>BMAW01010795.1:60954-95347 GCA_019974015.1 Nephila pilipes | reverse complement strand
TGTCGTTAAAAGTTGAGTCTCTACGCAAATTAATGTGTGAGCAGCTATATTTTTAATGAATCTAAAAAAAAAAAGAAAAAGAAAGATCGGTTAATTTTAAAGGATTGTACAAAGAAGCTAAAAAGTTATCAACTCAAAATGTGTAATGTGTTTCATTAAAATTTTTCGTAGCAATCAAGCATTATTAGACCTATTAGAGGAAAGATATCTTCTAAAGAGCCTCAGGGACGCTCACTCTTAAATTATCAGACATATTCAACTCAGCTAGGTATGAGTTCAGCATTCTTTTTTAAGTAACAATATACTTTTAAGGACGGAAATAAAATATATTTATTTGAAGCAGTATAAAATACGATATGTTATTCCTTGCAATATAAAGATTACCTACATTTAAATGAGACCCAGGTTTTCATCTGCGGCAATACGTAACTGAACGAAGTACAACAGACGTGTGTTTACGACTTTAAAATAAATTTTCGAATGTTCTATTTTTTTCAACTTCTCAAAAGTAACACTACTACGGAATCAGAGAAGTACTCTCAATTTTCAACAGAAAACTCAAAAAATGCGAAATTTAAATCATTTTACTGTCTCAGTTTCAATAAGCGTGCATCTTCCCTGATACATGGCGCCTCTTTAGTGAAATCAGGACTCGAACCCAGGATTCGTCAGAAACAACGCTGGCCTTGAATTCGCAACCACGGCCCCGAAACTGGTGATAAAATCGAAAGCCGAAATTGTTTTCACTTCTTCTATCTAGTTACGTTATTGATCTGGTTTCTATGCTTTCTTTAGAATGAATTACACTTAGGTAAAAAAAATATTTTTTTTATTTTTCAGAGACGATTAGGGTACTTTTCACTGATTATGTTTCCGTAGCTGTCATCTATTCGTGCATATATCACGTCCATCACGAGAAAGAAGCGTGTCATGCCGCAGGTCTCTTTGGCGCCATCTGGACCAGAAAGCCGCACGTCGATGTAGACTTGTACGACAGAGCAGTTCAATACCTGGAAATGGCTTGCATTCAGAGGACAACATTAATGGTCAGAAATGTCGTCGGTGAGTAATAAATGAATGTATCTACATTTAAAAAAGGAACAAATGGCTTTTTATACCGTAAGACTTAGTGTCTAATTTAAAATATTTGTACAGTACAGTTTTCAAGACTTATCATCAAAAATTATGGACAAAAGCCTTGCTTCATTCGTACACATTTCAATAATCCCAATCGCAATAAATAAGGCTTGACTGAAAAGTAATGTCTTCATGGTCCAAATTTTTTTTAATTTGTTGCCACAATTTTACTCACCTTAAAGCTACATATATTTTTCATGTAATACATTGTTCACTTTTCAATGTGGCCCTCATCCATTTCAACGCCCTTGTGCCAACGCTTGACTAGTCGAGTAAAACCGTCGGAGAAGAATTCTGGGGGTTGATGTCGATACCAGTCTTTAATAGCAGCTTTCACCTCGTTGTCAGTAGGTAATTGATATTACTTAAAGCGTTCTTTCTTCTTTGGGAAGAAGTGAAGGTCGCACAGGACAAGGTCGGGAGCAATGACACCGCAGTCAATCCTAAATCCACATGAGTCGCCATCTTCTTCAGTTTTAAGCCCATCAGTGACACTTTGAAACAAAGAAAACAAACTCATTATATAGAGGACACTTATAGCTTTCGGATACAACAAGAGTTTTGAAAATAGAGTTACAAATAAAAAAAAAGTTATGGTCGTAGAGGTATTAGTTTTCAAACACGGCTCGTGTAATTTCACTAACTCTATACATTCAAGAAGTTCAATTCTCTTTGTCTGTATATGCCCTTTGTATCCCTTGAATTAACTGCATTTTTTTAGTGTTAAAGTTTTCACATTGCACGCTTATCACGACTAATGGATATGTAACAAATCAGAAATTATCATAAGAGAGAAAGCATGGTAGCCACAATGGGCAATATATCGCCAAACAATTCCTGTCGCCAAGTGGTTACGCTAAACTGCATTCCAACCAACAGTTCTTTCAAAAACTTCTCACTTTATTTATTTATTCCATAAATTTTTTGAAGTAGTTCAACTGGATTTTAAGAACTCGAATTTTTTTATTATTTTATTTATTCACAATAGTGTCTGTAAATGAGAGTAAAAATTTAATTTCGCAACATTACCTAAATTACAATTAAAGGGTGCTAATTCATAGTATTAAATCTATTTTTTTAGCATTTACTCACACTTTTTTTTACTTGAAAAGAAATATGCTGTTGCAATCTCCCTATCCATATCAGTCATTACACAATCGTAATAAATGCTATTGATCTGCTTTCTGAATTGCTTGTTTCGTTACATAACATTACAACGCAGTATAAATAACATGAAAGCTTAAATATTTGACATTTCCTTTAACATACACTCATCGTCAAAAAAAAAAAAAAAATTACACCTGGAAAGAATAGTCAAATTGAAATGATGGTTAAAGTCGGGAATAGAATGTTCCCTAGGCGGTTGGTGACTTTTGGAAGCGATAATGATTTAAGCGTGGCGATTTAGATTATGGTAACCTTAAGCATACTCAATGCTTAAGTCACACCGGGTAAAGATCCTACCCGGCCAGAAAACTACAGACCAATTTCCTTATTACCAATCCTCAGCAAACTAGCCGAAAAAATAATCCACAATAGACTATCAAAATTTCTACAAGACCACGATATCATCATCCACGAACAACATGGATTCGTCCCGAAATTATCCACATCACACCAACTGCTCAGAGTAGTGGAATTCATCAAGACTGGATTTTACAAAAGTCAAAATACTGGTGCGGTCTTCCTGGATATCCAGAAAGCCTTTGACCGAGTCTGGCATACAGGTTTAATCTTCAAATTGATCAACTACAACACCCCTGCATATCTCGTAAAAAAAAATAAACTCATATCTACACAATAGAAGCTTTCAAGTCACCGTTAATGAACAACTATCAAATCCAAGAAAAGTTGAAGCTGGAGTCCCGCAAGGAGGAATCCTCTCAACCACCTTGTTCAATTACTACGTGAACGACATCCCTAAAGACCAAAATACAAAAATATGCATGTATGCAGATGACACTGCGATACTAGCAAGACACTACTTTTCACCAAAAATAGGCCAAGCACTAAACGAACACCTACAGAAACTAGAAGCATGGTACTCTTCTTGGAAAATAGCCCTGAACGTTTCCAAGACAGAGGCCGTCTTCTTCTCCAGAAGCTACAGAAAAATAGAACCAGACATTTTTCTGAAAAACAAAAATATACCCTTGTCTCTAGACACTAAAAAATTATCAAAAAAATTTCTACCAAGAAATTGATACCTCGAGCAATAAAACCATTCAAGAAATAGAAAAGTACACCCCACTCTTGGTGCAACGTTGGATAAAAAACTCACTTTGAAACAACGCGTTCTACGAATTAAAAAGCAGTATAATTCTGCAGTAAATAATATTTTCCCCCTTATTTCGCGTAAATCTACATAGAGTTGTAATTCTCTTAAAGGTATCTTGACTCAACTCATCCCATGCAAACTGAACTTTGGCACGTAGATCTGGCGATTTGCTGGCCACTTCATAATATCTATGGCTGCGATATAAGCTCTTGAGATGACAGCGGTATGAACACGGGCATTATCTTGATGAAATAGAGGACTGAGTACCGTTTGATTTCATGTACCATTTCCTTGTTCTTAATAATTTAAGATATTATTAAGAACAAGGAAAACTCTCTATTGGCTTTAAGTTGAAAGTATTTAATGCGGTTATGTACAGCTATTTACAGAATTTTGTGACAGGATGTACCAAGACAACCGTCCCGAGTGGAAACCAAACTGGGACTGAAGCTCTTTGTGGGACATTGACCTCCATCGGCTTTTCGTCGATGAATCTCTCTAATCCCCTCACAGCCTGCCGAAATATTTAAGCGATTTAGAACTATTGACATCTTGGAGATCACATGTGGCTCGGCTCTCCAAATGCATTAAACATTCTGCTGTCAATGAGTTCAATAAGGGAGAAATGGGAATCGTTAGATGGAGATAAACGCCACACTATGCCATAAGTGTCAACGTTGGCAGATCAACCAATAAACTAAAAAGAAGGCCAACTCAAGTAATAGAAATCAGGAATGTGGATATGCCACAGATGTTACCATTTGGATGGCGTTCACAAAAGCAATGACCATCGGTCGAAAAATCTTACCAAAGTAATATGTGAGCCATTGAGGAGGCTCTGATAAAGACCAGTGATGATCGGGCATCCTACAAAATCGAACCCCATACCATTACACTCTACTACCTGGATGCGTGACGAGTGACAACAATTCGTCAATCGGAGCACTGACCACGTTGCCTCAACATACGAAGGCGGTTATCATATCCCCTTCAAGATAAAAGCGAGACTTGTCACTAAAGATGCTCGCTGTCATACCGCATGGATCCATGTTGCTCCATTTCTGTCATTGGCGACGTATCTGTGCTGTCAGGGGCAATCTCCGTGCAAGCAATTCAGAAGCATGCAGCTGTCTGCTAATGGTACTGGCACTTACAGGATGATGAGGACATCATCACTTGCATTATGTTCGGAATTGGGATAGTTGGTGCGCTTCACTCTTGAAGGATTATTGTAATCCATGTAAATTTACTTGTCGTGATCGATAATTTCCTTGCACCCAATACCGCCAACAGAGTGAAGCTGTAACATCTACGCGACCGATATAACGGTCCAACGGAAGGAACATTTGCCTTTGTCCTACAATGCGACCCTTCTCAAAAGCTCCAACATCTGAAATGGCTGTCGTTTCCTCCTCAAATGTATTCTAAACTTCAAAGCGATAAATTAAACCTAAATACGCTAATTAGAATCGAAATAACGCGCTCTGGGAGAACCTTTTAAAGGGTACTTAGTGGCGCATCAAGTCACGTGTTTGCTGACATCATTGTCGCTGACAAGGCTGACACTTTAATAATTTGTATATTTAACAGAAACACAATAATCTCTTTATTTCCATTCATACACCTTGCTTCCTTCGGGATATATGATTTTTTCATGATAAGTGATATGTTCATTTTTTTTTAATAATTAAAATTGTTATTATCCAAAGCTTTTGACAAATCTTTTAAAAAATTTTGATTTTAATAGTGAACTGATTTAAAGTTTCTCACACTCTATTTAATTTCAGGTCCTTGTAGAGTCGATCATTGGGATTTCAGAATTGATGACTTTCCAGGTATTGGTATTGAAATTAAATTTATCATTTTTACAAGTAACAAAAAAAATTATAAATATTTTGAGTAAATTAAATAAATACCTTAAATAATATAAATTAACTAGATATTATTTTATAAAAAAAAAGCTGATATTTTATAATATTCGAAAATTACTACGATTTCCGTTACGGATACGTGAGAGCAAATCTACACATTTGAGCATTTAAATATTTCGTAATATTTAAGTACTGTATTTATTGTTCGACTACCAATTTTTACATCTCTTTAATCACCCGTTTCCCTAAAACATTCGTTTTTAAGGCAAATTGCTTTTTAAAATGATGCCAAATGATTACATAAACTTTGAGTAATTTATCATGGTTACTATGGCAAAATATATGAAAATCGTCTGCCGCTATTAAAAAAGTTTCGTCTGTATTTGTTCTTCGTAATATCTAATGTTTTCAGTTTTTATAATCTACGGAATAATATGTCGTACAGAAAGTAATTTTATGCTGTTATTGCAATTAGGGTTTCCCCCCCCCCGAAAGTTTATCGAAGTTGAACATCATATCTCATTTTTTCCCCCCTTTGTAGTGTTATAATAATTATAAAATTGTGTAGATCATACGATGTATCTATTACTTGTACTTATGAGTTGATAGAAAAGAGAATTATTTACAAATTTTACTTGCTAAATATCAACTTTTCACCCTTTATCTTCCGATTTCGTTTCAGAAATATTAGAACATTTGAATTTAAGTATAACTTTTGATTCCTTTAATTGGTAACATATCATTATATTTTATCATCACAACAGCCCCAGATTATTGCTACCAGCCGAGGGATTTGGGTTCTTGTCGAGGAAGCATTCAGAGATATTATTTTGATCCCAAAGAGAAAACCTGTAAGATATTTACTTACGGAGGCTGCAACGGAAACAAAAATAACTTCATGTCACTCCCAGAATGCCAGAAAAAATGCATCAGTAAGTGTTTCTGAAGTTATTCACAATGGAATGGGAAAAACATGTCCATTTTTTTTAAAGGTTAAGAAACAACTTAATTTTGTTGACTTATTGGTCGTTTCTTATTCGTCCAAAGTTATTGGGCACTCTTTTGCTTCACTTTCTCATTTAATTAAGAAACAGCGAAAAAATTCTTCACCTATTGCTTGAGAAGAAAACACAAACTCGGAATGCTTTTTTACGGAAAAATGTCTCAGCATAAAAAAAATTTGTTCGATTAAAATACATACGTGGGGGCTAGAGCTGCCATCCCCCTCCCCCACAGTGCAGGCAGAGCGAGACCACAAAGGCATCTTCTTTTTTCCCATCGAGAAGTCAACGACCACAAAACTGGCTTGAAGTGTCCAAACGATCAGAAAGCTCGAAAATGGGTTATATATATATATATATCCCGTTAAATAAGCTTACATTTATATTTGGCCATTAAAGTATGCGAAACGAATTATGTAATGTATTTAACACTTTAAAATTCAATTGGTTTAATAATAAGAAAAAAGGAGTATTGTATAAAAATTAGACGTTCTTCTTTATACATCAGAACAGTAAAAATATGTTAACAATGGAACATTTTCGATTCCGATTTTCAATCTTTAACAAGGCAAAGATACCCGAAATTATCATAATAGAAACAAATATGTATGCAAATACATATGCTTTTCTAATGCGAACTCATTTGAGATTTTTTTTTTTTTTTTTTTTGTTTCAAAAAAATTTTATGTATTAGTGTGCTGAACTAGTAAAAAAAAATGCACATCATAATTCTGTTGAATGATATTTTCTGTTTTCAATAATATATTGCATTTTTTTTTTTGTAAAAAAAATGATGATCATATTAAAAATTTGAATGCAACCGACTAATAATCAAAATATTGAATGTAGTTGCCACCGAAACGGATCCCGTTTGTATGTCTATTGCTAAATGTGGACTTCATTGTGCTCCATGCTGTACAGAAGATTTGAATGGCTGTGTGCGATGCAGTTGTGATCATATTATAGAAGGTGAGAAACATTATTTTCCAAAACAACGTAAAGGAATGTTTGTTAAATAATATAGTGAGAGAGAGAAAATGCGGTGTAGCCCACACACGGCACAATTTCAAAAATCGCCAAATTAACGAGTAAGTGATGGTTGAGTTTCATGGCGCCAGAGTCAATTGTGGCTAAGCTGTGCCAAACAAGGCAAAGTTGTGATCTAAGCGTTTTGACAAAAGGCGAGAGAGTAGTAGTGATTACAATTGCACAATAGCCAGAGATAGACATGCTGTGCCAAACAAGGTAAAACTGTCATCTGAACGTGAGAAAAAACTGAAAAGACAAACGAGTGAGTGATAGTGTTTTAATTTGGGCAACAGCCAAATATGGCCTTGAGCCAAAAAGCTGTGATCCAGACTTGTAAAAATATGGGATTTAGTTGCCTCTTACGACATGCATGAACTACAATATAGCGACTACTATTTTTCGAGGAACTTAACCCTCTCGGTTTCCTCACCACCTTCCTTCCCTTCAAACTCTTTCCTTACACTCTCCACACCCCTCCGCCTATAGGGTCTAAGCGAACGAATCGCCTAGCGTGCAGTCGCCCACACCCACCTCCCTCTACTTCAGTTACCCTCTCCTCTCTCCCCACGACTCGACCGAGATTATTTCTATCAATAATCTCATTATTCTTACTGATTTCATCTGGAAATCAGGCACTGTAGAATTTTTGTAAATTGTCATCATGTTTTACTCCTATAGATATATTACTGTATACTGAGAAGTCTCTGGACCGAAACTGGTTCTCAATAAAGATATATTCCAGGGGTGGGTGTTATCGGTGTTTATGTATGAAAAGTGATATTTAAAGTGAATTATAGAATTAGAATTTCTCTTGGTCTATGTAATTGTGGGTTATTTCTGAGTAGGACTATTCTTTCACACCCTGTTGTATAAGTTCCATATTCAACTAGAAAAATGGAGATAGCACACATTTGGAGAATTATCGTCAACAAATATTACCGTCGCCGAGTGCATGGGCTAAACCTGTTTTCCAACCAATATAACAGACATTTTAACCAAGTTTATTCCAATCATAAACAATATATGGTATTTTTCCATTTCGCCAAGCAGACTTTATTGGCGACAACACAGTATACACATATTCCGTTTGGCGTCAGTTGTATCATTTTTGGCGACTTTAACTCTTGAACCGGCGAAATGAAAAAGTATTCAATCTATCAGTATTTTACATCTGCTTTAGATCAATAATGACACAAGATTCTGCATCCCCCCCCCCGAAGTAATGTTTTTTTACACTTTTATTAGCCTGAATTTTTCTTGGAAAATATACTGTTCTTACAAATACATCTCATTAATATCTTCATTCCAATTTTATTTCTAGATAATTATTTGAACTGTGTCAAAAGTCCATCTTTATGTCCTTCTGAATGTGAAGTTGAAACAATGTATGTGGGATGTCATGTCTGCAGATGTGACAGAGAAATGAAATCTATTGAACCAGCTATAGGAGGTAATTGTAGTATTTTTCTAATTCTTCAGGTGTGTGTGTTTTTTAAAGAATCTTTGTAATAAAAAGCAAAGAAATATAATATGACTTTAATTGTCCGTACATTTATTTTCTAGAAGGTAAACAACAATCAAACATTTCCAATGATATTCCAGAAATGTAAATTAATGAAAAGGGCAAAAAAATCTCATTTTCTAATATTTTCATAATTCCACTTATAATTTTGACCCAAGGTCAAAGGATAATGATAACACTCCAGCTGTTACCTTCCTCTCCTAACCAGATCAGTGAGTGCACAATGAAAGACAACAGATAATATTTCAATAACAGAAAAATGTCAGCTGATATCATAAAAAACTTTGAATGTTACCATACAATGACAAAGAAAATTTAAGTATGCAACTAAACCATTCGTACACTTATTTCCTTCAATTTCAGATTAGTTCAAAACTTATAGCATAGTTTTTAAAGTGTATTATGGATTATCTATAAGTGATGGATGCTAATAATGACCACTTTTAAGAATATTTTGTAAATGTTCTACATTAATTTGGAAAATTATCCTTTGACATTTGTTTGCACTAGGTATTCTTACTTTCCCTCCTTGAAGTGTGAATGCATAAAAAGTAAATAAAAATATAATTTATTTTAGTGTGCATCTTATACCTAAACAGGGATAAAAAAAAAAAGCCATAATCCACAAATTAGCTAATATTCATCAATTTATTGAATGAATATTTAATAAAAAAAATTTATTCACAAATGTATGCCATCATGGATTAATTTTAGAATCCATCCTATTTTGATTTGCTTAGAAAAGTACATATTTTTTTTTATAAAACAGTAAAGCAAATAAGAGAATAAAACAAAATTACTTTAAAAGTCATTAACTACACAGTTGCTAAAATAATATACTAATTCCACTCAACATTTCAAAATACAAAATCATAGTAAAAATAAATTTTAAAAATTCAAGAAACACTTTTAAAATTGCAGATCATTACTATTTACTTTCAGTTGAAAGTTCTAGTACTTCTGTAAATTGTCATCAACCATTTTCGCCAAATGAGTTGGTATTCCACAAAAATGGAAAGTTTCGATAAACGATGCAATATCAAATGTAAAATCAAACACGGTTTTTCCTGTTTTTCATTTAGCCATTATGAAGCTTTGAAACTCAAATATTTGAAAGTTAACCACCGTTATAACTGTGTGGATACAAAAACTAGTGTGCATACACAAAAGGTTGAAACTATGGGGCTCCCTCAAATGGTATAATAAAAAGCATTGGGAAATTGCATGAAACTTTAATATTGTCTACGTGAATTTATATGGCATCAGATTCACAATGAAGAGAACCTTTTAGTTCCACTTTTGAAAGGAATTCAATATTTTTGGCCATCAAAACTATTAGCCTAAATTCAGATGGAATTGCAACAACTTTCATGTTAGACAGAAAATTGGGCCAATTTTCATGGTCAAAGGGATTTATACAAGTACTAAAGTTCTATTTCATGAAGCATATTGAGAATTTTAGATTTCAGTATACAAAAATATAATTGTAATCTTCAATTCTTATTTTAATTGATAGTTTGCAATGAAGTGAAAGCTGTAGGAAACTGCAACAACAACATAGAACGCTATTATTACAACGTAGTTGAAGACAAATGTGAGAAATTTATGTATTCAGGATGCAATGGAAACAACAATAATTTTAAAACATTGCAAGAATGTGCAGAAAAATGTCAAGGTAAGTTTCCATTTCCGTTATTAGTCTGTGACAAATCACATGTTAGTAAATAAAAATTAGCATGTTAATTGTGCATATTTTAGCTTCAATCAACCTGAAAATCAAATGTACTAACAATTCACGATTCTGATATAAAATGTGTATCAGAAAAAATATATATATTTGGTTCTCCAGAGGAAATTCTGCTGATTCTAATATAAATTGTTTCAGAAATAAAGTAGGCAATTCTGCATATTTTAATTCTTTCTAAAAATATATAATTCACAATATATATTACTTTTATTTTAGTAAGCCTTTCAATACTAAAAGAAAATATTAATTTTTCAATGTTTCCTTCCTTTAACATTCCTATTTTAAAGTATATTGACATCTAAAAGCCATTCAGATAATCAGGCAAGATCATTCAAAAATAATTTTAAAATATTTGTTAGAGTACACTTTATTTTTTTTGTAACAAATATATATAAGTGTGTGTATAGCAGTAAAACAAGTTTCATTCCAGATCAAATAAAAAAAATGTAAAACCGAAAAGTCAAAAAGAACAACTACTTCAACAAAGATAGAAATGTAGAAAAAAAAAACATGTATTACATAATAAAAGCTCTACAAAATACAAATGTAAATAAAATTCTTTAGCTTAAGATTGATAAGTAGAAAAAGGGAACATGGAAAACAAAAAAACAAAATTTATAAAATATTTAGCCACTCAAGTATACTAAATTATTAATTGTAATTTATGAAATTTCAAAAACAATTTAGACAAATGAATTATCTACGAATCAGTGTGGTATACTGAAAATTTTTTGCACAGATTTATATTTTTCTATTCTTAAAAAAAATATTATTTTTATTATTGGAAAAAAAAAAGTTTTTAAAATTTTACATTTTTTTTAAAAGTACATAATTTATTTAAAATGCTATATTCTTACATAAATTCAATATTTTCTATTGAAAGACATTTTTTTTTATCTTCTACAGTCAATCAAGATTCACAACCTACCATTCAGAGAGCATCTCTGGGAGAGCCTGGTGAATCAGATGCTATCAAATGCAATATATGGCTTATATTAATAACCATGATTTTAACAAAGTTACATAGCATTTTAAGCACCCATTCTAAAATTTTGTAATCATTGTAAATTATTGTTCAAATAAGTGTTGTCTTCAGCATCATAGTATTTTAGATTCAATTTTTACAATTTCACTTTATGTAATAACACCAAGGACAATCAATAATAATGAGAATTTCAAGCACACTTAGATATTCAAAATATATTTTGTTTATATTTTATTTACAAAATTGATTAGTTTTATATTATTGAATTGTTCCACATTTTTTACATAATAAAGCTTGAGACTTCTCAGTTAAATTGCAGTCTTCTTCATTTTTGAATTTAACATTTATACCTGATTTAATCATATCACTTAAAGTTTTCTGGAAATTGTTTTCTCTTTCAGAATTCAATAGCATGAAATCTTTACTTTTTATGTACTTCTGTAATAAATTTAAGTCCTCTAATGTCAATTTAACATTTTCTTCACTATTACAAACCTGGAATTTAAAATAAATTTCATTAATATAAGAAAATATCAATAATAATTTTACAAAAATCAAATCAAAAATGGTAACGTAATATATTTATGTAAATGCATATTAGATATACACAGTAAGTTGTGAGTTTGCTTTCATTCTGTGTCTTTTAATACTTTAGAAAATTATTTTAAAAAAGTGACCTTAGTTAAAATTAATGGAGAGACATTGTAAGGAATATATTATTGTTTTACAAAAATAAGTTTGTTTTTAATTTAAAAAGAAACAGTAAAAAATGGAATACTTATTTTTCAAGATTACAAATATATTATTTCACAAACAAGTGCCGTAATATATTTAGTTCATTAAATTTATTTAGATTTTTTTAAAAATCCTAAAACTGTACTATTACATAGAACTATTTAAAATAAACCAAATATATAATGCTAAACCATATGAACACACAGTCATAAATTCATAATATTTTAACAAAAATTTAGATATACAATATTCAAACATCTTTGTTTGAATAGAGAAAATAAGTAGTTTAATATTGTGGATGAAACCTTATTATTTAAAAATAATAAGTTTTCAGCCACATGAAAAATACAAACAAACCTAGTTTAAAGTTTTAATGATTAATAAACCTGATACTAATATTTAGCATGAACTTCAATCATTGTAGAATCGATAGAAAATTTTGATATTTTTTAAAGACATTAAGAGCATGTAACAATTATTTTCTAATTATTTTAGATTGTTGCATTTTTTATGTTACTATAACATTAAATTATGCTTAATTTCCCCAAAACGTAAAAAATATTAATGAAACTAGAATAATTCTAATTACGCTTACCACGCAACGGGATGAAAAAAAATTTGCATTACATTTAACATTAAATCTATGAAGAATGGAAGCAATTGGTACATGATCTCCATATTTATTCAAAGGTCTGAAACAAACTGCATCAGGATATATATGTTGAGCCTATAAAATGATCACCTCATTTAAAACAAGGAAGACAAATACAAAAAACACACTTTTTTAAGTATTAAAAGAAAGAAATTAGAATACAGAGTAATAAAATTTACCTTTAGAAACATGTTAAAGGAACATATAAGTATTCTTTCTTGTGATTTGGAAACCTATATAACAATAAAATGATTCATTTGAAGAAAACTGGAATAATTATAATTTTAAAAATCCACAGTAAATTTTATTTGAAATTATTTATAAAAAACACATCATATCTTTCATTCAAATAATATTATTATGTAGTCCACCCAAGTACAAATAGGAAATGAAAATTTTTAATTTTCTTCTTTTAAAGGTAAATTAATAGAATTTGTAATATTAAATATTTTTATAAGTTTTAAAAGAATTTTATAGTAGTAAAAAATGATCCCAGAGATAACTAAATGTAATACTGTTATCAAGTTTCAATAAAACTTATTTTGCTTATTAATTTTACATTAAGAATCTAAATTCCTCTTTATGAATTGGCAACATTTAGATTGATTACTTATTTAAATATTCATTATTTATATAAATAACATTCTTTAAACTCATACAGTCATTAATTGTTAAAATAAACATCAAAACAAAATTGCTAAAACTATACCATCAAGAAATTTTAATTATTAACTCAGACCTAAAGAACCAATAACTCTTAAATCTAGTGAAAAACCAATTCTGTAAAATATTTGAAAATCAGATACTTTTAAATAAAAAAAATGGTGAATATTAAATTATTATATAGAGTGGATATTATTATTAGATTATTGGAAAAATTATTATATAGAGATTTTCCCAGATACTGCCCAAGAGACATTTTATGTTAAAATATGCTTTGAGCATTAATTACTTAGCAAATGATTAAAAAAAAAAAAAAATTATTTCTCTTCACCACAGAAAAGGTAAAAAAAAAATTCCAGTTATAATTATTCCAGTTAATGATTACTAAGAGTATCTGCTCCCTCTCATGGTTTTTAGTGAGACCTAATTAGTCTTATCCACATAAAGATCTATAATGCTTTTGTTTTAACTTTTTGCAACTTCCATTGTTAAAATTATTTCTAGTGCACATTAATCAAATTTCTTGTATGAGAATTTATCAGTATTGAGAATATTCATATTGTATGACACTAACATTAGATCACTTGTGTATTTAGTTTCTGTTAACAAATAATTAAATATTTATTTCTCTTTAGAACTCCCAAATGCATCTGATTCTAATCACAGAATTAATATTTAAGAGGGCATCGAATTATGAAACATTGTTACATGTTAAAATTCTAAATATAAATTTAAAACTAAACTTTCTTAATTTTGTTATAAATTATTCCTTAAAAATTTATATGTTTGTGAATTATTTAATAGATGTTCAAATAACAGAGAAATATTTATTATATAGTTAACCCACATTAAAATGTAAAGAATAAGAAAAAAATGAAATGCCAAGACTCATTACTTTTTTTACAAGAGAAATTGTAGATTGGATAAAATATATGAGCATTATTCAACATAAAAAAAAAAAAAAAAAAAAAAAACATATATATGTTTAAGTCACATATATGTTAATCAAATATATATAGTCATATATATGTTAATCAAATGTTTTAATTAATTACAAAGTTTTTAATTACAGCAATATCCATATATTGCATATAATTAATTTATAACAGATTCAAGATACTTTAAAAACCACTTTTCCACGAACAACACAAGATATAATAAGATATTCATGCATTACCTCTGCAGCAGTTTGTGGTGTATCTGAACTGTTTAGTATTAAGACATCAGCCCCTAACTGTCTGAGTTGCTTGCCTTGAGCTTCTAATCCAGAATCCATAACTACTTTAAATTGTTCTATAGGAATTGGTTTTTCAATTTGTAAATCTTTTTCATGTTTCACCTATCAGTAAAAAAACATACCATTAAAATAATTAATTTATTATTATTTTAATTACCTTTCTTTCATTGATATCTCACCGTTTTTCTTTTTTTTTAAAAAAAAAAAATATAAAACTAAATTTTTTATTTTATTTATTTTTTATTGATAACTAATTTTTCTTTAAAAGTCAGAAGCTTTTTAAATATTTATATTTTAAATCAAGTGTTATATATTGATACTACAATATTTCCCTATGAAAACTTAGATAAAAAAAATTCTTCCAAAACTAAAATGAATTAAAAGAATTGTTTTGCACAACAGAAACTCCAGAGTACTAACTATAAATAATGAGTGATGGAGAAATATTAATTAGCTAATGACAAACTAAGATACATGTTGCCATGTAAACACTAATAAATATTTTGAAAATTTTTAACATCCTCTCAATGATTAAAGGTAAGCACATTAAAACCTTTTAATTCTGAAATATAATAACACTTCAAATACATACTTTTGAACCATAAACATACCTACATAAAAAATTTCTAAGTACAACTAGTTACCAGATACTTTTAAAACAATTTAACTTTAGTAACACAATTACTACTGGCATAATTGATGCTAAATAGAAAAAGATTCAGGAACTTTAGCATATGACATATGTTTTCTTAAGCCTGGGATTAAATATACTAACTTTAATCTAAGGTTACCAAACATAATAGATTATAAAAGTAATATTCCATAATCTTTCAAAATAAATTAAGCTAAAATGAGAAAAGAAAGTTTAAATACATACTCCTCTCAAACTTTTCTTTGGCTTCCATTGATTAGTTGTTAAGAACATTGATACATTAGCTAAATGATCAAAATTGAAATTTTTTTCCACAGCATCCTGTTTCAATTTGTCATACATCTGAATCAAGCAATGTGCATCTAAAGCTGTGGAACATAAAATTAAAAAAATATTATATTGTAGATGGAAATCATATAATAAGAAATGAAAAAAAATATGAATAAACATCAATTCTATTTTTATTTTGAAATTTTGAGCTAATGAGATAAATGTAATGAATTGAGATTTCACTTTAATAAATTATAACGATTATTTTTGTACGTGACTTTCAAATTTTTACATTTTTAAAAATCTGAATTCTTATCACATCAATTTCAAGCAACTTAAATTAAAAAGAATTTGAAAATATATTAAAAAGAATTTGAAAATATATACCTTTATCAATACTGTATGACTATGTAGATAATTGAAAAAGAATCAATTATATCACAGCAGAAGTTTTACATCTTAATTAACTATTAATTTAATGTTATAAAATCTATTACATTACACACGCAAAATCCTCGTAAAATTATAAGAGTGTGAATTGAATATAAGTAAAGTAAATTCAAAGTTTAAATAAAAAAATGATCAAAAAGTGATTTAAATATGTACATGAATTCTGAAAAAAATAGATTAATTAAGAAAAATTACTAATATTCAAATAATGAATCGGCAATTCACATAAGCATACAGTTCAACTATTTTTGAAGAAAACTAATATTTGATATAAACAAAAATACTAACTCAATATTTTCTAAATTCAAACTATTTTTTAATACAAAAGTCACATAATAACTGTCAGTTTATTATAATAAACATCTATGATCTGTAAATACTAATTAATATAACAATTTATAATTACGATCTTTTAATAAAATTTTGATAAATTAACTAGTTATTCCTTTTTTCAAAAAAAATTCTTAAACATATCTCATTTCATTGTAAATATTTATTCTCCTTTATTCAGATTGAATCTCATATAAATATAGTCATTAACTTAAGAGTACAGGAACTATTCAACATGTTTCATAACATTAAAGAAATGCATATCTTTATGCATTTACTTTTTTAATCACCTGCATACTGTATTTGTGATTCAGATAACGGTCGTTTTTCCCAGTCACATAATCTTTCTTCTTTATTCAAAGGTTGCCCAAGGATAATCTCACATAGTTTACTCAAACCTTTCCTATTTTCCTTTCCTGGTTCTTTTTTAAATTCATCTGGATAAATATCTTCCAGCTGAAAAATACTTTTATATTAATTTTGAAAAAGCTGATTTTATATACACTTTCATGAACTTTTAAAATAGGAGTCTTTTGAAAAATATTATGTGAAAACTCAAAATATTAATCTTCAATTTTTATCCCTAAATAATATTACATGACATAAAACTAACAAAACTTCACATTCCATTTAAGAGTAATAATAAATATAAAAATTTGTATGAAATGTAATTATATTTTTAGAGTAATTTTTTTACTACAGATTGCAATATTCTCATTTCTTTAAACGTAAACAAATATTTTACAAATTTTGCAATAACATTATTTAATAATTATTTATAATCTAAAATTTTTGAAAAATTGATTTTCTGCATTTAATACAGAAAAAAATTTTAATTATCAGAAAATAAGATTTTTAATTTAGTAAACCAAAAATCATATTCTATAAACATAAATTACAATAGTAACATCTTCATAAATTCATTAATTTATTACTTATTTTTTTTAAATTGTTAAGTAAATATTTTAATAAACAAATTTATAAGTGACAGTATACTAAAAGTTTTTTTTTCCTCTTTTTAAATTTAATCTAATAAATATAATTATTAAAATAGTTCAATTCCATTTTAAATCAAAAGTATCCCCTTTCTTGTCTCGAGTTAAAATTTCAAACAGTAAATTGAAGGTCTCATTAAAATGAAATCACAAACACTTTTTACTATTTTATTTTTATCAAACCTAAAGTAGAGCATTTAATATTTCTGCTTTAAAATTCTGTGACCAATATACAATGCAAATCATTAAAACTGAAACATCTTGAAAATATAACCAAAAAAAAAATAATAAAAATACAACACTGAGTAGTAAAGGAATATTACATACATTTTTAAGAAATATTATGAAGTATTTAAGCAGGGTTATAAGATCAAATAGTTTGCACAGAAAATAATAATAAATCAGCATTATAAATATCATGGTCATTATTAATTGTGCTCATACAGCTGGACAAAGGATAAAGCTAATTCTGAATATTAGATAGGGATATTACCAGTCCTTGAGGCTTAAATAAACTGACATTCATCTAACCCATGCCCTCTGTGGCATTAGTCTATAATCTTTTCAGAGACCTACTCAATTAATGAAAGATCTAACAAACATAACAATCAACATAAAAAAATAACATAATACACTTTAAAGACATGTACAATCATCAAATAAAAATACACCCTGAATAATTTTTACACTAATCATGGCAACTAAACAAAACAGGTATCACTATCAATAACAAATTTTGATACTCATACAATTTGATACATTCACAGACAAAATTAAAATGTGAGTGGAACTAACAATGTCATGCTTTCCTCTACTGGATTAAAGTGACTTTCCTTTCGAAATATTTATAGAGCAATATCCAAGTAGGTAAGACAACTAAAAAAGCACATTTTTGTAAATTTTTTATTGACTGCTATAGCCACCTTTTTTATTTGTGGTGCAGTCAAATCACATGTATGCAAATGACGATTATAACACTAATGACAACTAAGAATTCTGTTACAAAAGAATTCTAATCTGAACTATAAAAAAAATAATGTAATACCTAAATATAAACTAAAAGACTAAAGTAGTTTTAAAAAAATAAACTACTCAAATACTGTCAGTAACCAAATTCTGGTGGAAACTTTCAAAATAATTTGGACATAAAACAAGTTTATTTCTGCATCTCTTTCTTTATATTTTTTCTCCAACATTCTTTCCAACGTAAAAAAAAAATGTGCTTGTGTATTTTTTTAAAAATATAATCTGCAAAAGCTGGAATTTTTTCAAAGAAGTACTGATATTCAGAAAGATCCAACTAATTAGTGTTTTGGCTTGATGGATCTCATTCCTTAATAACTGAAAGGCTCATTTCCTGAGCAACCTCCTCTACTTATTACTACTAAATCTTCCCCAGTTTTCATTTCGGCTGGAACTTGAAACAAAAATTCTATAAGGCTATACTTGAAACTTAAAAATGATTCAACTTTTTCCATTATTTTTTCAACTTTTTCTATTATTTTTTCAACTTTTCTTCATTTTTTTTGAAGCAGATTGCTGAATATGAAGAGAGAATTCCAAAAAAATGAAAAATTACCTTTTATTTTTACAATCATACAATTTTAATTGAAGAAGGATAGTAAGCGATATAGTCAAAACATTCCTTCTTTGAATTATTTTTAGCATTGACAAGTATCCTGATAGGACAGCTTATTTGTATTTTCATATATTTAAACATAATATTATGACTGTTTAAGCTGTCATTTATTTATCAAAGGAAATAATCATGATGGTTTCTACTGTTATAATCTAAGGACAAAATAAATATTTGGCAGCTATAACTGAATGGTTCCTGAATGTGTTAATATGTGAAATGAGTTTTTTTTACTATCAATGTTAGTTTCCCCCAAACACAGAGAAGTAATATAACCTATGTATTGGAATTATTTTCAAATAATATAGTTCACAATTGAAATTTTCATAAAAAATAATCAAATAAATGTCACAGAAACTTATAAATATTCAGTTACCTTTTCATAAAATATAGCCATATCTAACATGTGTGTGAATCTAATCTTTTTTCCTTTAGTTCCCTGGTTAATTCCAACAATCATCTGAACATCACCCATTATTCCACAACCTATTACAAAAATTTTGTACAATAAATGACACACGAATCTTGAAAACTTAATCCTTTTATAAATAAGATGGATTGAATGCAAAATAATCAAACAAAATATCAAATATAGATAGCCATTTTAAAATTAAAATTGAGGGAAAGCAGATCTAGCTTTAAAACAATGCAATAGTCAAAACTATTTGAGCTCCTAAATTTAAAAGCTTTTACATCAAGTTATTCGAATTATCAATAAAATTATAAGGAGAAAAAACTAGGTAATTATTTTTAAAATGAATTGCAAACAAAATTCTTTTTATAAAAATAGATTAGGTACAAATACATTTCTTCTAATATGCACATATAAGGCCAACCTAATTTAATAATTTTTGGATTGCCAAAGACGTTCTCCATCAGTTCATCCCACAGCTTTGATGTCAAACAGTCATTCAAAGATACCATATCTAAAATGTAAACTTTATCATGTGTGGCTATTTGTATCAAAGCTAATCTGCAAATAAATAAAAGAATAAAACTTAAATCAAAAATCACCATTGTAGAATCTAATTAAGGGTTATCTATTACATAATTTTACAATATACAAAAAAACTCTTACCAGTAATCCTTAATAGAATACTATTCATATATAATTAATATTGAAACATCATGAAAAATAATAATAATAATATTAAAAACTGCTGTAATCACTAAAATATGTTTTTTAAAAAAAAAAAGCTTTTGGTAGAACAATTGAAAAAAATCTGAGTAAATTTTAAGAAACACAGCATTTAAATAAATACAGGAAATATAATATACAAATAGATTCACAAGATCTTAATATTATTTTGATAAAATTTAATTTTATATGCAAAATTTTAGTTTATTTTCTAGCAAAAAATTTTGTTCAAGAAATTCAGTAAAATGCTAAAAACTCCAAATATCTCTGGAATAAACAAAAAAAAAAATTTAAATCCTTCTTAATAATCAGATTTTAAATAGTTTTTCTGATCAATGGGTTAGATTAAACAAAAACAATACAAGTTTATCATGCATATCTATATGAAGCAATAACAAAATTTTAATAAATAAAAGATAAAGATTTGTAAAAATTATGTACATGTTTACAAAAATATTGCATTAGCAAAACACCCATGTTTTGTTGAAGAATTAAACACATTTTGTAGAAAAATTAAAGGATATAATTCCTCCCACAGTTCATAATAAAATATATATAAACAATAAAGGTGCATTGTGTTATTTTTTTGCCTGAATATTAAATTTAACATTCATTGCGTGCATGTGTGAGTGTGAATGATGTCAGAAAATAATTAAATATTTAAATTCCTACTTTTGTGACAGCATACAAACTCTGTTTTTCAATTTTAACCTTCTATAATACAAAATATTTCTAGAGGAGCTTTTCTATTAGTTAAGAGAAATAATTAAATCCATATACCATAAAGATATGAAACACTTAATTCAGAAAAAATCAAAAAATGAATTTCAGTAAAATATATAGTAAATATGAGATGTCAAATTAATTCCAGCAATCAAATTAATTGTCAAATTAATTCAGATATAAATACTCTACATTAAACATATATATACAAAACAGTTTTATATGTATAACAAAGTCTAGCTACAATCAATAATTAAAAAAAAAAAAAAGAAAAAGAAAAGAAAGAAAGAAAGAAACCTATAAAATATAATTTAAAAAATTATTACAATTTAAATAAGATCTTTAACAACTTTAACCAAAATATTAACACCATCCAAAAATTAAATTAAACTAGACAATAACTGCAGATAAATAAGAAAATATTACCTATCAGCTGAAAGACCAAAATGTGGCTTCCACTCAGTGTCCATACCTATAATATTATATTTCTAAGGAAGAAATTAAAATCGTAAATACTTAAAACTAAAAATAATTCATGTATACCAATTATTTCAAAAATCTAGTAATTAATGTTGACATACTCATTATTTAACTTTAAGAGACAATTTTAAAAATCTTTTCACTGCATATATTTAATACATCAAATATTTATTCTTAGAATATAAAAATTAAATCATTTAAAAATATATTTCTCAAAAGTTAAAAATAATAATAATATACTATCATTTACAATGAGGAGTATATTATCCTCTTCCCCTTAATATGTTTAATATAAATTTTACTAATAAATTCTAAGCTCAGAGTACTTTTAAAGTTTTGTTTAAAAACATAATTAAAAAAATGTAACAAAATTATATGATTGAATTACAAAGTTTCAATCACTCCTCAACTATTTTTATTTATAAAAAAAATTGTATGTTTTTTTTCCCCCTTCATATATTTGTCATATTAGAAGAATACATAAGATGGATATTACTTTCATAAATAAATAAATATATATAAAAACAAATACCATAATATCCTTGATGAAGTTGACAAATTCTTCTTTAGTATCAACAAATTTAATGTCAGATGAAGACAAGGAGAATGTTAGATGCTCACATTGCTCATCAGATATATCATCAAGTTCATCATTATCAGCTATATTTTCAAGACTGAAAATAGAATTCAGATAAATATATAGCAAAGAATTAACTTGGAAGTCAAAGAATACATTACAGAAATCATTTAATATACATAAAAAAATATTTACATCAGTATGCACATTGTATATTAGCTAAACAAAGCAATGTTAAAAAAAATATTTTTCTATTTTATTTTAACATAGAGAAAAAAAAACTTAGTTACATGTATAGAGTCACACACAGAGAAGAAGGGGAGGGGGGAAATGCCAAAATCAATTTGGCACAAAAACTACAACTTGGCATTTATTAATCTGCTTTTTTTATTAAAAAAAAAATCCTGTTTATATAAGTTTCAATGTAAAAATTAATTAATGGAAAAATACTTAAAATGAAATACATAAGAATTAATACAGACATTAATCACATAAACTGAATTAAATTTTTAAAAAGCTTACCTTAAGCATGAAATAAATAATAATAATAATAAAAAACAGAATAGGAAGAGAAAGAAAAGTTTTCAAAAAGAACATTTTCCAATAACTTATTTAAAAAAAAAATATTTGTAACATATATCATTCCAATAGAAAAATAGTTCTGGAGAAATGATTCAAAATGCAGTTTTTATTGAAGATAATCAAAAATAAACAGTTCCAGAATTTTAAAAAATATTTCAAACAATTTAAAAAAAAAATCAATATGATATACTTTCAAAGTTGCGAGCATATGTTACATAAAAGAAGATTAAGAAAGAAAAATTCATTCTTGACTTGAAAAGTTAATCTGAAATTCAAAGAGAATTTCAATAAAGGAAAACTATTGAATGAAAGAATATTGGTATTTTTACACAGATGCAAATTTTTTTTAAAGCAAAATGAATTTTACTTGAAAAAAATGGCTTACTTAATTTTGTCATCTTCAGATAAATTTAACTTTGTTACATCAAAATCGATCATGTTAAGTTTTTCAATCATTTTTAAAGCTGTTTCCTTGTCATTTTGTTTTATAAGTTTATAAATCAGATGATCTTTCAGCTGTGCATTTTCACCAATTATTGACTGAAAAAATTTAGGATAAAAAGTAATCATTTGACATAACAATGAATAGAAAAAAGTGTATTAGATTTACATAGAAAATACGAGACACTTAAAAAATAAAAGTAAGGAAGTAATTTTTCAAAACAAATATAATTTCTAAAATAAGATTAAGAGGTTTTATGATTTTTTTATTATTTTTTTAAATATTAATTTAATATTTTAAATATTAATCTGAATATATATATATATATAGCAGTATTATTTGAATTACTAAAAACTATCAAAAATATACACAGAAAAATTAATACATTATATATACACACACATTAAATGATTCAAAGAGAATTTCTATTCAACCATTTCACACATTTATATAATTAGAATTTGCATTCTATTTTAAAAAGGAGTTTTAACATAAAACACGGACATCTTTAAATATCAAGTGATTTCTTTATAAATTTAAGTCTCCCTCTCGTATTTTAATCTTTAACTGTTTAACTTATTTCTTAAATTTCGAAAACTGAATAATAATATTTCAAACATTAATCAATTAATTCTATCAAATTTGGAAAAATATTTCAAAATTTAAAAAAATAAAACTAATAATATAACAAAGATAAATATTTTCATACCATAACCATATTTTCAAAAGTCTCTTCAGAAACAGATTGCTGAAAAACAGTTGAAATACATTATAAATGATTTTTGATTGCAAAGGAATAATATGAAGTTATATATAACTTCTACTACCTTAAATTTACAATTACACATTCTCTCTTGCATTAAATGTTTTGAATGTTACAAAAATTATAACTTACTTCTGATCTTCTTTTTATCAGCAAATTTACTGCAGCTCTACTTCTTACATAATGCAAATTCTTGCAATTCTCTGATAAAATAAAGTCATAAGTATAAATTTAATACAATAGAAATAATAATCTTTCAGAAAAAAAAAATGTGAACTTAACTTTTATAAGAGCAGTTTTAAAATTCATAATAATCGAGCATAACTTTTCTTTTAAAAAAGACAAATTTATGCATGACAAATATGAATTGCTACATATATTAAAACATTTATAAATTTTTCTTCTTCAAAAATAACTTATTCATAATCAAAGCATCTAAAATGGTAAGCTAAATACTATTTAACACATCAATCAATAACTCCCGAGTCTAACATTGAAAACAACATTTTATTTGCAAAATTTTTTTTTATTCATCAACATAACACCTTTTGTTAATCACCTTTTAGGGTGATACAATCGTTCCAACGCTTTTCCAAGTCTTTTTTTCCGCAAGAAATCTTTTTTGTTGCGAGTAAATAGCGATAAACAGCTTTCTGAATCATCGACTCGTTGCTGTTTTTGTTCCATCGAAAGCAATCGCGGCACCCACTTGAAAAAAACCTTTTTCACTTCACTTCAAAAAACCTTTTTCCTGGTCCGATCGACTTAAAATTTTGACACGTTTCAAGCAAAGGTTAGTACTCTAGAAAGACCTGGTTACTGGTTTACTACGAGCGCCATCTCTGGGTTAGTCTCGGGAGTTATTGATCGATGTGTTATATGTATAATGGGAGATAATTTTTAATCTTTACAGAAATTAAGAACAAACTAAGAATCATTCCCACTATACTTTCATTAATAAGTTTTTTTATAAATTTAGATATCAATGCAATGAAATTTTGTGCATGTTTAAGCATTTTTAAACAAATGAAATAATAACGAATAGATATATAATATATTTTAAAATATTCCTTGAAAAATTTGAGCATTCCAGCAGGAGAAAAAATAATTTAATAGTCATCAACATTTTTTTATCATGAATGTTGTTGTATCTGGTACTGTTTTCCTAGCCTGTGATTGGAGACTCCATTTCATGCACCTGAGTGGAGTCTCTTATATAGCATTTTTTATTTTCTAGTGTGTATAAGCGAATGAACAATACAACATCATTTTTAAAATTGTAAATAATCTCTTTTAGTGTTATATGTGTACTTATTTGTAGTGTGCCAAGTCATTTTAACATACAATAAAGATTAATAAGCTATTGGCTTGTGGAGTAAGACGATTTAGAAACTGACAATGATTAAAGACCATCAGCTTTAATGAAACATCTCTTCAGATCAGATAAATAACCTTTTTTACTTACTCTGTTGTGATATTATTCTTTGTCATATGGGAACACTTTATTTTCTTTCTGATATTGATATTTCTTCTGAAAATACCTTCATGACTCTTGATCAAGCCTTTGAGCAAGTCAGAGCCCTTGAATTGGCTGAAGTGCATGCAGCTTCTTATTTGGAAAATTTTGCTTCAGTGCCAGCTGCAATGGAAAGCCACAATTTTTCAGAAGATGATGCCCAACCAACTTCAGTGGCTTCCTCTTCCTTCTCAAGATCTCAAAAATGTTTTTTCTGCGGAAATGATTTACATTCACGGAATATGTGTTCAGCAAAAGATGCCATTTGCAGAAAGTGCGGCAAAAAAGGACATTACCTGTGCAACTGTAAATCTAAATCAAGTAGGAATTCTTCAAATACGGTGGCTTCCTCAATATATTAGCAGCTATGTATTAGCTTCCTCAAATGCATTAGCAGGACGACCTACTCACTGTAACTACATTAGCATAAGTGCACTCTGACATGCGACAGGTGCAAAAATAATTATTGAATGACCTAGGAAGGCACATAGAAGTTCATCTTTCTACCTCCTTCACAAGTTGCAAAAATTTACTTATTTTGAGCGGTCTGTGAGACAAATGTTTATGATTCTAGAGTTAATACACATGAAATTTTAGTATGTTAAATTATTTCTGTGTCGCATGTTGAAAAATTTATTTGAAAATGTAATATTCTTATGAACCTGTGATGCTTCCTTGCAATGTTACTCTTAAAAAGGAGGAAAGACGTTTACAATGATTTCCTAGAATGCCAAGGAAAATTTAACCAATGACCTCTTCCCCTCAATCTTAGCAATAAAATAGATTCTTTGAAATGCTGGAATTTTTCCCAAGCTCTTGATTAGGGCAAAAGTTGCAGAATTTTCCTGAATAGTTCATGTGACCTAGCTAGAACAGCTTTAAACATGGAGAGATGCAAAGCCAGAATGAATCAGTAGAGAATTCTCGGAGTGAAGCTCTTGGAGTGTGATCCTAATTGTGCTGTTAACCTATTCAAGTTTTGCTATCTGTGTTTCATCTAAATATTTGTGGATAAATCCTCATTTGCCTTTTTCCACTCTTATACCCATGCAATTGAGAGTTTTTGTAACAATATTAAACAAGTAATAAATTTTAAAAAAAAGAGAGGAGGAAACAATTTCAACACTATATTAAAATATTTTCATGTAGTTAATAAGAATTTACTAGCATAGCACCATTTATTTTTTGCAATATTTGCGGGGGGGGAGAGAGAGAGAGAGCAATTAGAAAGAAAAAAATTACATTTTGATTCCAAAATAGATTGCTAACAAATTCAATAGATTGAAACAGTTGGAGGTAATAATTAAAAGTTACAAGGTGTGGATATTCAATAACGAGCCTGATGCTGTTACAAAAGAAGTATGCATGTGCCAAATGCCAGCAACCAATAGATGTTTAGCATGAAGCCTTCTCTTTTTAATGTATTACCTCTTACTTCTGTAAACAAATCCATATAGCTGCAACCTTCAATCACATTAGAATTATCTATTTTGTTTTACCGGAAAAACGATAAATGTGACAATAGAGCAATGAATTGTTTAGAAAATTCATGTGAAACTTGAAATAACTGCTACTGAAACTCATAATTTATTGAAAGAAGTATATGGCAATAAATGTTTATTGCATGCATGCGCTTTTGAGTGATTTACATGTTTTCAAAATGATCGAGAAGATGATTCATGCCTGGTTTGCCCTTCCATATCAATAATAGATGACAACATCAAAAAAATCGGCAATCTGGTTTGAACTGACTATTGATTAGGTATTCGTGTGATTGCTGGCACTGTAGGAATTAACAAAGAATCTGCACTACAAATTTTATGTAACGATTTTAACATGTAAAAAGTGAGTGCCAAAATGATGCCTAAAATTCTCATGTTTTAACAAACAAGCTTGCAAAAATGTTTGTATACACTTTGTTTATTTGTTGAAAATGACCCAATATTATTGGATAGGATAATAACATGTGATGATTTGTGATTTTTTACTTATGATCCTGAAACAAAGAGTCAATCTTCACTAAGAGCAAAAAAAGCTCAAATGAGCAAATCAAAATTCAAAGCTATGGTGATTGGTTTTTTTCCATATTCATGGGATTGTATACCTTCACTGGGTTCCTGAAGTCAAACTATTAATTAACATGACAACCTTTATGTTCTTTCATTCCGCATTATCTGTCAAGAAGTTTCTAGGCCAAGTACAGTATCTCAGAGTTAGACAATCCAATTTACTCATTGGATCTTGCACCATGCGACTTTTATCTGTTTCCTAAGGTAAAATCTGCATTAAAAGGAACAAGATTTCAGTTGTTGAAAGCTGTGAAAGAGAAAGATTCCTGAAAAAAGACTTCCAGCACTGTTTTGAACAATGGAAGATTAGAATGGAGCATTGTAGAGATAGAGGAGGGGTGTATATCGAATGTGAAAATGAAATATGTATGACATCAAAATAAAATGGTCAGCAGCATCAGTCTCGTTACTTAATAGCCATACCTTGTACACTAAATAAAACCAAAGCTAAAATATTTTTTTAAAAAAATACTTTTCTTGCATACATCATACAATCAAAAATCAGTTATATAAAAGCTTTAGTAATTAAAAATTATGGAAAACTCAAAATAGTCAAACATTCAAATTGTTTGGTCTCGTTTAGTTTCCAAAGCAAAACATTATTATAATCATTTAATCAAATGTAACTGTGTTTCAAAAAGATACTAATAATCAAGTAATTTTAAGTTTAAAAACAAACCTGTAGGGATGTTAAACATGTCCACTATCTTGTTCAGCACATTAAAAATTTTCTTAGAATTTAAGATTCGTGTTCTGGTCCCTGAGCATATGTCTCCTGTTATTAATATGCTGTCTAGTTTCTTTGCCATACTTAACTGCAAATCTGGACAATTTCTAATGCAAGATATAACTGGTTGCAAAACTCCTCTTTCAAGAAGAGGAAAAAATAGCTAGAAAATAAACAAAGTATAACAATTTTATGATCATGTAATGAAAAGTTACAAAATTATAAATTTAACTGAATCGTGAGCTTTACATTTAATAAAATTCCAAAAATATGCAACCACTTTACCACACAACATACATGCAAAAAAAAAAAAAAAAAAAAAAAATTAAAACTTATAATAAATTCGAATTTGCTTGAAAATTGCTAAATAAGAACTTATCTGTACATTGAGTTCAGCATTGGTGATTTTAACTTCTTAATATATCACTTACACTTTTCATTTCATTACATTGTTTTAGATTAATATGTATCCAATAGGGGGGAAAAGGTTTAAAAAAATGAATGAAATATATAGCAAAATAGTTAAACATATTAACTTAATAAAGTAACAAATATAGAAGGTTTACTTTCAAGAATACAAGGAAAATTCAAATTGAGCTTAAAATGAAAAGGAGCATCAAACTTGAAAGGAAACATTCGTGAAATTTTACTGCACCTTTCTTCAATTATTCACAGAAATCATATGAAATTAATATTTGGATTAATTTTGTTAGTTAACATTTAAAAATTTGGAATAGCTATTAATCCTGCTGCTCTCAATAATGCTTTGATATCTGAAATCAAACTAATTGATTCAACTTAAAAATATTAATTTTTCAAAGACCAAATTTATATAAGTAACAGTAGCACAATACTACTAATCAATTATTATACTGAAATCTTATTTTTACTGCTTATTAGCCATAAATAATAATATCTGATTAAATACTGGAAAGTAAACATGAGAATTTAAATTTTTAAAAATTGCACTTATAATTTTTTTTTTTAGGATTTTCATATCATATCTTAAAAAATACATTGATTAGGATCCATATATATATATATATATTCTATTTTGAAAAATTTATAAGCAAAAAATGAATTTGGGTTGTATCAATTATCATTTAATATAGCCCTCTTCATGCCCCTCCCCCTTTTTTTCCTTTTCCATATCATTTTATTCACTCCATAAAAAAATAATGTCAAACATGTTAAAAAAAACTGATTCTACATTTTTTCCCCAAGATTTTTTGCTTTACACATTAATCCACAAGTTGCAGAGAGTCTAACATTTTTCTGTCATTTTCTCTAAGATATGGCAACAAATTTACCAAACAGTTTCTCACATGAAAAATAGGGTTTCATCCGCATGTTATTTTTACTGCCTTTGTTCCTCTTTGAGTCAGGGAATGTCACTTAAAAATAATCAGAATTATTTTCATACCGTAAAGAAAACTTGGCTATGCTTTATTCTTTCGTACCAGTATTAATCATCATATACTTTAAAAATATCAAAAAGAAAATACTGTTTCATAAAAGGAGAAATTAATGAGGAACCTAAAAATTTTGAATAAGTGATGACATTACAAAATCATCCAGAACAGCATATCAATACTGTGCTGTTAATACACACACAGAGTCCTTAATTTAAATTCTGAAAAACAAAGAAATTTTGCTAAGAAAAGAGTTTTAAAAGTCATCCAAGTATAAAATGGGAGAAAAAATTAATGAAATAGTTTCAGCACTCCTTTGAAGCCAAAATTTAAATTATTTGAATATGAAAGAGAAATGTCTGCATAAAAAATATTAACAGTAAAATGAGAAAATTGCCTACGTGAAAAGTTATTGATAAAATGCATCCAATTACAAGAATCATTCAATAAGTCCTTAAAAAAAGAAATACGAATAATTATTATATATAGCTTTTTTTCAACATAATCTCCTTTTAGTTCTGTACACATTTTCTAGAGTTTCTCTTTCAACTTTTTCAAGCGATCTAAAAAGTAAGATTTCTAAAGACCTTCGAAATAAGCAACTGTTTGGGCAATGACCTCTTTGATCAACATGAACCATTGTTAGCTGATACATTTTTTTTTAGTTTGGAAATAATAAAAAGTTACTGGGGGCTGAATATGATGAATGTTGTAATAATTCGAGCTTTAATTCCACGATTTTGGCAACGAAACTGCATACGTGTGCATTATCTAGATGTAAGTGGATCTTTTTCAAATGAGGTCATTTTTTTCATGATTTTTTTTGCTCAACCGGAGTAATAACGACGCATAATATTTTCCAGTTGTTTTTCCTTGTTCCACATATCAGTGTATATGATTCTGCATGCATTCCAAAAAACCATGGTCATCACCATGCAAACTGATTTCACAATCTTTGCTTTCTTTGGAGCTTGTTCACCTTCAAAGAAACCTCTGTTTTGACTGTTTCTTTATCTGCGGAGTGTAGAAGTATTTTCACGTTATGTCCACAGTTAAGTATAAACATGGAAACTATGCTTTTTCACACCCAATTTTGCGAGCAAAACTGAAAACACCGTACCTTGCAACATACCAGTGGCCTAAATTATTTGACATATTTTAATTCATGGATCACTCAAAATCATATCAGGAATTTTATAAATCATTCCAGGAGTAGTCATTTCCCCAGGATATCCTGAACGATGTTCATTTATTGTGAATATGCAGCCACATTTTAATTCATTTACCCAATTATAAACAGTTACATATCTATGAACAAATGTGCTATGAACTTCATCTAACTCAGCTTTCATCTATTTCAGTGTTTAAGACTTATTGAATGACCCTCATATTTTATTAGGCTCATATGCATATAAAAACAATCAGATATATGTCTTTCATAATAAAAAAAACTAAGAAACCTTGGTGTTTAAAAAGTATAAAAATTGATCATAGCCAATAAAAACGATGGATGATACAAGCAATTTTTTAAAATTTCTTGCAAAATTGGATTGATAAATACTTTTTCAAAATTATGAAATAATTTTATTTGTTGATTGCTGCTCATGTAATATACAAATACATCCAAAATTGGGAAACTGGAATTTTTCCTACAAAACGTATAAATATCAAAATATAAAATTCAGCATTTGTTTCAGAAATGGATAGATTTAGAAATTCACAGAGCATTATTAGAAGCATTCTTGTACTTGATTCTGATAATATAAAAACTCTCATTTGATCTCTTCAGTACAGGATAAAGCAAAAAGGAAAGGAATAGTTTTGAAGTCATTTAATGAAGGGTTAAATGAAACAGATAATTTAAGAAGGGAATTAAAGACTGTATAAAAGATAATGGTTTAACTTGTCAAGGAAATAATTTCTATAAATATTTAGATTGTGACAACCAGTCCTGAAAGTAGTGATCGTAGTGAATTAATACGCCTAAGAAATACCATCAACAATAAGAGCAATATACATATTGAAATCTTTATATTAAAAAGTACAAAATTTAAAACACACATACAGCATTAAAAATGTTGTACAAGAAATTGTATTTAAGTACTAAAACACCATTTTCCTTTTTTACATTGACCATAGATGCTTAATGTATTTAATTTCATTTTCTAGAAATATTGATTTATAATGTTTATTATAGAATTATAATGTTTAATTTAATGAATTACAAACACTTATAAGTAAAATAATAAACATTTTTTTCCTACCAAATCTCTTAAACGGAAATTTTGGCGAGACTAACATTGAAAAACAACATTTTTTTTTTTTTTTTTTATTCATCAACATACCTTTTGTTAATCACCTTTTAGGGGTGATACACCTGCTCCAATGTTTTCCAGTCTTTCCAAAAAAAAATTTTTTTCTTCTTTTTTTTCCAAGTAAAGAAATCTTTTGTCATGAGAATAGTTTATAAACAGCTTTCTGAATCATCACCGCTGTTGTTTTGCTCCATCGAAAGCAATCAAGGCACCCACTTGAAAAACCTTTTCATGCCTTAATCTTCATGAAGGATAGTAAATACACTTCCATATGATATTGTGTCATCTCAGCAATCCTCCCAATGAGCTTCACTGTTTATCTTCATATTATAATTTTTGTCACTTCAATTGTTATTTTCCGCGTAACGCTCTTCACTGGTCTACCCGAAGGCCTCAAGGCCATTTGTGTCGGTATCAATTAATGCTTAAATTTCGCAAAACCAATCGACAAATCGGTTGTTTTTGATGATTGAGTCCGGGTAACATTTTTTCAATCCATTGTTTCGCTTGTGCACGTTTTACCCATTAAAAAACAATGTTTTATTTCGAACATTTAAACTCCGGTTTTTTCCATTTTAAACAAATCCATAAAAACGACTTTATCTAACCTCGAGCACTCAGCTGTTTCTGGAACCGCACTTAAATTTTGACACGCTTCAAGCAAAGGTTCAGACGAAATTATAAAAAAATTTAACCTTTCTCACCTACCTACTCAAAATTCTTTTCTAGAATTCCAGGCACACCAAAAAAGCTAAAGCATATAGGTATTAATTGATAATAAATTTAAGGTCAAATGTTTTATTTGAAAGTATACATACCATAAAAAAACTATATAACATATTTATTTCTACGCAATCATAATAATTATTAATGTGATACTCCGCGCTTTGTTTCAATGAACACAAAAGTTTTATATTCGGGCTCAATATTTGACAAATCTAACCCGCCCTGTCAAAATCTTTAAGCATGATCTTTTATCATTTTTTAATTAATACAAGAGTTGAAAACTTCTGTCACATGTCGCCTAAGATGGAAGTAATTTTAAGATTGCTTAGAAATGTTAGATATTCTTTTAACGTAACTCCAGAAAACATCTAATGGAAGGAGAAGTATAATTTAAAAAAGTCATGTCGTATCATTTAAATCTGTAGATTCCTCTCGAATTTGTAGAGGCAGTGCTCTTCCAGAATTTGTATTACATTGCAAAAGGATTCTGAATCCAATCGTATTGTTTCAGATAATGGAATAAAAAATATTGATCAAATTTCTGCTGAAGCATGAACGTTGTTGGCCAGATCCACAATTAATTGGTTGTTTTCAATTTGTAATAAGGATTGGTCCTTTGGTACACCTGCATCCTTTTGCAACTCCTTTTTCTGCCAAAGTTCGAAGCCTCTAATAAATCCTTGTAATTTATCGGAGCACGCCGCTGCCTCATTTCGACTTGCATTTTTTTATTAAGTTCATTCAAATGCCTCAATATATCAGCCATATGCAAGTTTCATTATCCAGTAATCATCATCGAGGTGCTGGCATATTTTCGAAAGCATATTCTGTGTTAAAGAAATTCACGTGATCCGTGGACGGCTTTCCTAAATAATCTATAGGCCAGCCAAAACTTAGCCTCTGATAATAGCCAACTAATTTCTGAATAAAATAATAAGGATTCATATTCACCCTATTTCTGTAATAGTAATCCAAAATTCAATTTATGGCTCTGATTTAATTATTTATGATTTTAATGTATCTATTCATCAGCCCAAAAAAGTTCTTCCTTCCTGCAAATTCTTGATCATCAATGCTTCAAGGATGTATGCAGTAGTGTAAATTGTACCGCCGGATTTTTTGTTTTACACAAGAGACAAACTTTATTTGACTCAAGGCCATTGCCGCTGCCGATCGGTGCAAAACAGCAATGCAGTTGTTCCATTGAATATTGATATATTTTGAAGAAATCATCGTTACCTCGGAATTTCTTTTCACCGGTAGTTCACAATTTTAAACTCCTTACAAATAAATAATGTTCTTAATAAAGTCCTTTGGTTCAACTTAAACTTACAGTATTTTATCAGCTGTGCTTTATTTTAATATCAGTTTGTTTCTGCATCGATCTGAAGAATTTTTCTGAAATGATAGTCGCTCTTTTTAACTTGAAGTGTCTTCTAAAATATCCTGATTACATGGAATACGTCTTTTAACAAACAACAAACTTTATTCACTTTAATTTTCACTCAATCCTTACTGGGCCCAAGTTCAACAATTCCATGCATGGCTGGTTTATCAAGTGTCACCGACAGTAGCGTGGCTTTCCTTCTCGATTCTGCACACCTTTGCAGCATGATAGCTTAGCTTTTAATGCCTTTCAGAAACTGTTACGTACCATTTCATAAATCTCCTTCTCTGTTTTTATTTTGTTCTAAGTGCACTCTTAAAAATATTGTTTGTCTTGTTGGATGGTG
>BMAW01010795.1:0-58439 GCA_019974015.1 Nephila pilipes | reverse complement strand
GGGAGTTATTGATTGATGTGTTACATAATACATTTAAACGTATTGGATAAATGTATACATAGATCAATTAATGACATGAAAAAATATTTGGTCATTATGTATTTTAGATTAATAAAGGTTAATTGAATTATATTTTATTTGAGAAAAAAAATTGAAAAAAAAAATGCTGATAAAAACTAAAAATGTATATGTTTACACAATTTAAGGTAAATTATAATGAAATATTAGATAAATAATACAGTAAGCAGCACAACAATTTGAAATTGTTACAGTAAACATTAATCAAACATTTTTTATTAATACTTACATTTTCAACATCATATTCAAGTTGTAAATTTAAAACCCCAATACAGTATGCAGCCTATAACATATAAATAAAAATATACTAATAGGAACATTATACAAAAAGGAAATATTCAATAATATTTAAAGAAACTGTAAAACAATTTTTTTAAAAAATTGAAGAGGAGGAATTTACTTTTTCAATAAAATAGAAGTAGTTTTATTACTTTCTGATTAGACACATCTACCACAAAAAGTTGATCACTTATTTACAAGGTATATTCTTTGGTTATTGACAGAACTCAATGTTATGTAACTTTTCTATCATAAAGTTCTGCTCATATAAAATACACTTTATTTCAAAAATAAGACATTTTAAAAAGAAATAAATTTAGTATCACTGATGAATATAGTTTAATTATAAAGCATTTAAAATTACTCTAAATTGCCCCACCCCCTCCTTTTTTTTTTTTTTTTTTTTTTTTTTTGTAAAATACATTTGGCTTTCTTGAATATACAAATAGATTTTAACTTGCAGTTTAGTAACCTGCTTGCAGTTATTGACTTTATACCTCAACAAAATATGATCATTTAAAAAACAGAATGTTACAAAAAAGTTAATTTTTCGATTGAATGACAAAACTTCACATTTTTAAAATATCCAAAACAGCCTCCCAAGTCTACAGTAAACTGCTGTTTAACCCACATCATTGGCACAATTTTTAAAGTTCCACAAATCACCTAAACTCTGCAGAGTGCGAAATGAAAGAATACCAAAAAAAAATTCAGAGCCTATTTTGCTAATAGATTTGATAAATGTTTTTAAAAGTTCATAACCATTATTTTCAAATATTTGGATTCATTTATTTCAACAAATAATAATAATATATATGTAAACTGTTGTTATTTTTATGTCACTTTCATTCAAATTAAACTATATTTCACTTTATTACAGCTATATTTTGCCATAAAATTAATCCATTTCAAACCTCATCAAAATGAGTTTCAAAAAGTTTTCAGATCCTCTACAAAAATGAAAAGTATGACAGGATTTTAGAATGAGTATGAGTTTTAATAATTGCACCAACTTGATGCTTTGGTTGGCTTTGTTGCCTTTTAAAATTCAATCAGAAACTTTTCAAAATAAATGTAACAAATTTCATAATTAGAATAAAATAAATTAAACATAGTAGCTTGTCTTAAAATAGCATATTAGAACTCCACAGAATGCTAAATGAAGGAATACAAAAAAAGTTTCCTAACCTATTTTGGCTGTAGATTTGATACATATTTTAAAACTTCATAACTTTTTGAACTAAACTAAATCTTCACCCTATCTGTATTATTTTATTCCATAATGCTTTATCAACACAAGCCCTAAGTCAATAGTAATTCAAATCAACTGCAGTTTTGGGTTTTCAGTAAAAATTGCTAAGATAAGATACTTCAATTAAAAACACTTGGCTTTAAAAAGATATATGAGATATATTCGTAAGTTCAAAGGGCAGCTGGTGACGTATCCCATTAAAACCTTTGGATTCTGAGGAAGCACTTTATTAAACTGTAAATGGTAACCCCAAATGGAGTCTCAAAAGGAAATGTAATGGGTCCCAAAAATTTAATTTAGGTACATAAATTTGAATCGCAATATTAAATTACCAAAGCTGAAAAACGTATTTGTATTTCAAAAATCTACCACTAAGCACATTATTATTGCAGTTTTGCATTGTAATTTCACTATATTTTAGAATCAAATTGTAACCAAACACTTTTTTATAAGTCCAGCAGCCTCTTCACCTACTTACAATGTAAAGTAAGTGGTAAAAGAAATTGCCATTTTGTTGTTGTTTAAAGTGCTTTGTAAATATGCTATATTATACAAAGTAGAATTGTTTTAATGCCTTAAAATTAGAATGCTCAGTTACAATTTACATTTCATTGATGTTCTGTAGAGATTTTTTTTTTTTTGCAGTAGAACATAAATATTAGGGCAAAGTACTGTTTAAAGTAATATTTACTGTTAACTTCAAAAGCTCGTTAGCTTAGAAATTTGAATTTTCAGTTTTCATACTATTCCCTTCAATTTTGCACAGTTGTTGCTTTAGAATAAGTATAAATATAAATTTTTATTGCATACATTTTTTTATCCTCTCGTCCTGTAATACCACTCATATCCATCTATAAAACCATTCCTTTAAAAGAAATTCAATAACAGAAAGCTTTCCTTTCACTTCTAAATTTTTTCAACACTACTGTAGACATTCAGTCACCTCATTCATACTCATATTGGCAATCACTGTTGATACTTAAGACTTGGAAAACATAAAAAAACTGCGAGAAAAATGTGCATCAATCAAAGACAACTATTGACAAATTAAAGACCAGCCCAGAAAATTCTCTTTTTGAGCAAAAGTTCCAATTTCAAAACAAAGGTGTAAAAAAATCCCTCCTGTAACTGGCTAACAGAAGGAAAAAACATAATGCAATAGTGCATGCAATATTAGCCTCAAAACTGCAACTTAAATTAGAAGCTAAGAATTAAAATTTTGTAAGTTTGCTATGTGTAATGTCCATGCTAAAACAGAAAATTAGGGTTGTCACATTCATTTATCAACCCACAATCAACAAACACCCATCGCCAAGAGTGATGGTCCAAAACTACTTTCTAATATACAGGGGAGGGAGGTGAGATATTAATAATCCCCACTTTTAACTTCTAGAAAGGATATAAAAGTTGACTTGACAGGCCAAACTGTTAAAGACAAAATATATAATACTTTTGATTGCAACAGCCAAAATAATTGGTACTTCCCTGTTATAGTGACACCCGACAATGAATTGCCAAGCAGCTTAGAAATATCACCAAGGTAGATTGTATTGCAAGGTAAGCTTCACGAGTTTGGTGACAACCTTGGCATAATTATAATTTGATGGGCACTACTATAATAAGGAAGTAACTAATACTTAACGAGAAGTTTAAATCATTGTTTGACATTAAAGATACAATATATCATTTTTACCCATTAAATGTAATGTGATACTTGGAAATGCAAAAAAATTAGTCAACTGACTGAGGTGATTAACTTTAAGGATTATAATAAATTCACAGCTCAAGATCATTACGAATAAGTTAAAATGCGTAACAAAAATAGAAAATAAAAACTACTACTTACTTCAACTAACCTTTGTTGGTTAATAAGGTCATCAATAATTTCTTTGAAGCAACGACTTTGTTCATGTATTTTAAACACATTACAGACCTCTTGTAAAATTTCATAATTTTTATATATTAGTACAGAACGGAAAGCTTCCAATTTATCATCAATTGATGGGGAAAAGTCAATGTCATTTTCATTGATAGCATTGTTTAAGTTAACTAACAAATAGTAGACAAGTTCGGACTGAAAATGTGACTTGTCACAAGCAACACGCAATAAGTCAACAGAATGAGTAGGTGAAGCTTCGCTCTTAAAAAAATATTCATGAACTGCTCTTTTAAAAACTTTCCCAATTCTATTTTTTCTCCATATATATTCTAAGTTCCGAACTTCACGAATTGCAGAAAGGGAAGGTTTTCTCTCCACAGGAATTTCATTCGTTTGTGGGGATGGGAACTCTTTGTGTATTTGACTGGAAGATATGAATCGTGTTACGGACCTGAAAAATAAATTCATTTCTATAATATTTGAGAAAACATGTATGAAATTTTTCAAAGAATATTGAAAATATTTACACTATAGAAAAAAACTATAAAAAAAAGTTTATAAATAACATTACCATTTATTTCCATTCAGCGCACGCCGCAACAGCCGACGATAACAAAACATTTTTGAAGTTTGCTGTGTTGAGTAGAATATAAACAAAGTATAAATGAGTATCGTTCTTTGATGGCTCGTATACAAACCTATTTAATTTTGTATATTTCTAAAAATAATTCCTACATTTTATATAACGTTATTTTATTCTGGAAAATGATCAAAAACTCAATAAAACTAATCAATAGTAAAACGGAATCATTTTTCTTTATAAAATTTTGTTAATCATTTAAAAGCCTTGAGCAGATTAAAAAAGAAACTACTACTATTACCATATATGTCAATATGGTTCTTTGACTTTAATTGGTCTAGTGAACTTTTTCAAATATTTTGTTAAAGAAACCTATAATATGGCAGGAAACGAGGGAATGGATGGTTTAATTCCAATTGTAAATAAATTGCATGATGCTTTCACTAAGTTGGGTGTAAATTTGTCAATTGATTTACCACAAATTGCTGTCGTTGGTGGACAAAGCGCTGGAAAGAGTAGTGTTTTAGAGAACTTTGTTGGCAGGTGAGTCATACACGAGAAATTTCAAGTGCAGTCCTTAATTTAATTGGGATCATTATCTTTAAATTAGAAATCTTGGTACTACTGTTGTTATCAAAAATTTCTTTATGCATGTTCAGCATTTTTTTCTAGCTTAATCATCAATGCGTAACATGCTTTATAACATTGACGTAATTTTGTTTTAAAATGTCTTGTATTTTTTTATTATAAGAATTATTTGAAACTGATTGTTATGATTACCAATGCTTATATTTCTGTGGTATTCTCAAACGTATTCAACGTTATAGAGATCTTACTCATAATTTTATACGTGAATTCAGGTAATCTAAGTAAGCGTCATTATGACCAAAAAAAGAGGAATATTAATGCATGATGCTTACAGTTATGAATAAGAAAGTAATGCAACAATTATACAAAAAGTATATATTCATTTGGAAATATACCAGATTTTTGTTTTAACCATGGAGTACTTTATAACTGAAATACTCATGTAATTAGAAACAGTTTGCACTCTTGTTAGAACATTTACTATTCATTAAACCTCTTTCAAGAACAATTTAAGTAGTAATCTTTAAACATTTTTGTGATATGCTTAAGATGCATTTAAAAACAAAACTAAGTAACACTGATGATTTGTGAATATTGAAAATTGGTGAATCATAATTTGTTTAAAAGTCCTTGTTTTACATACTGCATAAAGTAAGCCTTTATGAAGGAAAAAAAAAATCCAAAAGTAAACAGAAAAAAAAGAAATTTTTATTATTGGATGTCTCGCTTATTTTAATGGGAATATTTTTCTCAAAAGATATATTTTATCTTTCCCTATATATTGTAATAAACATTTGTTATTTATACAGAATTTTTGTATTGGTTTGAGATATGAATCGAATGTTTTTTGATGTCTTAATCCTGAAATAGATTTCAGAATAAAAATGTTAACTTTTATATCAAGCCTTCTTGATTAAAAATTATCTTCATAAAAGCTTACATAATATGATACTTTCTATATTTACCTCTATCTTATGTTTGTAAGTTTTTAGAATTTAAGTTTTGACCAACTTTCATATATACCTGACTGCCAACCTCTTTTCTTTTTTTTTTTTTTTTGCCAATTCCAGCAATTATTTTTCAGTGGTAACCTAATATTTCCCTAGATTTTTCTCAGTATCTAGAATTGAAGTCTAGAAATCTTTTTAATATTTTAATTGTTTTTAATAAATATTCATTCATTTTTAAAAGGATTGATTTCTAATTATATAAATTAATTTTTCTAATGTTGTTAATTAAATTAATTAATTCATTACTATTAATTTAGTACAAAATCTAGTATTTCTGTAAAACACTGGCAACATTAACCACCCCTATGTATATTTCGAAAATTTTAACAATTTCTATGCATGAGCTGATAGTGTCTGCTTAAATATTCAAGAATTCCTTTGGAGAAAAGTAGGTTTATTATTCCACCCCTTTTATTCTTATTACTAGAATTACTTATATATTCTTAATATTAAAATATTTATATACAGAATATTTAAATCAAAAGTGAAAGATTTCCAAAACTATTTCAATAAGTAATAATTATTAATTAAAATATATAAACAATATACTAATTCATATAAAAATTTTGTTGCAGTTCATATTGTTACATTTATAGATATAAGAGAAATTAGAAATGTTCATAAGAAATATGCTACTTACAATCAAACCTCTCCAAGTATATGCTGTTGAAACCAGAAAAGTTTTGGCTGTACTGTTTTTACTGCACATTGCAGTAATATGCGATTGAAAGAATAATTTAATAATAAAATGTGGTTCAGCCTGCACATTTGATGACAGAAATATTTGTTCTAGATTAATTGCAGAATGTGGTAACTCTTGCTTTTCTGTTTAAGCATGATTGTCATAGATGGCAAATCTAATCTTTTTATTTCTGTAGTACTAGTTAAGTGCTCATCATTGGTTTGGAAATTATCAAACAAGCTCAAATTTCATAAGTTTGTTTTATATACCAATGTCTGTAGCAGTTTTGAAGCTTTTACTAGTTAAGGTAATGATGTTGGCTACTAAATTCGTTATGTACTTTTTTTTGTCTAATATTTTTTACATGTTTTCTCATATGAAAATTTTTTTGCTTGAAGAAGAGTAATCTTTCAGAATGGCAGAAAATTGTTTGATAAAACCTAGATACTTGGAGAGCCTGCAATATTAGTGGAAATAGATACAACAAAATTTGTAAAAGCATTAGGGATTAAGTTCTTAAAAAATTAATCAGATCCCCAGACAAAACAAGTTAATCAAGCTTTTTTGTATATTTTTTTATTTAGCTCTATAGAGTTTTAATATGCCATTTTAAGACAAGTTATGTTTTTTTATAAATGTTTAAGTTTCTGAGAAGTTTCTTTTAATAAAATACTCTATACGTAGTTTGGTTGTAAAATTCGCTAATTTATTTTTAAAAGCTCTAGGTGGAATTTTTAGAAATCTTGGATAATAATACAATCAAAGTATCAAGCTAATGTATTTGTGAAAATTCATACTCATTCTAAAATCCTGTCATGCTGTTCATTCTTGTAGAGGGCTAGAGAACATTTTTTTAATTCATTTTGATGTGGTTTGATCAGTAGATGGATTAATCTTATGGGAATATGTTATAATGTGAATATAGTTTGATTTGCCTGGAAGTGATATTATAACAATAGGTCTCTCTTGCATCTATTTTTAAAATGTTTTTCTGAATTTCACTTGGTGTGGGAGTGTGTGTGTCATCAAATTTTCGATCGTTAATTTAACCAACTTCCCATCCAGCTAGAGCTTTGAAATTTTGGGAATCGTTCGTACTTGCCTAACAATGCAATATTTAGACATTTACGACAAGTTTTAACTTATATTTTCTTTAATAATGCAGTTTAGCCCAACCACTTGGCACGATTTTAAAAATTGGTATCAAACTTGGCGATTTTTTTTTGGTTGAACATTAAGTCCGTAAAACGGACCAGGGTAGCCACATTTGGCAAAATACCGCCAAATAATTCCTGTTGCCAAGGGAGGTTGGGTAAAACTGCCTTCCAACCATTTAATTTACCGGATGAATCAATTAATTTTAGTTAGTTTTAACGTTTTTATGTATTTCACTTGGTGTGTGTCTATCTGTGTGTGTATCAGTGTGTCATCAAATTTTCCATCATTAATTTAACCAACTTCGCATCAAGGTAGAGCTCTGAAATTTTGGGAACCGTTCTTACTTGCCTAACAATGCAATATTTAGATACTTTCGACCAGTTTTAACTGTTATTTCAATAATTTTCTTTAATATACTTTGCCATCATATAAAAACGTTGTTCTTAAAAACGTTGGTTTTTATCTCGAATTATTATTTCTTGTGGAAGATAATGATTTTAAATTCGTGAAAATGATTATTATGAAGTTTTTAAAACAATGGGATCCACAAGCAAAATTAGTTGTAAAATCATTACATTTTTTTCTTCTTCTATTATTCATATATGCATAAAGCAAATCCTGACAAAAAGAAATTCTGTCAGTGCATGATAGTTTCATTTCATGCCTCTTCTGTGTGAAAATGCATGTATTTATATGTTACCGATTATGACAGAAATGAACATAATTTTTATTCTATTAAGTGGGAATGATAATAAGAAGGATCAGATCTATTATACATCTGAATTGGCTCCATTTTGTATTTTTTGACAATGAAACTCTCAATGCTGAATTTTATGTATGCCAATTGTCATATTCGTGCACATAATAAGTCATTTTAAGCCATAAAACGTTTTGATTCAAGACAATAAAAGTGTTGATATTCTCTAAAAGCTCTAAGTCTGATTTTAAATAATCATATTATTATTTTAACATAAATGTGCCTACATGTACTGGTGCCCCTGGATGTAATATTGTCGAGAAAAAAATATCAACATGATTATAATCAAACTAACGAGTTTCAGAATGTAAGTATTAAAACTCAACCTCTTTTGGATAGAGAATCCTGAAATATGGTTTTTCTTAATCAAAGTTTAGTTAATTAATGCTCTAACTTCTGAAGGTACAAAGTTAAATTATTTGGTTTTCCAATCAGAACTGCCTTCAGGTAAATATGGTCATCACTTATCTAAAGCACTCTTGTGATCTTTTTTCTTTCTCTTAACTATATTTGGTAAATACAGGGGATGCACCCCAGGGATATCTTAGTAGTCATGTGTAAAAAGATGAGAAACTTCTTAACAAACTATAAATTTATTTTAACGACTGCCAGCAGCTATACTGTGGGGCAAGCTCGTATACTATCACTAACACACTAATGGCATCTCCCGCCAAACCCAGTTCTTTGTTCCAAAAACAAGGATGTTGCTAACACGCAACAGATAAAAACTGGGTTGATGGCGTGGGAATAGCACCACATACATATAAACCAAAGACACCACAAAAGTACTAATGAAATAAAGACATTGAATACACACAAAAATACAAACAACAGATATTGAATACAAAATAGGTCCAAACACTTAGCAATCCTTCTTTTTTTTTTTTTTTTTTTTTTTTTTTTTATTGACCCTCATTCTTGGCATCTAATTTTTTTCTTTCAGACTTCTAGATCAGGTTTATCAATTTTGACTTTGCAGGTTGCTTCAGAAATGCATTTTATCCAGTCAGCCTAGATTATGTGTGTGTTGGATGAATTCAGTTTAGTACCTTTTTAATTTTAGCTCCTTTAATGCCAATTCAGTAGCTGCTGTAGCCCAGTAGTCATAGTTACGCACTTGCGACCAGTAGTTTTTGTCAAGTTGTGGTTAGATCCCTGATGCTGTGTAGTCGAAGCTGATGAACATTAAATTAATCTTTGCTCAAAGTCCTCCCGTTAGCATAGTGTGGAAGTTAGGAGAGGGAGGTGCTAAGTCGGGTGCCCTTGTCACTTGACCGAGATTCAAAATTATGAGATCCATTGTGTTGCTCCTCTGTGTGATGTTAATGAACAATCACAATCATGCTTAATGCTAATTCAAATTTTCACATTTAAAACTACCACTACTTTTGCTTTTTGAATCGCTGGTAGTGACTAATCCTCCAATGTCCTATTAGTGAAATCATAAACATTCTGCAATAAATTATATTTTAATGAATTGAATTTAAAAAATTATATTTAAATTTTATAATTTTTTTTTAAAGTCCTGCAGCTGGAGCACAATGGCGATGCTATATTATTAGCAATCAAAAGACATTGAGCAGTCAGTTTGTCTGAAACCATACTCTTCTGCGTCAAATATATTAGGCTAGGTGCAGATAGACGAGTAGCTTTAGAACACCAATCACAACATTCCTTTATCTTGAAGAAGGCAAGTTTCCCAAATAATGCAGGATTCATCATATTCAAGAATTAAAGTCACTATTAAAAGAATGACTTTAAAATTTAATTGGCCCAGTATTTATAAAATGTATAACAATGGATACAATTATGTATATATTGTCAAAAATATAAAATTAATTGCACTAATAAGTCTATCCTTGGTGAGAACCAAGAACTTTCAGAGTTATTTTGTAAGGTCCTTATTGACTGAATAAGACCATTGCTTCCATCTATAATCTTCTTGGCACTAATTGTATAAATCAATACATTATTGGATGGAAGCTGTTCCTTTACAAGTTATTTTGGCAGACAACCTTGCCTAAGTTTTTTTGCAGTAACTGAATATCAAGATTTGGAACACCATAAGATCTTATTATTAATTGCAATTTATTTACCTGTGCTGTCAGGGATTGACTCCCTTGAATTTTGCGATTTGCAGGTGTGAATCAACTGCAACTCAAAGTAGAGTGAAACAACTACATGAGAGAGGTATGTGCTAATTCTATGATATCTCATGTTTCAACTAAAATCAATGGAGCCAGCAAATTTGTGGAAATAGAGTAAAAGAAAAAATTTACTCCATGGAGAGACAATATAGTAACTGAATAGTCACAGTAGCAATCTTGCAGTCAGCATTGTTTTATTTAGCATGTTCAGTTCCTGATTTCTGTAAAAACCCTTATACAGGGCTTGTGCACATTAAATATGTTGCAACTCCAAGTCCTTAAGTTGGAAGGGGTTGCCAGCTCAGTCGTTTTCATCGTCTTTTGACCAAGGCTTAAAACTATGTCTATTGCCAATAACCCTAAATGTCTCTTCTAAATGTAACATTAATAAACAGTTAATCAAAAATCCACCACAGTGGGTATTTTGAGGTCTGTACCATGAATCCAAAGAACATTCTCTGGCTGTCTTTTCCATTTGCTGTACTAAGACCTTGATGGCTGTAATTCATGGAAACATCATTGATGGCAGTACTATTATTTTCAGATTATTTAAAAGCATTCAAGACAATCACAGATATAATTATGTAGACTTTGTTTTGAATATCATACCCAAATGTAGAGCACTTGTGAAGCAGTGCTAAATGGAGCAATAAACACTGGCAGGTGCCACTTATGTTTGAAAACTGAAATGTTTTCAACAATTCTGGAAGATGCTTGCTATTTTATACTGCCTGAAAAAAAAAAAAGTTTTACGTCTTATATGTAGATCTGATAAAATTGCATTATTAATAAATATTTTAGATGTTATATTTTGAACTAATTTCATTTTCTTAAGCTAATGAAATTAGTTCAAAATATCAAAACATAACATGGTTACTAATGGCACCATCTTCAGTAAAAGTACCATATGAGCTTATTATGTTCATAGCGTTAAAAGAATTGTTGCCTACCATATACACAAGGTAAGTAGTTCCCATCTTGTGTGGATGGTAGAGCCCTGAGGCAAGGACAGGATTATTTTACTCCTAATGAAAAAAATTATTAAGGAAATTTAATTAAATAATTCAGTAAATTATGGTTTATTAAAACTGATGTAAACTAATATTTCGAGTATATTGAACTTTCGTTGGATGATTTGGTAATGAAATAGAATCCCAAATTCCCAAGTGTTTTGAGATTTGAATTCCATATCTTTTTGATATACTATTTTCTCCCGAATATTTAAATAGAAAAATACCATCATGCCAACAAAATGTATTGAAACTTGAAAAACAAAGAAAAAGTTAATTCTTAAAATTTTGTTATAAAAATGTAGAGAGTAATCAAATAAAAGAATTAAGACTTGGAATCTATTAAAACTTGTAAGCTTGGAAAATAATTTAAAATTTTGGTACTTGTCAATTATTGCAGTGCCCACCAAATTAAGAATGAGCCAGCATTGCCTAGCTAGTAAAAAATTCCAAGCAAGTGAAGCGTGAAATTGAAATGTAGGAAAACAACTGTATAACATACCAATAAATAACATACTATGTAAACAGCCATTGTCGGATCTACAAAATTGTACTTATGGTTCACCGTGAAATGTATGAAACCTGCATCTTCAAGTTCTTCAATCTTGTACCCCTTCCAACAATCTGAATAAATAGTTGAACCTTCTTGTACATGTTCCAGAATTTTTTCAAGCAGTGTATTAGCATCTCTGTTCAATATTTGAACAAGAAAGCACTCACCATATTCCATCGAAAATCCACTGTTGAAGTACTTGACCACTGTTGTTCTTATGCAGACAAATAAACTTTTATCAATCTCTACAATTTTATCGGGTCCACCTATACGCTTATTAAATTTTAGAATAAGATGTAGAGAACACACTTCTCTCATGTAATGGTTCCAAACAACTGTTGCACCTTTGGACATAATGAATTGTTTACGACACCATTTAATGGGCGTAAACTCCTCTGCCCAACAACACATAAATCATATTGCAGTAACAAACGGTATTCTGGAACTGCTGAACCTATTTGCAATGTGAAGGCCCTTCTTATTCAGACAACTTTTAATATTGCACCTCCAAGTACAGTAACATACAACACTTCACGACATGGCCTTTTTTGCATAATAGTGTGACCAGTAAAAGACCTTTCTCTTGAGGGAAAAAATGGCATCCATTTCACTGTTTCGCAAGTTGAAGATTGTAAGCGATATTTTGGAAGAAAACAAATTAGGTATTTTAAAAAATAATGTGAAATCGGTAACGTTAATGGGCAAGCGATATTTTACTAATATGATAAAAAGTTGTTTCTTTAGAACTGCAACTTTAGGAACTTACAACCAAACTTGGCAATACATCTTGCTCACTTGTCGATTTACCGTCTAGAGCCGAAATCGTAATTTGGCAGGTGCCACCATGATACACAAGTACCAAAATGTTATTTATATATTATACAGTGACCTTTTGTCTTTGGAATATCTCAGGTTTTTTTAAAAATATATTCCTGTAGCCTTAAAAAAAAAAGGCAAATAAACCCTCATCTTCTGTGATATTAAGTTTGCTTTTTTCTGGAACATATCTATTGCAAAGAATTGCTATTGTCATTTTGAACTTATTCTTTCATCTTTAATATGTAATTATTGTATTATCTGTAATTGTGTAAAACAACTAGAAATAAATGTGAGTTCAATCTAATTTTGGAGGAAGAGAACTGAATTATTAACTTTTTTTTAAGAATGCTTTTATTTCTCCTTTCCTTTTAGAGATTTCCTTCCTCGTGGATCTGGTATTGTCACAAGAAGGCCTCTTATTTTACAGCTAATTAATTCTCCTCATGGTAAGCATCTGAGCATTTTAATGCTATTTATTTTGCTGGTAATATGACAACCGAGTAATCCAGATATATATTGAAAAAATTCAGAATATTTTTTAAAAAATTGTCTGTTTTCAGCCTGTGTTTCTCATTATATTCTAGTACTTCCTATGTTTGTATGAATATTGCTTCTTATTTTTGATTTATACATTTGCTATTTAAAAATGATTATAACTCATAAATAAGAATAAACATGTGTAGTAAAATTATATTCTTTGAAAAGTTATACTTTGGTCTTATAAATGAACAGAATATCATTTTGAAAATGTAACTAGTGAGCATCATAAGTATTGTTATTTATTCACATAAGTTCTTTCTTATATAACTGCATCTTTATCTGTTTAACAATTCTTTGGCTGTCGAAATGTTTCATTCTAATTGTTTGTTTTTTCTAGAATGCCTGTTTTAATTCTGTGACTTTACTTTTATTGATGTAGGCTATAAATATGTAGTTAAAATGGTATAACACATCGATCAATAACTCCCGAGTCTAACATTGAAAACAACATTTTTTTTGCAAAATTTTTTTTTATTCATCAACATAACACCTTTTGTTAATCACCTTTTGGGGTGATACAATCGTTCCAACGCTTTTCCAAATCTTGCGGGACGCATGTATGCCCTCTTCGCAAGAAATCTTTTTTGTTGTGAGTAAATAGCGATAAACAGCTTTCTGAATCATCGACTCGTTGCTGTTTTTGTTCCATCGAAAGCAATCGCGGCACCCACTTGGAAAAAACCTTTTTCACTTCACTTCAAAAAACCTTTTTCCTGGTCCGATCGACTTAAAATTTTGACACGTTTCAAGCAAAGGTTAGTACTCTAGAAAGACCTGGTTACTGGTTTACTACGAGCGCCATCTTTGGGTTAGTCTCGGGAGTTATTGATCGATGTGTTAGAATATACGTACATGCCAATGTCTCCTCTCCTTCCATCTCCTGAATTGATTTGTATAGCAATCCACTATTTGGGATTGGTGATTTTACTGAGGTTACTGGGATGGTACTCAGGGTGAGAGTTTACTTTTGCAAATTCTTTGTGAGGGCTATTTTAGCATAAAAACATTGAAAATTTTCTTGTGGTATGTTCTTTTCTATTTGTCTCTTTGGTTAACTTGTTAATCTTTTTTTTTAATGTGAAGCTGAAAATAGAAATTCTGAATTATTATTCTTGGCTTGATAAAGTCTATTATCCTGAAAACAAATACTTATTTTAAATATACAATTGTATTTGTTTTTTTAATTTATCGATTTTTATCATTAGTTTATTACTTTAGAAGAAAAAATTCTTGTAAGTTCTTACTTATAAAACTGCATCTCGATTACTATAATAGTTTTCCATGAACAAATGATGGAACTGTAAAATATTAAACATTCTAATAATGCTTCTAAAGTGTTTTATTTATTGATGACAGTGTTTTTAGAGAGATATTTGTGATTTATTTCCCTGTGATTTGATTCATTGTAGTCTATAAAATAACATGAAAAACTGTTTAAGTTGCTGAGAAATTATTCTAATTAATATTTTCTTGTAATTCTTTTTAATAACAATTATGGAAAATATTTATCAGTTATAACAATTTTTTTTTTTCTTCTTTGGAACTTAAGACTTAAGTTGTATTTCTAACAGAAAGTGAACATGGGGTTTGTATCAACCTGTTTGTATTAAATTGGTATTCCTTGTTAAAATCTAAAATTTTATTTTTGTCCCTTTTTCATTGTTTGTTTGTGTAGAAAAAGTGTAATGTTATTAGAACACAAATGTTAAACTGTATATTTTTTCCCTCCTTTTTCAGAATATGGTGAATTTTTACATGTCAAAGGGAAAACATTTACAGATTTTGATGCAATTAGAAAAGAAATCGAGGATGAAACTGATAGAACCACTGGCACTAATAAAGGAATTTCTCCACATCCTATTAATTTAAGAGTATATTCTCCCCATGGTACGCTATGTTATGTAAACTGATTATAAGTATATTTTAATTAGAACTTTTCCATGAATTATTAAAAAGCTATTTTAAGTTCAAATTTATTATGATTATTGCATCAACAGTTTTGTTTACTTTTTTCACGTTGTTTGGCTTTATATGTTCTGGATTATTTAAATTATAAATTAAAAGTTTTAAAAAATGTTAATAATTAGATATTTTTATATATTGCTTTTCATCCTATAATAAATGTCTTAAATTAATGCTTTTGCAACATTTTAAAACTTAAGTATTTATTTATTATTATTTTTTTTAATCTTAAAAATCGATTTTTATTTTTCAATAAGAATGTTTTGTGATTATATATATACATTGTTATGAAAAATATTTTTTGTGCAGGAATGTGCATGGAGTGAAAATCAGTACCAATTCAGAGTATAATAACAAATAATGTTTTATTTGTAAGTCTTCAGGACGACACACAGATAGCACAATTTGGACAATAACAAATACACAGCACTTGCACATTTCAATGACACAGATGCAGGAACAAAACACATATTAAGTACAGTCATGGTTATTACGCATTAAGTACAGTCACTGTTATTACACAGCAACATAAAGCTCACCAGCTTATCTCTCCTCACTGCGGACAGTCACCACAGTAATATTCTGCACTTCCATGGCGGGCTCCAACAATTCCCCGCAGACACGTTGCTTCTTTGCAAATTCACCCGGCACACCTCACTTCAATTGCTGACAGTGCTAAATTGATTCCTTGATTGATCTCCTCAACAAAGTCTCCATGACAGACTCTTCGTAACAGTTCCGCTAAATTCAAGCCAAATCTCCAGCAAATTCACTCAGCCAATCACTCACGATTCCCCGATCAGTCTACAAATCAGATTCCAAGAACAAACTGATTCCATATACAGACATGTTCATTTCCCTCAGACTTGCTCATAGACTGACTCCTCCATCTGTAGATCTTGGCTTATTTATACCTTTCCAGCTAGGTGTAACGTCACATAAGGAAATTCACGAAAAGTCTGTAACTTTCTTCCCGAACGATTTTTCGTCTAGATTCTTGCACCTTCGAGATCTTTCCATTTGTCGCCATATCCGTTGCCAATGTGAAGGGGTCAATTGCTTATACTCTCTTTTGCTGACTGGTGATATCTTTGTAAATCTATCTTTTACTTTATAATAGAGGCGTTGCAGGGAAACATGAACTCACATTTGTAACAATATGTGTCAGGCATAGCAGGAATATTGGAATCCTCAACACAATAACAAGCTACACTCGGTGAAGCCGATCATTGGAGAATGGCCTGTTTGTCCAATGCGAAGAGCGGATGTCAAATTGACCCGCCTTCGCATTGAACACACTGGATTTACCCATAGACATCTTTTATTTGGGGAGGGTGCTCCCTAGTGTCCTTCCTGCCATGTCCCTTATAGGATTCATCACATTTTAATTATGTGTCCTGTTTTTAATCATCAACGTCGTATTTTTTTCAATCATCTGTTTTAAAACTATCTGACTTGGTGAGGGAAACTCCCCACCATAACTTATTTGCTTTTTTAAGACATATTGGCCTTTTACACCACATTTGAATTTTTAACTTTTAATGTGTATTTTTACTTTCTGTGAATTTCTGTTTAAGAATTATAAATTTTAATTCTTTTTAACAAATGTTTGGTGCAGCATAGCCTACCTTGGCTCTTGCGCCATAAAACCTCACAGTCACTCACACTCACTCACTGTAACAATATGTGTGTGTGAGAGAGAGAGAGAGACGAAAATTAGTGTCAATTTTATACATGTTCCTATGTATTTATAAAGTGCAATTCTGTTAAAATGTCTAATTGTGTTATGATTAAAAATAAGGTATTATTTTATTATCCACAACTCTGATCTTAATACTTAGTAACATTAATGGATTTAAGGTAATTTTGAATAAAAATGCAACAAATAGTTAACCCAAACTCATACTTAAGTGCACATTTTATATGTAACTGTTATTTTGCTAATAGGGGTTTTTGAATGACATTTATTAACAAGACATTAAGTGTATAACATAAAGGTCAAAACACAAATGTTATACCAAGCTTTGAAGATGCTCATTCTTTTGATATCTTTGCATAGGAGTGCAAATAATCAGGAAATAACAAAATTATTTTCGAATTTTGTGATTCCTTGTGAATGAATGATATCTGTTTTATACAGGAGTATTATTTAATGTTTGTCTATATTATGTTTGTATTCATGAATGATTTATATGTGTATTGAATAACATATAATCTAGAAATATTTATTTAAGGGGCATATTCTTTAAGGTAGCAGAATAGAAATACAATATTAATTTTTATAAGAATATAATGACTAATTTTTATAAGAATATAATGATAAGTTCTTATTAGTTAACTATAAGAGTTTGCATTTGTGTCATATCTAATTGTATAATTGTTATCTAGCTTTTTCTGAGATTTGTTCAGTTATTTCCCAACACTTTTCGTCATTATTTTCATGTTGATAAAAACAGAAAATAGCACTCTTTTTTTCAGATTATTTTATTTATCAAATACATTTATTTAATGGACTTTCATTTAATGAATTGCACTCTTTTTTGAAGTTTGTCCTTTGTTACTTTTTACACTTATTTAGTTTTGAACCTGACATTAATTGACCTCCCTGGAATGACTCGAGTGCCTGTAGGAGATCAGCCACCTGATATTGAACACCAAATTCGAGACATGTTGTTAACTTATGTGAAAAAAGATAGCTGTTTAGTTTTAGCAGTAACTGCAGCTAATCAAGATATAGCAACATCTGATGCCCTTAAACTAGCCAAAGAAGTTGATCCTGAAGGTAATCATTCTTTTCTTTTTATATTTGCAGTTTTGAGCTTAACTGTGGTTGATTTACCTGGGTTGACAAAGGTTCCTATTGGTGACCAGCCATTGGATATTGAGAAAAGACTCCGGGACATGATTCTTGATTTTATAACTGTCCCAAGTTGCCTTATTTTAGCAGTTCATCCAGCTAATGCTGATCTTACAACATCGGATGCCTTAAAATTGGCTAAAGAAGTTGATCCAGCAGGTCAGATGCATTGATGCATGGTGTGTGTCAAAATATTAATGCATGACAGTCCTTTAGAGCATAATTTTCATTAGCCTTTCATACTACTGAGAGCATATCAAATCCAGCTGATGTTTGTCATGTTTTAAAAGTAGCATGAAATTATTAAATATGTCAGTTGATATGTTTTGCCTGCCTAGCTATTTTAACCGATAGCTGGAATTAAATGTTTTGAATAAACTAGAGGCTAATTTTTATGTATAATATGTTTTAATTTGAACAAATATAATGTCCCGTAAGATAAAAAAAAAAAAATGCTAAGTATATAAATTTAAGTTATAAGATAAATTCTTAAATACAAATTATTATGTAATTTTTGACAAAGTAATTAAAGTTCTTCAAAAATGTTTTCCTTCACTTTTCCTGTGCTGAAATATCTGAATTTAAAAAAAAAAAATATGCAGCAAAGAGAATAAAGCACTAAATGGTATTCTTAGCTTGAAAAATTAATTTTTGTTAAGATGTATCATAGGCATAGTAATAGGCTGTATTTTTCAAAAATGTTGAAATTCATATTCATTTCATATTTGACAAATCCTTATCCTGTCTTAAACAGAAACAATTATTAGCCACCTGTGTCCGAATTTTTAAAAGAAAATTATGTGGAACTAATAATGTGAGTTTTTATTGCTGATTTAATGCATACTAATATCTCCATTAAAATATTTAGCTTATAAACAATTTCATTGAACATAATGTTCTCTTTTAACATGAAAGAACCAATTTAGAGTATTTTCGTTTAATATAATTTTAGAACTTGGATAACTTTTTACTAATGCTATTTTATTGCAATTATTTCAAATGATCATGTAATATTCTCAAGCGTTGCATTCTTTTTTCTTTAACTATTCACTTTGTAATTGTAATTTTTGATATTGCTTCCATTTTGATTATTGACCAGTTGTTACTTTTCTTACAAATTTATAAATAAATAGTTTAAATTCATTGGCCTTTAAGTATTTGGATATATTATGTATCTTCTATACTCTAATTTTAACATAAAATAACAAAGATGTATTATATAAACAGTTTATATAACATATCTTTGTCCACATCTAAAACACTTTATGAAGAATTTTGTATGATGCAAATATATTATGTGTATTGCTGTTAAATGACTTGTGCTATTAGATTTCCAATGCTTTTTTATCTTTTTACGATAGGGCTTCGTACAATTGGAGTTATTACAAAACTGGATCTTATGGATGAAGGCACTGATGCTCGAGAAATATTAGAAAATAAATTATTGCCCCTACGAAGAGGTAAGAAATCTATAATAAGTAATCCATATATTAGGAATTAATATTTTTACAGCTCAACATAATAGTAATTTTGAAAGAAATATTTTGAAAACATACTATTTTTATTGCAGGCTATATTGGTGTTGTCAACCGTAGCCAGAAAGACATAGAGGGTAGAAAAGATATTAAAGCTGCTATAGCCGCTGAAAGACGCTTCTTTTTAAGTCATCCATCATATAGGTTAGTTGTACATAATGAAATCTTTTTTTTAAATACTTTTCCAATTCATTTCTCTGTAATTATATATAAATACCAATAAGATGTATGTAATAGACACTCTCCTAATAAATGGCTGACAGATTTTATAATTTATCATATATGTTAAAAAAAGAAAGTATGTACTTTAACAGAATTTTAATAACTTGTTCATAACTAAAGTAGTTCTCTCTATGCAATGGAAGCCTAAATGGTTTTGCACTGTGTTTCTTTTCCTAATGATATTAGAATAAATGTATAATGAATAGATGTGTGTGCAAATATACATTTAAAAACATTTTTATGTATAAAAATTTCATTGCATCTTTACAGTTGTAACTTTTTTAATGCTTTTCAGATCTTTTCCAAGAAATATTCATTTCTTAATTGAAATTTATTACATAATCTTCCTCACTTAAATTTTCCATACATAACTACAGTAATTATTTTAATACAAGATTTATGCTTTGTAACTCTTAAATATGTATTTTTTAGGCATATGGCAGATCGAATGGGTACTCCATATTTGCAGAGAGTTTTAAATCAGCAGCTAACAAACCATATTCGTGATACTTTACCTTCATTACGAGAAAAACTTGAAAAACAAAAGAATGCTTTAGAAAAGGAAGTTGAAGAATATAAACATTTTTCAGCTGACGATCCTTCTATTAAAACTAAAGCCATGTTAATGTAAGTAAAAAATGTATATTGGTTTTTCCCCTTTATTTTCATCCATGTCAGTAATGAAAAAAAAAAAATTAGAAGTCGGCTTTTGATTATTTCATCGCCTCAGTTTAGCTTGACTAATTTAAAACCCCTAATTGAAAAAGGACAACTGTAATCTTCTCATTAATATTATATGCCAAATAAACAAGGTTTATTTACATATATAATTACAATAATTACTTATATTTACATTTAAATATTGTAATTAAATTGTAATACAAATTGTTAATATTAAATGTAGTAGTTCTTTAATACCTGTTAAAGTTTTTTGTTAAAAACCCACTAACCCGTAAAAAAAAATTCTAAATTTTACCAATCCTTAGGCCAAAAAAGGCTGAGAAATATTGATCTAGGTGACATCATTGTATATGTGCTGAATTTTCAAGAACTCCAAATACACTTGAGGAAAATTTGGAAATGTATTTTCTCTCTCTCTCTCTCTAAAGGAAGGCTAATTGTTAAATTGAATCAAGTGCTAATTTTGAAGAAAGAAACTGGCAATATTGGGTCATTTAGTTGATAAACATGGAATCTATCCAAATTTCGTAAAGGTAACTGCTATAACAATGTTTACTTTTCTGGAAACTGTTTCAGATGTCCATAGCTTTCTGGGCTTGTGCTCATATCATCGATGATTATCAAAAAATCGCAAAATCCCTGCATGACTTATTGAAGAAAAATGCAAAGTTTTCATGAAGAAACTCAGGTGGAATCTTTCTCAAGTCTAAAAAAATTACTCACTAGATAACCTGTTTTAGGACATTATCTTCCAGACACAGAAATAAAGATCCATTGAGGTGCTAGTGGTTTATGGCATTGATGCAGTACTTTTGCAAGTCCATGATGACAGAGATAGACCAATAATTTATGAACCTAAGTCCTTAACAGCAGCCAAAAGAAGCTATTCAATGACAGAAAAGGAATGCCTTGCTGCCATCATATTGTTACAGTAAATTTATGCCTTATATGTTTGAAAAACCTCGTACAGTCATTGCAGATCTTCACTCTTTGTGTTGGCTCACCAATGTAAGGGATCCATCTGGAAGACTTGCCAGATAGGCCTTGAGGTTGCAAGAGTATGACATAAACTTTGTCTACAAGAGCGACAGCAAACATTCTAATGCTGATGCCCTGTCAAGAAAACCTTTATCTGAAGTGCAAAGCTAGGTACTAATGAAATTCCTTTTCTAACAGCTATTACAGAAAGAAGCAATTGAAAGGTAATCAGTTGAAATTTATAATTGAAATCCATAAGAAAGGTAATGAATATTAGAGCTGGGAAATTTGAAATGGTATGTAGTACAAAATATGATCTTATGGGACAGCAATGGCTCTTGGTCATACCAAAATAACTTCGACCAGATCTTCTAAGAAGGGAATTGTATAGGCTAGGACTTTCACGAGAACATTCACTGATATGCATCACACAACAGAGAATGTCAAAAGACAGAAATCTCCTCTTCAACTTATACTATATCATCTTCACCCAATAAAGCTACCCAATGTACTATTTGAAAAAATTGGAATCAATCTACTTGGATGCTTTCCCATTACATAAAACGAAAGTAGGTGGATCATTACTTGATGATGTTCACAGTAACAAAAGCATTATTGAAGTTGCTAACTTAATTGTTGAAGAAATCATATTGAAACAAATTCCCAGAAAAATTATAAGTGATTCAGGACTTCTTTCTCATCAAATATCATAAAAGATATCAATCAGTTATGTTAGACTTTACATCTTCTGATGACTGCTTACAATCCACAAATCAATGATTTGACTGAACAATTTCGTAAAACATTAACAGACATGCTGGCCATGTATGTAGAAATTGAACAAAGGAATTGGAACAGTATTCTATCCTTTGTGTCCTTCACCTATAATTCAGTAAAACAAGATATATGATAGGACTCAGTCCATTCTTTTTTTATTTGTGTTGGAGCAGTAATCTCAGAGAACAAGTTTTCTTATTACAACATTCCCCAGCTCTTAGAACTATTAAAATGTCTACCTGGCATGAAAGTAGGTTCCACATACACCCATTCATTCATCTCAAATGAAGAACATCTCTAGATATCAGGCTGAATGATTAACTAAATCTATTTAGGTCGCTTTACATATCTGTCCTAGTTCACAACAGATTGCTAGATGTTGCGCACGGTGATGATTATTAAAATCACTAAAATAAAACTCACTAGCACTTTGGTACAACATTACTTTATTTTACTGTTTTAAACTGCAGTAAAAATTCAAGAAAACACAACATCAGATAAAATCTAAGATAAAAATATGAATTAAACCAATGATAGGGGCTTTCCCTTTTATACTTGCTGGAATATAATCTTTGATCAGAAGGCAAAACTCAACATTCTTGAATCTCAGCCTGCAGACAATATGGTAGGCATCGACTAGTGAACTTCAACATTAGGGATTTATTTTGGATTTTTACCCCAGTTCAAATTGTTGGATTTTCCAAGAAGCTCACTTGGCGTTATTTTATCGAATAACGCAATGGTTATCTGACTTAATAAATTAAGTAGGAGATTAAGTTCAAAAGATGTTGTCCATATTCTGAGGTTAAAATCCTATCTTGATCCAAATGATCGAATAGATGACAAGATAATACCTAAATCTTCAAGGAGCTAGACCATATTGCAGTGGGGCAATGCTTCATTCTAAAAAAGGTGAAATATACATTGCTTGTTTTCTCCGTCATGGTCACAGTTAGCTGTGCTCCCAATTTGGCCCCTGAGACACCCTAGTGATCTTTTTTTTTGCCATGGGATTTACTGTCTTTGGTAAATGGGTGATGCACCCCTGGGTTACCCTAGCAATTCTTCTCTATTTTCGACCCTCCTTCTTATCAACCTTTTTTTTCCCAAATTTTTTTTACGTCTAGACCACAGTTAATTCTTATTTAGCGCAACATAGCCACATCTAACTCCTGCACCAATAACTTTCACACTTGCACACGCACCCAATTTTGCTTCAATCCACAGGTTGCATTCAATTATATTTTGATCACCATTGTTACTATTGCTCTGCATCCAGTTAGTCTAATTGAGGAGTTTGTCACATTAGGACTTCTTAGTTTCTGGATTTTATAGACAAATAAAATCTACCTGTTGGTTCATATTAATTTTGGAACTCACATTCAAAATAGCATGGGCCTAAGTGAATTGCATCCTCTAGTTTTTGTATGAATATCTCTCGCTAAGTAGTAAAGTTGAAATAGGCTTCATTTTTCTGTTATGCCTTGCATTCTGTATATCCTTATGTATAATTTATGTTAATTTATAGTAAACATTTACTTTTATTACTCCTATCAAATTGATTGTTCTGAATTTGTTTGTTGAATGAAAGTCTCGAAGAAATTAAATTCTCTGCTCTTCATTTGACTTATACATTATATGTGAATATCAGTGTTGAGTAAATTTTTTTACCTGAAAAACTGTTTTATTTATTTATTTATTTATTTTGTCCCATTTAACATCTTGTGAAGACAGCCTTAAATACATAGTTTGTAAATTTTCAGTCATTTTCTTTCAATGCAACTTCAGTTTGATGAGGTTAATTGTCTTTCTCCCCCCCTCATGGAAAATTTACATTAATTTAACTTGTGTTTCACATAACAATCTACAATTGCTATTTTAAAATATGCGTGTACATAAAAATTATATTTTAATTATACCAAAATGGGAACTTTATACATCATTTTTCTTAATTTTAATATGACATTTCTATTTTAAGGATGATTCAACAGTTGCAAACAGATTTTGAAAGAAATATTGAAGGTTCTGGATCAGCTTCTATTGATACACATCAACTCACTGGAGGGGCAAAAATTAATCGCCTTTTCCATGAAAGATTCCCATTTGAAATTGTCAAGGTACATATATATATATATATTGCTTATGCTTTTATATGCTTTGATAAGAATATTTGTCTTTTCAATATGTATTTAAATACTTATAATTTTTCAAATTATTTATTTATTTAAATAAATGCTCTAATTTTATTAATATTTGAATTTCATGGTGCATAATTTTCTAAATACGTTTTCCAACTTTTTTAATTGAATTTTTCTGAATAAAATTATTATTAAACACAATGTAAAATTTTTTTGTGGTTAGAATTTCTTCTTATTTTCATAACCCCTTTTTTCACACTTTTTTTTATAAGTATTCCATTATTAGTTTTATATTGATAATATTCATTGTTGCTAAGAACATATGATTATTTAATTTTAGATTACTCTTAATGCAAATTTGTGCGACTATTTTAATGTTAATTTGGTTACTAATTATTTAATAAGTATTTGACACAGCTTGGTTAAATATTGTTTTTCCTCGAGTATAAAATTGACCACCATTCATAATTGAACATTATTCATCACATATTTAATTGCTTTATTTGAAGGTTTTCTTATTAATATTCTTTAATTTAGATATAATGTTATGTAAAATTGATTATTTCTAATATAAGGGTATTTCTTTTGAAGATGGAATTTGATGAAAAGGAATTGAGGCGGGAAATTGCTTTTGCCATTCGAAATATTCATGGCATTAGGTATACATATTATATTGTTCCCATATTTTTAATGTTACTTAAATTATTTTGTGCTTTGGTAAATATTTTCTTGAGCTTGTTTTAGAGGATTTTAATCTTTGAATATAGGGTATGAGAAAAATAAAATTAGAATTTCAAACTATGATGGAGAAATTTGCTTTTCAGTCAATTTTGTACGTAAAGAAAATATTATTGCTGAAATGACAGTGAATGAACTTTAAAATTGCATAAATTTTTTCTTACAATTTAAGTCATGATTAACAATTTTACATTGTAATTTATGTTGAGTATATTATAAATCATTTTGAAACTAAATTTTTTTTTTCTTTTGTTATGTGTTTATTTTATATCTGAAATGTAAATTTATATTTTTAAAAAATTATTTTAACACTAAATTATGTGGAACTGGATGAAAAAAAAAATGGGAGATTTAAATTAAATGTATTAGGCATAACACTATTGACTGTTGAAATTATTTGTTTATATGTATAAGAAATATATTCTGGTGAAAAAAATGTGTATTTAATTATTAGTAATAAAAGTATAAAGAATAATGCAATCCCAATCGTATTAAAAAAAATTTTTGAAGATGATCTGAAAAATTGTTTGAATATGTAATATATTTATTTCAAAAATGTAAGACGTGTTTTATTATGAAGAATGTTTAAAAGATTACATATTGAAAGGAGGGAAATTTTCAAAGGGCAGTAATCTTGTTTATGAATTTGAGCCAACATTGCTTCAATCGGTTGGTTTTATTAACATTACACTGGAAGTAACTGGGGGGGGGCAAATAGTGATGGACTTCATAATTTTGAACCACGGTCAAATGACGAAGACGACCTCTGAGCTCCCACCTCCTCTCCAAACTTCCACATCATGCCAACAGGAAGACTTTGAACCTCAGGGGATTTAATGTGCCTCAGCCCCGGCTGTATGGTAAACTTTAAAGTGGCATCAAGGTTTGAACCAATGACTCGACATAACCTGCTACCCGCTAGTTTCCAACCATGACCACTAAGCTTCCACAGCCTCAACAATGCTTTGATCAAGCCTCATGCTTGAGTCCAGATTCTATTAAAGACCCTTTTTGTAGCGAAGTTGGTGCATGATAAATCTATTGAAGATCAAAGTCCTAACATTTGCCTGGTGTTGTGTCCTTGTCACTTAACAGTGTTCAAAAATTGTACTTGTTACCAAACTTATAATCTAAAGCTAAAGTTATTAACAGTGTATCAATATGTAACTTTTTGAAAATTAACATTGGTTGTGCATAAGCATTTGAATTTGTTAATACATATTAATGAATGAAAATGGATTCAGATACAATATAATTAAAATACTTTGTAATAATAAAATTATCTGTTTTTACTTTATCAAATAAAAAAAAATGTAATAAATAGCAAAGCCTGTTAAATTTCTAATTTTAAATATTGATATCTTTTTTAGAGTTGGTTTATTCACTCCTGACATGGCATTTGAAGCTATTGTTAAAAAACAAATTTCAAAGTTGAAAGAGCCATCATTAAAATGTGTTGATTTAGTTGTTGGAGAATTAGCAAATGTTGTAAGGTCATGTGCTCAAAAAGTGAGTGTGATTAAAATTTTTATTTTTAAATCGCAGAAGGATTTCTATTGTGTTTTATGAATATCTTGGTCCTTTTTGACTGTAAGGAAAGAAATTAAATTTTTGTAGTATTTTATTTTCAAATGATGCACAGTTACAAATGAGAACTTATTTAATTGTTTAAAATAATGATTACTCTGTCATTTTTTTTTTTTAAATTAATTTATAAGTATTCATTTAGTTAATCTCAAACAAAATAAAGCATAAATATTAAATGAAATAAGTTTGAAAGTGTGTTTCTTTGTCATAATTTTCTTGTATGTCTGAGTAAAATGAAATGCAAGCCAAAATTAATTAATTAAATTTAATATACCCAGATACTTTCGCATTATAGCACCTTAAAGGAATGTTCTGAAGGTATCGTATAATTAAAGTCTTATTAAATGAAATTATATGTTAAATGACTAGATTAAAATTTCTGATTGGTCAAAAATTAAAATGTTTTTTCATTTTAGTTATTGTAAAGTCTGAATATTTAAATTTTAATTCAAATTATGTTCTCATTCTTTATCACATTCATGACTTTTACAAATGTTGTATTTATTATTTTTCAATAGATTAATTATTACCTGTTCTACCATAATGTAGCTCAGGAATATTAAGTTACTTTTCCCATAACTTTAAATTAATGAGATTTGTATATTAGAATATGTTTTGTAGCAAACTTAATTTGTGCAAAATTGTCACTTTCATATTTGAAACTGAATGCTATGATAATTGTGAATATAAATTTTTAATGGTCTTCATTTTCAGTGTGGATATAGAATACTTGAATATATTTCATTTTTGTGATTTGTTTCATATACTGTGCTGTATTTCAGAAAACCAAATATTTATAAAAATATATGTATACCTAGTTTATATAAATATGTAATCAATGTTTCACTTGTGTAAACAATATGCTGCTGTTTTAGTTTTTTCAAAGCTGCTATAATTCATAAATATCTATATCTTCGTTGGACTGTAATTAAAGGATAAGATTATTTAAATCTTTTTTTTTATGTTGAAATTTTTAATTTTTTATTGCTTACAGATGAATCGTTATCCCAATTTACGTGATGAAATTGAAAGGATTATAACTACTCATATTCGAGAATGTGAACAGAAAACAAAGCAACAATTATCATTATTGGTTGAAGTTGAATTAGCCTACATGAATACAAATCATGAAGATTTCATTGGCTTCACAAAGTAAGCAAAAAAAAAAAAATTATTTCAATATATTTGGAAATTGCTTAATTTTAATCTTCAAGTCAAATGATCAAGCTGAGATCAAATGATTTTTACCATTAACTTTTATATTTTCACAAATTCAAAGCATTTTGGTGTATATGATGAAATTAGATGATTCTTGATACTTGAAGTATCATTTAATTCTATATATACAGTAATCTGTTATCTGAATATCTCCTTTTACAATTAAATTTTTGTTTAGTAGGAGATATTAAAACCTATTAGTCAGTTATTGGAAGAAATAACTTAATTTTTTATATAAAAATATTTTGAGGTATTCTCAGAAAAATCTGGTTGTATAATTTCTTAACCATTTGAAAACTTTAAACATTTTAATCTAGTGTTTTTGAAAACTACTATTTTAAGATGCATTCATTTCATGATCTCACAGTTCATAGTCTTTTTATTGAAATTTTCTGTGTTTCAAAACCTCCAATTAAAGCTGTTAAAAGAATATTTTGTTTGTATTTTTATATTTTACAGTTTATAATGAGTAGTCCCTGTGTGTGGCATAGCTTTCTTTCTTTTTTTTTATTTAAATATTTTCCCCTTCTATTATCTAATAGTTACTCTATCTTGATCATTAATTTCTTCTTTTGTTTCATCTGTGGTCCTCATTCTTTCAGCCTTGATCATTATACTGGAGGGTGAGTTTATCAGTCTATGTTGTAGATTAGCACTGTTTTTTCCTACCTGCTTGTGGTGTTTATTGCATCAGCTTTCAGCTTGCATGAAATGTGTTTTTAATATTAATTATTTTACTAATTCCATATCTTTATCCTCTAAAATCATTTTATGTTAATTGGAATGAATCTTATGTATAGCTTGATTATATTTACCCCTTATATCTTAATTAATCCCTAGATCACTTTTGATATGTCTCGTGTTGTTTTGTTCAAAGTTGATTTAAAAAATTGTGCTGGGAAAAGTTTTAAAAGATATTAACTTTGTTTCTGAATTTGTTTCTGAATTTCTGTTAATTTAACCAATTTTTTTTATGAGTGATGCATCAATTTTGGATTATTTATGCTCTTTAACCTTATTTTGTGGATATAATTATTCACGTTGTGTATTCGTTAGTGACTGAATTAACTAACTGTATTTGCTAAAACTATTAATATACCTGAATAATTCTGTTGTATTTTGAAATTGTATTTAATTATTTTGTCATTTAGTGTAATTTATTCAAAAATTAGATTATTTATGACTAAGTAATTTTGAAATACATTGCAAACAGTTTAAAAGTTATTCCACATTTCAGTATTTTAACTAATAGATTGGTTTTAAGATATATTTTTAGCTCTTGGCAATCTGCAGTATGTATTCCATAATGGATACACTCCTATGATGCTACATAGATTATTGTACTTCATTTACCAAATATTTAAAAAAAAAAACCTTTTATGTTTTCACTTACAAAATTGAATATAAGTAGTGAGAAAATAAAAGAAATTTCCCGGTTGCTTTAAATCATTAGATTTCTATTAAAATTAATAATATACAAATTTGACTGTTAACCACATGTATATCATTTGTAAAAAAATTTACAAAATGGAACTTGATTTCAGAATCTCGAAATGGATGCTGGCGATAAATCTTTTGTGCTTGATAATTATTTTTTATCAACACATTTATCTTTCTTGTTATATATTTGAGTCCAACTTTTGGAAACCATCACTGATAATATTTAACTGTTAAAGAATTCTTTTACAAATTTTGTATTTGCTTAGCTCATGAATTCTTTTTAGATATTAAACTGTAGCATGTTATTTTGTACAATATAGGTGTTATATTATTACATGTTGAAAACATAATAATTCATATTAAATAGAAAAGGAAATATTTCATTATAGTTGAGAAATTTAAAATCAACTTTCTATTATATATAAAATATTTATAACTTTTTAATTCAACTCAAGATTTGTTGAAATATTGGGACAAATTTTGTTTATTTAATTCTTAATCAATAAAATAAAAATATTTGTCCCTCCCCCTTTATTTAAGGTATGATAATATGTCCTTCATAACTTGTTGCATTTTAAATGCATCATTGTTTGGAAATAAACTGAAGAGAGATTATTACTTAGGGAGAGCAACTAATATCGATTTTAGGGTATGTGTGATACTTATTTAAAAAAATTTATCATGTAAGTATTCTGTTTCAAAGAATTTTTCTATTCCTTAGAATTCAAAAGCGCAAATTTAAAAATTCTTATATTAAACGAAAATGGAAATTTTGGAAGATTTTGGCTCGTTTTGAAGAGTAAGCGTTAAGATTTACCATTTTATCATTGCAGCATTTGTTAACTTGCTGAATAAGATGGAGAAAGTAATTTTGACTATGCAATTTGTTAAGGTATCAATGGCAAAGCACTAATTAAATAAAATAAAAATTTCTTTATGTAAAAGTTTTAGTTTTAATCTGTGTTATACAATTAGTTGAAATTATTTGCTCTTAGATGTTCATTAAATGAAATCGTTATCTTGTATGTATGTAATATGCAAATAATTTCAAACGACGAATAGAATTCCCGCTAATCCTTATATGAGACTTATTCCTATTACATTTTCAGTATATTCGCGAGAACATTTCTTCTGTTTAAAAATTTATATGAACAGTGTTGTCTCATGAGATAAACTTCTTTGAGCTCTATTACAAAAATATTCTTAATATTACTAAAAAATAAAACTGTTATTTTTAGATATGAATAACACAAATTTGTTATGTATGTAATCTTTGAAATAATTACAATATGTAAAATCTTTTTAATTGTTATGTCAGTAAATTAAAACTTGAGGAAAGGGTTTAACACTTCTTGTTAACATTATTAATAAAGAGAAATGGGTTTTAACTGGCTTCCACATACAGTGGGGCATTGTTATATTTCTTTGCTCCTTGTAGATTTCCAATATTGGTTTATGTTCATAATTTTTTGCATGTGCTGTGCAAAATGCTTTTTTATCTTAAAATATTTATATAATGAATTTGTTTATTTTGACCTTTGTTAATGTTTAAATATTTTTTAGTGCTCAAGTTAGTGCTGAAGCTAATACAGGAAAACGAAAATTAGGAAACCAGGTAGATTGGCATTTTTTATTTGAATTTTTTAACAAATGTAACATGCATTGAAGAAAAATCATAGGTCATAGAATATGATTCATATTTTCATTATCAGGTTATTAGAAAAGGTTGGATGTGTATTCATAGCCTGGGAATAATGAAAGGAGGCTCAAGAGATTATTGGTTTGTTTTAACATCTGAACTTCTAACATGGTACAAAGATGAGGAGGTAATTTATTATTTCATTCTTGGTTTTACTGCATAATGGTATTTATTGTCAATATTTTAACAAATGTTCTTTTTTATTGTTGAAACTTGCAGGAAAAAGATAGAAAATATATGCTACCATTAGATGGCTTAAAAATCAAAGACATAGAAGCAGGATTTATGTCTCGTCGACATACATTTGCACTTTTCAATCCTGATCAGAGGTACTTTTTTTAAAGCCATTTCTATAATTCTAAAAAATATGATCAATAAATATTTTGTGTACATAATAATGTAATTTTAATATAAAATAAAATTCAACTTTTTTCTGATAATGATTATAATATTGTTAGATTTTGTGTTTCATTATATAGATAGTAATTATTTACTTATATTTTAAATGCATACAAATTGATTCATTATGGAAAATCCCACAAGTTTTAGTTTGTAAATGATTTATCAATTAAGATGTTTCATATAAAAATGAATTACAAGGAATTAAGATAATTCAGAAAAAGAAGTGGGGAAAATGTATTTATTTGATTCACCCACTTTTTGTATATTTTCTATGAGGTTTGAATATATATTATTCAGTTCTTGTATAAATTGTATCCTGATTAATTCAGGACAGCCAACGTAATTCTCACTTAATTTTTATAAATTTTGATTCCATTACGAGTAATACTTATAATTCTATATTATCCATTGAGAGGTTAACTTGCATTTAATATCAGTACATTTATTTTACCTGATTTGTCACTGTATTTCCTTCATGTAAATTTTATAATCTTTTGATATTTTATGAGAGATTATCTAATAATTCCTATTTCAATCTTGGTGTTATAGTGATCTACAATGTATTGTTATTCAAGCTCTGTTTATGCTATAAACATTGCTTTCATTATTTTATTTGTGTTTATTTATTTTCATTTAGAAATGTATTTAAAGATTATAAACAATTAGAATTGTCCTGTGAGAGTCAGGAAGAAGTGGATAGCTGGAAGGCATCTTTCTTACGAGCTGGTGTTTATCCTGAAAGATCTTCGCATCTAAATGGTGAGGTTGAAGAAACTGATAGCTCAACGTCTTTGGATCCTCAATTAGAACGTCAAGTTGAAACAATTCGAAATCTTGTTGATTCATATATGAAAATCATTACAAAAACTTTTAGAGACCTTGTACCAAAATTTATTATGCACATAACTATAAATAATGTAAGTACATATATGCAAGAATTCTTGCAAAAGGGCTTTTCAGATTGTTCAAAACTTCTGTTTTGATATTTTTAACACAATTTTAACAACCTTTTATTAAATTTATTTTGCAGACAAAAAGTTTCATTTACACAGATCTGTTGGCTAATTTATATGCATCATGTGATCAGGTAAAAAATACATTTCATAGCAGTGTTGTTTTTTATTAAAGTGTGTTTGCTTACATTTTTTATGATTTTGAATCATTTGTATCTGTATAAACCGTAGGCAACTCTGATGGAAGAGTCAGCGGAAGAATCTCGTAAACGAGAAGATATTTTAAGGCTATATCAAGCATGTAAAGAAGCTCTATACATAATTTCTGATGTGTCTATGAAAACTTCATACCAGCCTTTACCCCCTCCTGTGAAGGATACTTGGATGCCTCCAGATTCTCCAGGGTATATAAAAATATTTTTATTTTAATCATGTTTTACATGATTACTGATTGTTTGCATTATACTATTCTTTTATTGAATGTTATTGTTCCATAAATTGTAATTTGTGCTTGCCTTGTTAATGAAACCGTGAAAAGAAATTTTTTATTTATTTATTTTTTGTATGGCATACAATTTATATGTAAATGGTGACTTCTTATGTCTTAAACATAACTTTTTACAATAATTTGTGCAAATTGTACATTAAACTTAAAATTTTCTAATGTGGTATATCTACAGAAAAATTTTTTTAAGTGGGATCTAATTTAGTTTTATGCTACTATTGTAATGACTCAACATAAATCCATATTTTTACACATGTAGTTACTGAATACTTATGCTTTCCTCTTCTGTACTTTTTCTTATAACCAGAATTTTTACTAGTATTTAAATTCTTTTATTAGTTAATTAACTCATTTTATTTCACTCAAATAGTTTATTATTTTTTTTTAAGTTACTTGCTTACATGCACTCTTTTATTGATTATTTAAAAACTGAGTAACTATATTATGACACTCAGAAATAATACCTTGGCTAGTAAATTTATATTGTTTTAGTGAATATTCTACAGAAATTTCTTTCTCTGGTCCTTGTTTTATCATTCTCAAATGGAGTTTATTTCCCGACTTACAATTTTCTAGAGATTCCCTAACAATTTTTTAACTTTCCCATTGAATTTGTGTATTGCTTAGGTTGAACAAAAAAAATTACTTTTAATACTTTACTCTTTAATTTTATTTGTAAATTATGTTAGATTTTATGAAGGAAAAAAAAACATATTAGAATTTCCTTTGCTGATTGAACTTTTAATAATCTTTACTAACCCGCTTATCTTCATAATTTTAAATTGTTTCTTGATCATAATTTCTAGTTATTGTGGATTTCAAAATAAAGATTTTTTTTCCCTTGTATATTTACTAATTAAATTTAATTTGTTTTTAACATTTACTTCCCATTAATTAATTTTATGTTGCATGTGGTAATTGTCACAAACTTATAAATTCATGCAATGAGACATGTGCATTTTGCAAGATGAAATTCATGTGTAATTTAGAACCTTGATACTCTTTTTCTAGGAATGAATTTTTATTTTATGTTGTCTCATTTCCTTGGCATTAAAAGATTGTTCTTTTGCATTTAGTTCTGATTTTTAAATTTTTTAACCATGAAGCAAGATTTTTGCTCCCTTTAAAAATAATTTAATGTTATTGATAGATTGGTATAAAATGTATGTATTAAAAATTCAGTATTTTTAAATCTATTTATTTATATATCAATATATTATTCTGATACATATTTTTACAAGAATCAAAAAAAAAAAAAATCGTGTAACTAAGATGTGAAATAAGGTAGATTTTCTGAAAATAAATTTTTTATTCTTTCACATGGTTGATCAAAATAAATATGTTACAGTTAAATCAAAAATTATTGATTATATGATGATTATTTTTTTCATAACTAATCATGAAAAGAATGTGCTAATTATTAGAATATTCTTATAACCATGTGAAACTATATATATATGTAAAGATAATTAATATTTGAATGAAGCAAATAATGCAAAGTACTAGATTGAGACTTGGTAAATCAAATTGTAATTTTTTTAAAAAAAAATTAGCTATTTTTATTCAAAGTAATGCAGATTACTGAAGAATTTGATTTTCCTTTCAGAGATTTTTTAATGCATATTTATTTAAAAATATGTATTCTTGCATCATATTTTAGTTTAAAAATGTCTTTTATTTAAGTCTTCATAAGTTTCATCTTTTTGTAGATAGAAAGTGCTTACTGTGTCAAAACAAATTCAACAAATGGAAAAGTTTATTGTGTATTAATGTATTTAAATTGGTTTTATCCCTCAGTTCATCAAGAAGAAACACCTCTAGAGCACCACCGCCTCCTCCTGGCAATAATAAAGGAGCTCCACTTCTTCCTAGCAGGCCAGAAGTAAGTGGGCCAAACAGACCTCCTCCTGCTGCCCCACCAAGAATTGCTCCTGGTGGTCTCCCACCTCCACTCATCCCAACGTAAGTTTATCTTGTTTTCATTCAACCTATGATAATTATCTATTTGTATTTATTAATATTAAGATATTTGGTTCTTTTATGTCCTTTATGTTACTAAAATTGCTTTCACTGTATAATCATTTGCTACTAATTGTAGATGTAGTTTCAATACGTGTTTGAGTCCATTTTTCGCAAAATTTACTTGTCAGGGTGCTTTTATTTAATTATTTTTACTATAAAAGTTGTTTTCACCAAGTAAAAAAAAAATTGTTTCATGTGGTAAGAAAAGCATTTATGATTCAGACATTCATCACAGACTATGTAATGCATTTTTTTACACCAATTTAACTTATAGTGCTAAATGAATTATACTATCAATTTTTATCATAAGGGGGCATAGCCATTTCCTCTTACAGGTGAAAATAAAATTTCAATATTCAAATTTACTCTCATTCATTGAAAAAAAAATTCCTCTGTTCTTTAAAAAAAATAGTGTACAAAGCATATATGCAGCAGTAGTTGATACATTGCTTGGAAGCAAATGTAAATATCTTTTTTGAAATAGCATATTTAATAGATCACTTTTTGTTTCGTTAACATTAATTGTCCAGTATTTTTTAGTATCCTCTTTATTACAATTTATTGAATATTTATAAGTATAAGATTTCATTTAGTGATATGAAATAAATTTTTTTGAGTTTCCATTGTTTCTACTCCAAATAATATGTATATTTTTTAATTTGTAATTTTTACAAAATCACTTAGTTAAAAAAGGGGGGGGTGATGTGTTGACTCGTAATTTGCAGCTTCAGCATTCATATTAAAATATTAATTTAGTCTTGCAGAACATTGACTTTATTTATATAACCGATTTAAAAAAATATATCCAATTTATACAAATTTACAAATAGAAGTATAGGATCTGTAAAATTGGAAATAATAATTTTAGGTAAATAAAGCATTAGAATGAGCTTTTAATAATAATACCTTATGTTCTTGTTAGTATTAATATATATTCAAAATTCCTTTAATATGATATAAGAAGACATCTTTTAGTTATTCTTGATCTTGATGCTTCAAATTTTGTGATTTAACATGAAACTGACTATAAAGGAAGGCTATTTTTTTGTAAACGTTTTAAAATAATTGTTATTAAGTATTAAAGCAAGCATTGTCGTTTCTCTAAAAAATTTTGCTTGAGTATTTTAGATTTTTAAAAATGTAATTATAATTAATAAAGACAAAATTGATTCATACAATGCATTTTACTTCATATTGCCATTTAGAAGAGAGCACGTGTATAAGAGTTTTTTAAGAAAATCGTTCAAGAATTTGAAGTTTTGGCATTGAAAGAGAGAGCTGTAGATAAAAATGTTACATCAAGAAACTACTTGTATTTGTAAATAGTATGTCTCAGTAATTTTAAATGTTCATAATGTCTTCAGTAAAAGGAGCTTTGAGGTTCACTTATTACTTTAAATATTCAGTGTTCCTTCTGTTGTCAAATAAATTTGTATTATAAAAATAATCACTTTTATCTCCTGACATCAACCGCACAATTTTTTAAACTCTAAATTTTTATATAAAAAAAAAAAAAAAATTAATACTTGAGTATGTTGTAATTGTTTATGCCATATTTACAGTAAGTTAAAATTAGTACACAGGTTAAAAAAATTAAGATAATTCAAAGCAAGATTTAATTATGCTATATATGGCCCTGCATTTTATGAAACCTGGGTAAAACTTGAAATATCTGTTTTATAAATATTGAGAATATGATCTACTAGCAACTACTTCTAATCTTACTAATCTTCTTACTAAGTTATTTCATATTTCTGAAAAGTAATGATTGTAAGTTTTGTTACACTACTTTTCGTTTTTTTTTTTTTTTTTTTTTATTTTTTTTTTTATTTACATACACTAGCCGAGGCAGTGGTGGAAGTGCTCCTTCTATTCCCCCTCGTCCGTGATGTCTTCCTTGTGTGCTTTACGTCTTCTAAACAGCCTGCTTTGCACCCGACCATCAAAACTAATATTTTGTGACTAATAACATTTTCTTCTGTAGTTGCTAGCAGGGATGATTGCTTTTTCATGATTAAAAAAAATTTACTTCTCTTCAAACTGAAACCGGTGACTGCTTTTCAGTTTCCACTTTTTTAAAACTTGTAGATAAACATGTGGTTATTGAAATTGTAGATGATATAAACTGAAATAATATTTAGCATTTAAAATCCTCATGGTGTTTTTTTTTTTTTTTTAAATCCCTTCTGGTGTTGAGATTTGATAGTTACAATTTATTACTTATGTAGATAGATGTTTGAATGAGTATTCTGACAAAAATGGATGGGATATATCAATTTTAAATGTAGTGATTGAAGCTTTTTATATTTAAATATTAACTTGTGGTTCTTTTTTAATGTCTCTTGGAATACTTTCCTTGTTTTTTATGCATAATAGAGCTACTTTTATGTTTGAAATATTTCTCAATCATCCCTGTATGCTGTTTGAAACTGTATATAACTGTATAGATTTCTTAGTTGTTGAAGCTAACTTCTGTGTGTGTTTAGTTTCTTCATCTTTCTGCCTTGTTATATACTCATAATCATAAATCTGGCTCTTGATTCTTTTTACACTGTTAACTGCTTAATCAAATATTGTGATGTTTTTTAATTGCTGTTTCTCATTTAAGAAAAATGTGTTTGTCTGCTTATTAATATTATATTGTGACATCTACTGTATGATGTTTTCTAAATGTTGTTAAATGTATAAAAATGTTTGTGTGTCCTATACATATGCTGAAATTAAATATTTTTTCATATAGTATTTTGTAGCTAAATAGTAGTTTTGTATTTGATTTTGTTTACTATATATATGTATTGTAGCATAAGGAGGAGAGATTTTTCATAGGTTTTTTTTAAAAAAAAAAATATTGAAATAGTATTGTATTTATTCATTTTTAATTATAAGCTGTTTTTCTTTAAATTTGAAACATTTTGGTATTTTTTAAGAAGTAAATTGATACAAATTTTAGTGTATTGCAAATTTGAAGCAAACTTGTAAAATATTATTTTATCTAGGCTACTGTAAAATTATGTTATTATTTTTCAACTGTTAATTTTTAAAATGAAAGAATGGTAGAAATTAGTTTAATCTCTCCCAGTAATATTTGTTTATGTAGAGAGATAAAATTTTACTAAAGATAATTTTGTTTATTTCTGTTGTTTATCTATTGCAAGCTAGATTATACTGGCTAATATTATTATTAGTTTTAATTACTGCTAGATAATGCTTAAATGTTTTGCTGTTTGTAAGTTATTCTGTTTTTATAATGCAACCCTTTCATAAGGTAATTGTTTATAGGAAAATCATGTGCATTTTTTAAAACAATTTTGAGATGGGTTTCAATGTGCAATATGTTTTATTTTTTTCCTTTAATGTAGGAATTGTAATGAGCTTTACTATTATTTTATATAAATCAAACATTTAGCTCAAATACATGATCTGATATTTCAAGTCAAACTTCTATTTGAATCAGTGTATAATGTTAATGTGTCTTATCAGTGTCCATGAATCTTTTTTTAAAAAAAGGAGCTTCATGAGTGGTAATACTAAGGATATTTTATTAGTAATTTAAAAACTTAAACGTCCAAAACAGCAATAAATAGTACCATATACGTGATATCTTTTTATATTGTCAAGTCTTAAATCAAAATATGCATGTTACCTTTCAGTATTATTGACATATATTCATTACAAACTAGTAATACAGCATATATTTAAATCCATAATGGTGTTGATATTTACCTTATGTCATCTATTTATATATAAATCTGCAAATTTGAATTTTATTACCTCGTTTACTTTTTTTTACTTTCAGAAATATTTATTTAATTCATCCTCTATGTGTTTAATATTATTCTAAAACTTGAGATCATTATATGATTGATCTGTTATTATATATATACACATTTATAGCTTAGGCAGCATGTTAACAGATAAAAGGCTTATGTAACACTTTGATAAGTAAATTTTTACGTCAATTTTTTCGTTAACTTTTTTCAGTTACATAAACATTGCATTCCTTTTATATATTTATATATATATTTATGATGAATTTTCAGGGAGATTATCCTGCAAATTGTCCTTCTTTAAAAATTCCGTTCTTATTTGTAATTTCCCCCTTCTTCCTTGAAAGTACTTTTTTGAATTAATGAAATGTTATGAAAAATTTCATACAATGTAATTTTAGTAATATAAATATTAATGCAGCATTATAGTCTAAGATCTCAAAATCTCAGATTTTCTGTTATACAAATATTTAAAAAAATTCCACCTTTATATCCAACTTAACTGAAAATTTAATTTCTTTAAAGAATTATATAACAAAAAGAGCTTATATTTTGTTGGTTCATAATTTTTGTTGCAACTATTTACAGTTAGAAACATTTAATATTAAACAGCATTTATATTTTTATTAAAACTTGCATAACTCAATAAGAAATGTATATGAAGACGAAAGCAACAGGTAAGTAAAACATTTTGTTTTAATTTTTATAGCCGGACTACAGATTTTTAAATCTCAAATTATGTATATAAATGATTTTATTAATGATCTGTGATTAATATTATATATGAAAGTATTTTTTCAGTAGTTGATAATGTATCTACTATCTCTTAAATCTCTCGTATGTACTCTTATTATTAAAGTTAATTGTAATATTTTAATAAGTATTGCAGTCCACTTAATAACTATCCAGAAAATAAATATTCTTCCTTTCGTTATTATTTGAAAAAAAAAATTTTAGATTAAATTTATTTGAGTAAAAGTAATTTGGCTGAAATTTTCTAGACTTGATAATTTTTGTAAGTAGTATAAATTTGGAACTATAAATCCTGTGATGCATTTATAATGTGAGATTTTAAACTACTTGTAGAATTCAGAAGACTTTATTCTGTGAAAAATCTTTGAATCTATTCATGTTAAAAAAATTAGATTTGCATTCAATATTCAATCGCTTAAAAATGTGATGTATTCTTAATAAGAGTTAAAAAGGAACTATAAAAAGTGAATTATACTGCTGCCATCCATAGAAAGTGCCTGTGCCCTATTATATAGTTCTTTGCGATGATATCTTGAAAGTTATAAATGAATATAAAGAATTCAAAGTGTTTTGCTAGTATTCTATACAAAATGAAATTATTTTTGATTTTTTTTTATATATTTCCTTTATTTAAATTTGTATGTTGTGTTCTTGTATAATATTATGCTGTACAGTTTCTTAATATTAAATAAATTTGCAGTACCCAAAAGAATTCATTTATTATTGCATTAAAATCACTAATAAGATTTCCTTTTTAAATAATAACTATTTCTTGTATTTGTGTGTATTTAAATGAAAATACAGTATCAATATGATTTAATTATGAAAATTAACTTAAATTGTTTAAGTTAACTAAGAAAATTTTAAGAATTGGTTGAAAAAACAATTAAAATTGATTTATTAGTGGTGGTGGGTTTTTTTTTTTTTTTTTTTTTTTACACTAGTATGGAATTAATTTGTGAAATCATTGCATCCATGAAATTTAAATGAGTGAAAATCCAGAGTAACAATTGAAATGAAATTAACAGTGGTATTTCACTTAATACAGTCTCAAAGAAACTTTTTTTCAACAAATACTATGTTTGAGCTTTAAAATAATTGCTCTTATATTCAGAATTTACATTATTTACTAATTACTTAATTTTAGTTCAGTTTTATTATATTAAGTGTGATTTAAGAAATTGTAATTCATATACTGAATGCACAATGAAAACTTGGGGATTTCTTTATTTGCTTAGCTCTGAAAGGTATTCTAATTCTAAATTTAGTTTTGTCTGTTGCATATTAAATAATATACATGCTGTAATGGTATAAGTAATTATAATCATGTCTTAACTAATCCATTGAAATGTTAAACTTATTTTAACAATTATCTCAAGTTATTTCACAAAACATTGATTGATTTTTGAAATAACTTGATTTGAACAAAATAACTTATTTCCATTCTAGTTCAACAAAAAATAAATCAAAGATTCTAATAGTGGTTATATCATTTTTACAATTTAATTAAACAATTCCCCTTTTTTGGATGTTGGGGAAGGGGTACAGTATAGATTTTTTTTTTCATCAAAAAGTACAATGAATATAATTAAAATTAAATTGTAAACACAAATTGTATTAACAAGTTTTGTCAAAATTCATTTATGAGCATCTACAAAAGTATAGGAAAAATGGTCATACAGGATGAAACTAATTATGAAAGTTGGTAAAAATCTTTAGCAGCAAATGAATTAACACTAGAAAGACGATTGCCGTCATTTTGACGGTTTTGCAATTTGTATTATGTGCTACGCTTTTAATTTTGTTCCCAGGCTTCTGAAATTCTATAACTTTTATTAATTTTAAGTGAAACATACACACACATGTACAAATTTTTATTCTGCAATAAAGAGGGGAGAAAAAAATTTTGTATTACTAAAAAGATAGAAAGCCTTCCTTTTGACAACAGTTTGGAAAGCTAGTTGAAATCGATAATATATATCACAAAGCCATAATAAAAGTGAAATATGTAATTAAAACCAAATATTTGATTATATAAAAAAAATTATTTGAACTGAAGTAAGAACTTTTTATCTCCTATACAAGAATAATTGTCAATCGTAAACCTGGACACTTTCAAAGTCAAAATATACTGTCGGGGCTCAGTGGAGTGTCTTCCTATGCAAAGAGACATGTAGAAAGTGGAAGAATATCTAACGCTTTTCAGCTATTAGTAGATAACTCTATGATGAAAATAATACTGGAATGTATTGAAATAGAAGCTCGAAGGCAACTCCTAAATCACAAAACTGGTCGATGTCTTTTTAGCTCTTTTTTATGCTTGAGTAGCTTTATGTGCCAAAGGAATCTATCAGTAATTTATAGAATAAGACGTGGAGGCCTACATATTTTTGTGATACTTTGCCACAGGATAGGTTCCAAGAAATATTGAGATTTATGACAATTGATAGAAAATCTACAAGATCTCACAGATTACAAAACAATACATTTGCTCTAATATCCTCTGTTTGGGATGGATTCGTTCAAAACTCGATTTCTTGCTACCAACGTAAAGAAAATATAACAGTTGATGAGCAATTACTTTTTGTCTAAAACTAGATGCCCATCCTTACAATACATATCAAGTAAGCCGAATAAATTTAGCATTACATTTCAGATTGCAGCAGATATAAGAGTCAAAATGCATGCTAAACTCTATTCCATATTTAGGAAGAGATAATACCAGACCGGACAACTTATTATTTTCAGACTATGTAAGTGTACATCTGATGGAGCCATTCTTGGACAAAGGCAAGAACATCACTACCAATAACTTTTTTACTTCCCTTTATCTTGCTTAGAAATTGGAAGACAAAAATACTAACATTATTGGCACAATGAAGCAATCAAGGCAGGGAATTCCAGGCGCCACAAAATATTCAAAGTATCCATTTTATTTTACAACATGTTATAAACACATTGATTCCACCTTGACTGTGTATCACTGTAAAAAGAACAAGAATATTTTGGATTCTAAGCATCCTACACCAAACTGTTACTATAATAGATAATGTAAAGAAGGTGTCCAAATGGCATGTAACTATTCAGTAAAAGCAAAAAGTCATAGATAGCCAATGCACGTATTTTGCACTATTTTGGATTTAGTTTCAATTATTACATGGATTATATATAAAGAAGCTACAGGAAGTATAATACCTAGTAGAGATTTTTTACTTCAACTTTCTGAAGAACTTCGACAAAATCACTAAATAAAACAGCCACTCCATGCACTGTTTCTCAAATTTCTGGTCAAATATTGAACTCAAAAAATCGCACCCAATGCCAAATTGGGTTGTGTAATGAAAACAGGATGCACATACATGTTGCAAATGTAATCGATATATGTATGATAAATGTTGTGCAGTTGTAAAAATTATGATTTTTGTTGAATGTAACTGGTAATAATGCTATCTCACTTGTATAGCAATTAAATAGAGGTGAACAAAACGGTCATTGTATCCTTTATATTATTAGTTCACCTATACCAAATATTAGTTAATTCATTTCAAAGATATTTATTTACTGCTATGCTCAATTAAAAAAATTAATTTTGTAAGGTTTTATATGTAAGTAATATCTTCTTTAAAATAATGTGTTTTTATTAACTTCAATATATATAAAAACTCAAAAATAAATTGTAAAAGATATTATTTCTTGTTTTGAAATATATTTTTGATAACTTTTTATTTAAAAATGTGTTTATTATATTTAACTCTTGATTTTACTTCTACTCGTCATTTTGACGGTTCTCCATCTTATTAATTAAAGAAAAATTCCCGTCTTTCTACTGTTAAGCAAAGAAAACCTGTTTTGAATTGCACTTAAACTAGTTAAATGCCTGGTACACTTCGTTTTAAATGGGGAGGGGCGGTAGCGTAGTGGTAAGGTCTTGGACTCACGCCGGGGTTTTCGTTCAGTCGCGGGTTCGATCCCTGGCCATCAAAGACCCGCCGTGTAGCCGGGGCTGATTCACGTTAAATCTGTTCGGGGTCCAAAGTCCTCCCGTTGGCGTGGAGTGGATGTTAGGAGAGGGGGGTGCCAGATCAGGTGTCGTCCTCGTCACCTCGTTTTGACCGTGGTTCAAAATTACGAGGTCCGTCTCCTATAGCCCTCGTGTTGCTTCTAGTGCGACGTTAATAAAAACTAAAAAAAAATTAAATAAAAAAATGTGACTTTAAAATTTTTTTATTTCAACTACTTTTTAGTCTTTCTATTGATTGATTAATAATATTAATCTTATTCATGTAGTTCTTTTTTTCCCTCTGAAATGAAAGATACTTGAAAATTTTCCATAGAACAATTCTTTTATTTCCTCAAAAATATTTTAAATACAATTTTGAATGTTATCAAATGTACTGAAAATGCTGTAGTTAAATGCAGTGGTGCTAAACAGAAAATGAAATATATACTTGAATTAAAGTAAGAGAATTTTTTTTTTTCCCTCACTTATTTAAAAGCATTTTTTAGAAAATTCATATATAAATTAGTTTACCTACTAATTTTCCGAATTGCATATATGGTTTCAGTTTAAGAATTCCTCATATGTGAATTTATATTTGTTCTTTAACAGTTATGAAGTTTTTGATCAATTTTAAAAAGTTTTTCATTTTCTGGGGTTATGGTTTCTCTATGTTATGCTTTTCGTGTTCTTTTTAGAGATATAAACCAAAGTGCCAGAATAACTGGTACAAGTGTGCTTGTGCAAATAACGGAGAATTGCAGCCAATCAAATAACTCGATCACATGTTTCTGCTACCATAATTCCAGATTATTACTTGATTGACTTTTAATGAGGATTAGTTGTTGCCTCACTTAAAATGGATCAAAGTATTTCTAAGGTAGAAGTGAAATCTGGATTTTCACTCATGATCTTTACAAGAGTGTATCATGAATATCAGAAATATGGAAAAACATCAATACTCCAAAAGTAGTGCAGGTGGAAAAAGTTCAAGATGGAACAGGACCAGAGTCAGCTGACAAGAACCATTTCATGTGGTAGACATGTGACTATGATCAATATGCGAATTCTACAAATATGCCTCCTTGATATGGGCTTTTTAGCCAAAGGCCCTCTCACATATTTTTTATGAATGCAATGCACAAAGCTATATGCCTGGTTTAGATTTATCAGTGCTTCCATTGTATTGTTAGTGTCAGGAAACACATTGTTTAGCTTGATGAGTTGCTTATCCAATTCTATTGGTCTGATAAAGTATGGGTATAGAGAAAACCCATGTAACCAAGGATCTCATGTGTCAATTGGGCACTATTCAAGCTGGTTGAACTCCTGTCTTAATATGGGATATGTGTAGTTGGTATATTTTGGAAACCCTGATCATGTCAGAAGCTTTGGTGCATAACTGGTATGTATGCATTCTTTCCTACCACTTACAATGTCATGGCCTGTGTGCATTCCAAAGGGCTTAGACTATTCCACCTGGACAATGGGACACTTGGCGTGTTGGAAAATTGCTACCAAATGACTCCTGAAACACTCTTCTGACTTCACCTGCTCCTCACTACCTAAATCTATAGACATAGGCATCATTGAACATTACTGGGATACCTTCAAATGTATTTGTATAAGATTTCAATCACCTTGTACCCCTAAAGAATTTTAACAGCCCTACGTTTTTCATGGTGTAAATTGCCTCCAGGATACTTTCGCGCATTAGTGGAATCCATGCCATGTCATCATCCTGCAGTTCCAAGTGTTCCAGGCCTACAGAATATTAGAGGGATGTACCAGTTTTTCTGGGACTTGAGTTCACATCACCATCTCTTTCATGGCTTCATGAAAGTGGTATTGAAATCAAAAAGAGGCATTAACAATTGAAGAAATGGGAGAGTAGCCATCTGCTATCATGTTTGTGAAAAAAATGTGTGTCTATTACTTCTATAAGATACAAGTCTATTCAAAATAAATATCTCTAGAAAAGATTTGATTAGATAAAATAAGTTAATAACTTTTTAATGGTATATTTTTCTATATTGGAAAGTGAAATATTTTATAACTAGCCTTTTTCTGCATAGTGTGTTATTACTCAATTGTTTGTTGGGTGCATTCTTGGAAAAATATAACTGGCATCTTTTCAAGATTCTATAGTCTAAGGATAATCCTCTTTGACATCTGAAGTTCTGCTTCTGAACTTTTCACCAGAGGAGTAGAATACAACAGGTGCCTAGAGCACGATCATTAACAAAGCTATTTTTGTGTCTACAGCAAGGAAGATTCTGGAATGAATCTTTCAAAAGAAATTAGTGAAGGTTTGGTAATAATTTTTGTCTTCATGTCATTATGCTCATATTCATCAAAACTGTTCTAAATGCTCAGAGCTACCTGAACTGTGGCCAGAGGCTGTTTCTTTCTGTACTCGTTAACGATGATAGTATTTGTAATCATTTTCAAAATTGGTTATCACATTTTAGAGCTACCGAGTTACAGATAAAACTGACCATTTTACATTGCATTGCAACAGGCTAATCTATGGATTTGGTACTATGACTTTAGTCTTGCAAAACCCGTTACTTTATTTTAGCCATTAGGAATATTTTGCTAGTAGTCTGTTGGATAAGACGTGGCACCCACTTGCGGAGGGGGTTATATAAATCGCTTATATATTATAGTGAAAGTAAAAGAACATATATTGACTGTAGAAATTGCCCAAAATTGAACTATCACTAATTCACATTTTTAAATGTCGGAATTTTTCGATGAATCTCCGAATAAGAAGTTGGATACTGTCAAAAAATCGTAAAGGTGACTAAAACTGTTCTATATAGTTGATTCTGTGAATATGATAAAAAAAAAAATAAGCACCATATCTTTCTGGAGTTGGGTATGCTTCCAAACTAACAACCTATAACCCGCTCTTCCTGGTTTGAGACTTGCAGACACTTTCACGTCTGGCGTGATTGTGAAAGAATAGCTTGTTCCATTTTTCGGGTTGTTGATTTGGTTTCTTGAAATATTGAACAGTCACAAAGAGATAGGGAGTGTAACTCCTCCCCCTTTGAAAAGACTGTAAAGCAAATATTTACATAGCTATGTCATAGTTATGATTTTTTTTCACAATTTAAAAAGGATTGTGCCAACTTCATATTCCATCAAGTTGGAGCTTCACCATATTGACACATGGTTCTTCATTATCTTTACAAAGAAATGCCTCCATGCTGGTTTGGCTGATGGAATAATGACAACATCGGCCTTTTATGGTGACCCCCACATTAAAGGTACTATGTACCCATAACCATTTCCAGTTACTTTGACTGAACACCGAAACCGTATGGCAACCGCTTTTACGAACACCGATAATGTCTTTGGAATAAGGTAAAGTTGCGTATCGTATAAAGTAAGGAGTGCATTCTCTAGGGTATCGTAAAGTCTTAATTATTAGTCAGAAATAACAGAGGTATATGGATAAAATTTATTCTGTATATTAATTGATCTTTATGTACTTATTGTGGTAAATTACAGCTGTTAATATTGATTTATTTGGCTGTAGATTGAAATAATCCCGCAATATGGAGAAGGTAGAACTCAATTTACTGAGTTCTACAATGATGATCTTTGAGAGGTCAAGGAATGCTGGGGTAAATGTACTCTGGATGGTAACTTAGAGAAGTGTTAAGAATAATAATAATTAAAAATTAAGTTTGCATCTCGATAATTTTTAGTAATAAATAAACTTTCAATACTGCGTGTTACTTCAGTCTGCAGCATCATGGAACCAAACAAATCAACATTAATATCTATGAGAAGTAATATGTATATTAATAGCTATTTAATCTATTAGAGAAAATATAAGACGAAATCACATCGGGCTTCTCCCTCCCACGAATGAGGTATAAACTCGCGTGTCGCCATTGTCTTGTGATTAGTCACCATTGCGTAGGTGAACCCAACTAACTCCTAATCGGAAGGTATTAAATATTGCACAAGATTGGACACTACACATTCTAATAGCAACAATTTATTAAAAACATTTTTTTAAAAAGTTTAAATGAAGAAAAACATAAACTGACAATTTTATCAGCCAACAAAATAACGGAGAAAGTCTGAAATGGAGGAGAGAACCAGATAACTTCGTATGCAGTTTCTCTCTCTCCCTCCCCCTGCTTGCTTTCCAGTACTACCTTAAATGAACTGCAGAAGGACTTAGGTTCACTTCGACTTCAGTCCACTTCAGCAGACTTGCTTTGCAAGAATGGCCGACTCATTTTCTCAGTGGTAATGTGGCATCAAGCTTGAAAGATGAGTGATCATAAGTCGCCGCAGTCACTTAAATATGGTCCTAAATTACGAAGGCTCTAGCAACAGCTCGATTAGCTAGTATGCTTGAATATTCCTCTTTACATGCATAAACGAGAGTGGCTCAAAAAGTACCTGTCTTTGATGACAGATGTCATTACTAAGGTATGCTTGTGTTGTAACACATGGATCAATAACTCCCGAGACTAACCCAGAGATGGCGCTCGTAGTAAACCAGTAACCAGGTCTTTCTAGAGTATGAACCTTTGCTTGAAACGTGTCAAAATTTTAAGTCGATCGGACCAGAAACAGCTGAGTTATCGAGGTTGGAGTAAAGTCGTTTTGTAGTTTAAAAAATGGAAAAAACCGAGTTTCGTGTTCTGATTACACATTGTTTTTTAATGGGTAAAAACACCGTGCAAGCGAAACAATGGATTGAAAAATGTTACCCGGACTCTTGTCCATCAAAAGCAACGATTTGTCGGTGGTTTGCCGAGTTTAAACGGGGTCGTACCGACACAAATGACGCGGAACGCTCGGGTAGACCTGTGGAAGCCGTTACACCGGAAAATGTGAGTGAAGTGACAAAAATTATAATGAAAGATCGTAAAGTGAAGCTCCGTGAGATTGCTGAGATGACACAGATATCATATGGAAGTGTATTTACTATCCTTCATGAAAAATTGAGCATGAAAAAGGTTTTTTCCAAGTGGGTGCCGCGATTGCTTTCGATGGAACAAAAACAGCAACGAGTCGATGATTCAGAAAGCTGTTTATCGCTATTTACTCGCAACAAAAAAGATTTCTTGCGTCGTTACGTGACCATGGACAAAACATGGATACATCACTACACTCCAGAGTCGAAGCGGCAGTCATCTGAGTGGCGCACAGCTGGCGAAAGCCGTCCGAAAACGCAGCAGTCAGCTGGCAATGTCATGGCGTCAGTTTTTTGGGATACGCATGGCGTGATTTTCATTTACTACCTCGAAAAAGGTAAATCGATCAACAGTGATTATTATATTGACTTGCTGGTGCGTTTGAAGGAGAAAATCGCAAAAAAACGACCGCACAGTCTCGGGACTTATTGATCCATGTGTTAATTATGTGCTGCCATTTCAAAACTAAATTGACTCGGTTTCATAGATTAGTTTTTATTATTGCTTCGTCGAGCTGTCTCTGTGGTTAAGACCTGGATTCATAATTATACACCCGAAACTGATCAACAATCAAAACAATAGATTGCTTCTTATGAAGAAGACGAGAATAGTCTCATTAGCGGAAAAGTTACAACTTTTTTTTTTTGAATGCAAAGGGTAGATAGTACTCAGATTTTTTTTTTTTTTTTTAAGGAGAATGAAAAATGACGAATGGACAATACTAGTACGAGTTACACCATTTCCTATTCCTATCAAGGGTTCTTTTGGGACCGCCCTCATATAATGTATACTCATCAAAAAAAATCTCTAACATCGTTTATAACTTCAGTAATTCTCATACCCACCCCCTGCATCAAATTAAAACTTCTAAAAAATTATTTTCTCTTTTTTTTTTTTTTTTTTTTTTTTTTGTTTTGGGGGGGGGGGGAAACGCTCCTTAATGTTAAATGTAAGTCTCAGACTTCTGAGGATGGAAATTTTGTACTCAACGCTTTTCAAAGTATTTACATTAATATGTAGATAATTTTCTATTCCTAAGTTTTAAAAAGTCGATATAAGAAATGTTACTGTAGAGTAAAAGTCGGCAGTTTGAAATTGCTTTAATATGGAAAAAATAATAATAACTCTTAAGCTACGTTGTGCAAGCTCTGAGATACGTAAACAAGTTGCAATAATATTTTTCTGATTTTGTCTACACATTTCCTTACTTCAAAATCAATTTGGCTGTACAATTAGGAGTTATTGGTGTGCAAGATATGCTAGAAATGTTTAAAGAAATTGATTTTATATAATCGAATTCTATAAATATCTTTGGAATGATAAATATGATCAATTAAATCATATGCTAAGGGACCTTTATCTGTATTCGTGAGTACTTATCAATGTGAAAAGACATTTTCAAAATGAATATTTAAAAAATATCAATACAGATTTTTATTAATTAGTTAATTTTATCCTGTATATTGAAATATTAATTTAGAAGAAAATTAAATTCACCGCATTAGCATAAAATTTAACCAGTTTTTTAATTTTTTTATAAGTGTATATATATACATACACACACACACACATTATATATATATATATATCCTGTACATGTTGATATAAATATTATGTAAAAATATCGTACCTAATTTTTAAAAAATATCTGCCGATATTTCTTTTTTTTAAGCAGAATTTATTGTCTGGCCCTCCAAGCCTAAAAATTTCACTATCTGGCCCTTCAACAAAAGTAGAACGTTTAAAAAATTAAGTTATGTTGAGTGAAAAAGGTAAATAAATTGTAAAAAACCAAAAATTTAGATTAAGCATTATCGTAAAATCTAATGCCAATTATTTCAATTCGGAAGGTCTAAAATATTTCCCTCAATTGGGCAGAATTAAAAAACCTTATACTAATTTTTAATTATAGTTCCACTTATTTTTGATGTTCGAAAACAAAATGTTACGAGTGATCGTTTTTTACCCCCCAAATGTAAAATAGAAATCTCGCTTATTATTTTGATAAAAGGAAAACAGAGGTGATAAACACTGACTTTTTTTAAAAATATCACCTAACATTCACAAAAAAGTATCATTAAATAATAAATGACGAAATTTTCGTTAAAAGATTATAACAATAAAAAAAATCCTTTACAGATTAATCGTTTCTTCAGTATTTGAGCTCAAAAAGGAAATATAGAAACTGATGCTCAGGTTTCATTGAAATTTGGAACATGAAGAAATTAGACCCTTCTCCACTTAATTCTGCAAAAAAATCGGATCGGAATCCTAAATGAGAAACAATTTAGAAGTTAATTAACTAATTTAATTACTGAATCCATTATATATATCAGTTTCTTTTGTGTGACCCATTAATAGTATTAATCGTACAATTAAAAAATTTTTAATAATACATGTTTCTAAATCTAAACGTCTGATTTTATTCTTTAATTGATGTTAATTGAGTCTAATCAAGAAATGAATGCTATTATTTGTAAGACCGAAAGTTTTCATTTAGAAGCATACAAATTCATGATGAATTTGTATTCACTATTTTACTGTTGTTTTATGTATACCTATTCTTTAAAATCCTTTAGCAAAAGTTATACCGCTAAATTAATTTAATAATTATTCTCGAAAAAATAGGAAATTCGACAAGAAAAAAAAAAAACGTTTTTAAAAAATTTACTATGAAATATCTAAAAAATTGTACCTATTTTAACACAAAGTATAATTTAGAAGGAAACCAAATGCTTTTTAAAGGAACCATTTTTTTTTTTTTTTTTATTTATCAACCGAATTTTTGTGTGTCGATTGAGTGAGTGAGAGAGATTGTAAAATTGTAATTTTTTTTTCTTCTATCTTTATAGGAGATCTCAACCATTAATTCCACCTAGAATACCAGATAGACCACAAACAGGACGATTAATATAAGAAAATTTTGTATATAGATGAAACTTCTCTACACACACTACCAGTAAGCATTCCAGTCACTGATCTTTGTCACATATTAAAATGAATCTTTTGACTCAAATATCTGAATAATAATACAAAAAAAAACTTTTATGATAAAACTTTTACATTCTTTTATCGGACTCCTTGTCTGAGAAGTAAATTGAATGCATAAATATTTGTGATAAAAGATTATTTTATGTGTTCAAGACTTCAGAAGTGAATATTTATAAGTATGTAATAAAGATCAGTGGGGGTGACTCAAGTACTGCTGGATAGTGCTTAGTCGTGAAATGCTTTGTTTCATAGTTTTGTATAAAGGACTGCAGTGTAAAATTGTGAAAATGTTTTACACCAAGAAAGAATTGTACATACTTGTTTTATTTCCTGAGTGTATTATATTTCGTTATTTATCTTTCTATTAAAGTCTACAGTGAAAATGTTTCGTTTTGTATGTTTGCAAAATATGTGTACTGTACATTTCTACAATAAAGATTTTGAAAGCAATGTTTAATTCACCTTGTTCTCGTCAAATCCAACTTGACATCAGCCTTCTTGTACTGGAAGTTTGATGCAACAGTTCATCACAGATAATAATTCAAAATAATGGAACCTTTTCCCAGTAGCTGTTTGTTATTCTCTAGTTTAAATTTTGATACTGGTACACATTTCTATTAAATACTTGTGCAGTTCAAAGGTTTTGGTAATATCTCAATGAGGTTGACATATCTATTTAGTATGATTCATAAATTACGTACGAGTATTTAATAGAAAAAATGGTGGAAATAAATTTTTAAAAAATCAATTATATTTTTTACTCAATTAAACAACTACTATTTGTATGAAAAGTATAGCTATAGTATGTACAAAACTGCAATTTCTTTGAATTTGCTTAAGATGAATGTAAAAATTCTTAAGTAGAGAACATAGATGTGGAAAAGATGAAAATCTCAGAATATTCTTAACATATATTTCAAATGTTAAACTAATATACTAAAGAAAATGTTATACTAAAGCAAAAATACCTGCTACTGAAGTTTTTATAGAATGGCCGTCAGTGCAACATACAATGTGAAAAATCATTCACTGTCGTTTTACACTTATTCATATAAAAAAGATAAAATATTTTTTTAATCTATTGGTTAAAATTATTTAGTTTAACAGAAATCTAAAATATATTCAAGAAAACTGAATTGAAAATAATTTCTTATAGTAATGGAATCCCTCCATAAATGCAGCCCAGAAAGACATTCTTTTAATGACGAAGTATTTTTTTCATTGGCAATAAATATGATTATTGTGAAAATCTCAATTGTAAGGACTATAGTAGCCTGTTGCAAGATATAGATAGTATTAGTATATATAGAGAGCAAATTGTAAGTTCAAATCAATTCCAGTTAAAACATTCATAAGAAGCGCTTTAATTAAAAATTAAAGCATTTTATATCTGACTTCTTAAGTACAAGCTCGGGCATCAGCTGACAGAAATTCAAAATTACCAAGGTTTATCAATAATAATCCATCTTATAACTTAAAAATCAATTCAAATGTTTCCTTCAAAATTGAGCTATTCAATGGATTTTAATTAATTACATCTAGAAAAAATGTGTGTAAGTTTGTGACATTGGGCTATTCGCGGTTTCTCTTCACTAACCTTGGGGACTTTCAATTGAGATTGATTGCTTTCGCTAAACAACCTTTGCCCAACCAAAAATGAAACGTGATGAAGAATGTAATATGCAAAGCAGTTAGGAATGAAGTGAAGCGGTTAAATTAAGTATATAAACTCCATCTGAAGGAGTAGAGTTCTGAAGGAGGATCAGAGAGACGTTGTAATGAGAGGAGGTGGAATCTAAATGCTATAGTATTGAAAGGCAGATTTATAGATTAGTGTTGAGGTCCGAGTGTAAACCACTCGGATTGAGAATTGTTCTAGTGTTTTCAGCAGTTGTTCCAGATTCAGAGTTGCAGTTGGTAAGAAGCTGTTAGATTATTATTGGTGGGTTGAATTAAAGTGTTAATAAACTTAACCTGGAGAGCACTATTATTAATGTCATAGTAGATATATATTAATAAATGTTGAAAGCTGTTTTGGTGGTTCTGTAATTATTGGTGTCGTATTGTTTAATATTAGATATTAGTGATGGCACAAGATAACGCCCGGGTCGACCGGGTGTTACATTGGCGCCCAAACGTTCCCACCCCTGGAGTAGGAGCGGCCGTGTTTCCAGTTGAGTTTTTCGATGGTTCGGGGAATGTTAATGACTTTTTGTCTAGCTTGGAGGATAACATAAACTTCCATGGAATACCGGAGGCCCTTCAACCGGCATATTTGAGGAATCATCTCACTGGTCGTGCTCGTGAGTGGTACTCGGTAATAGGTGAAAATTTAGCTGGGGGTATCGACGGTTTAAAGCAAGCCCTACAGCGTACTTTCCCTGCAGTGAGAGACCGCACTGAATTGGAGGCAGAATATTATGGGTCTAAGCAAAGATCCAGTCAGTCGCCAGTAGCATTTATCTTACGAATGCTTAAGGTTGCTCAGTAGCTGAATTTTGTGGTTACGGAGGCAACAATAGTGCAGCACATAATGAGACGCTTGGCTCCAAATGTACTGGACTATGTGGAGCTTAGCCCAACTCTTGGAGCTAACGACAACATACGAGTCGCGTCATGCATCTTATAACCCACCACATAGACAGGAGAACTACCAACGCGCAGAGTATCGGCAGGGTAATAATAGACCGAGTTTTGATAGAAGGCGTTCTCCAGATAGAATACAGGATAGGAGGCCGCAATATAATAATGGATATCGCCAGCAAGGAAACAGGTATCCACACTCAGGGTCAAGGCAACAAAACTATAGGAGGTTAAACTAGTAGGCGATCGACTAGAGTGAGGTCCTCGATCGCGTGCATAGCAAAATCCTCCTGTTATGGCTAACACCATGAAAGAAAGACCCATAAATATTCCTCATATACCCGTTATACTACATGATACATTTATAACAGCATTATGGGACACGGGAGCTGAGAGATCGTTTGTATCACTTGAACTGTATAATCGCTATTTTCACTTTGTTAGAAAGTTAGAGTCGAACCTCACCGTATTTACGGCTCAGGGAGCTACATGTAAAACCCTGGGGCGCGTAACCTTATCGGTATGCATAAGAAATTTCAGTAAAAAGTGGCAGTTCCATGTAGTGGAAGGATTGCAGTACCCTTGCGTTCTGGGTGTGGATTTCATGAAAGCATCTAAGATTACGCTGGACTTTGAAACAAACACCTTAAGTATACCTGATGAGGAGATACGACAGGTTGACAGTAAGGAAGAAAAAAAGGTCGAAATCGACCTAACTAGAACTGGTTTGCTGGAAAACCAACAGCAACAGCTCTTCAGGAAATACGCGGAGTTATTCTCAGATCAACCAGGTCTCACTCATGTGCTCTACCACGAAATTGACACGGGAGATCAACCTCTGGTAGCATCACGACCTTATCGCTATGATAGAGTCAAGGAAAGCATAATAGAGCTTCACATTCAAAGAATGTTGGAGGAAGGAACTATTATGCCCATTCAATCCCCATATGCTTCCCCTGTGGTGTTATGTAGAAAGAAAAATGACAAACCGGTCGATTCCCCTGACGCGTATAGGTTCGCAATAGACTATAGGAAACTGAACGCTATCATTAGGTACCCTAAGTACCCATTGCCAATAATCGATGATCTGTTAATGAATATCCAGCAAAACTGTATAATGTCTACGCTAGACCTCAAGTCTGGGTATTTTCAGTTGGCTATCAATCCCCCGGACATACCTAAGACGGCGTTTGTCACAAAAAAAGGGACGTACGTCTTCAAAAGGATGCCTTTCGGATTATCAGGGAGTGCACCCACGTTTCAGCGAGCGATGGACATCATATTAAAACCAGTAGTCGGAAAGTTCGATTATGTTTATATGGATGATGTTATAATTACATCAGAGTCGTTTGATGATCATGTCCATCACCTGGAGATAGTTTTTCAGTTGTTACGGGACGCTGGGTTGACTTTAAACGCTGAGAAATGTCATTTTGGGCAAGAAGAATTGAAATATCTAGGAGTGATCATAAATAAGAATGGGGTGCACACTGATCCTAACAAAATTAAAGCTGTTCTTGACATACCCGCACCGAAAAATGCACGACAGGTTTCGAGATTTTTAGGGATGACGGGATGGTACCAAAAGTTTATCAGAGGGTACTCCGAACTGTGTGAACCATTGTACGCACTTAAGTGTAAAAAGGTCAAATTTCAATGGACTCCTGAGGCACAAAAGGCCTTTGACACGTTAAAAGGAGCGTTGACATCTGCGCCAGTTTTACAGTTGCCTAATTTAAATGACCCGTTTGAATTGCACACCGATGCTAGCTCAGTAGGAGTAGGTGCAGTTTTGATGCAGGGTGAAAGGCCCATAGCATATGCTTCGAGAACACTAAATAGAGCAGAAAGAAACTATACCATAACTGAAAGGGAATGTTTGGCAGTGATTTGGGTTTTACAGAAGTTTCGGTCATACTTTGGGCATTGTCCAACAAAAGTGGTAACGGACCATGCAGCGTTGACTAAGTTAACAAACGGGAAAAATCTTTCAAGTAGGATGATAAGATGGGCATTAAAGCTGGCGGAATATAACATAGAATGGGAACATAGGCCGGGAAAACAGAATGTGGTGGCCGATATGTTATCTAGACAACCCTTTGAAGGACAGGCTCTGGAGGGTGTCTCTTGCGCCATTATCAATTCTCTAGTATTAACGTCGAGAGAACAGCTCAAAAGTGAACAGAGGCAGGACTCGGAGTTGGGTCATATTTATCGATATTTGGAAAACCCGGAGGATTCGGCAATAAACTCGGGAATATGTGAAAATTGGTCCCAAGACTTTAAACTAATTGATGGAATTCTTTTTTATGCAAAACTGCTAACTTCTAAACACGAACTACGAGCTTATATTCCGCAAACTTTGCGTGAATCGGTATTGAGGGAATTTCACGATAACCCACTGGCGGGTCATTTTGGCATAAGAAAAACTTACGCCAGAATAAAAGAGTCGTGCTACTTTCCTAAAATGAGGAAAATCGTAAGCGAATATGTTTCAACGTGCGACATATGTCAGCGCTATAATTATAAAAACGCGTTTCCAGCTGGACAATTAATTTCTGTAAAAACGACGTACCCAAATGAACAAATTTCTTTAGATTTGCTAGGACCGTACCCAGCCTCGAATCCCGAAAGGCATCGTTTTCTTTTAGTAATCGTCGATAATTTTTCTAAATGGGTCGAATTAATTCCTTTGCGAAAAGCTTCAGCTAAAGCAGTGGCCACTGCCCTTTTTAAAAGTTATATATCTAGATATGGAGCTCCAATTAAAGTAGTTAGTGACAACGGACCCCAATTCATTTCTGAAATATTTGAGGAACTATGTCGCACCTTGAGCATTGAGCACATAAAAATTACGGCTTATAGACCGCAGGCTAATGCTTCGGAAAGAGTCAATAGAAATATTGTGCAAATGATTGCCAGTTACGTGCAATCGAACCACACTTATTGGGACCAATTTCTACAGCAGTTTGCCTATGCAATTAGAACAGCGGTGCATGAAACAACAGGAAAGACACCAGCCGAACTGTTTTTAAAGCGTAAATTGATAACGCCCTTCCAAAAACTGATACAGGTCCCCGAGCATGGAGACATGGTGTGCAGGGATATTGAAAAACTCTTGGCAGAGGTTCAGCAAAGAACGGAGATGCAGCAAAATAGACAGGCTCGGTACTACAACAAGAGGAGAAGGGAATGGACAGTTAAGGTAAATGATCTTGTATTAGTGGAAACGCATCCAATTAGTTCAGCAATTCAGAAGAGGGTAGCGAAATTTCAGCCAAAATTTGAAGGACCCTTCAAAGTGGTCCGAGTGATACAAAACAATGTAGTGATCCTAAAGCAAGGAAGGGAGACCACGGTCAATATTGACTAAGTCAAACTCTACCACCAAAGAAAAGGTAATAGAGAGGGGGAGTTGACTGAACAAAGTGTCTATAGGGAGGAGCGAGAAACACGGTCGGGACATAGCAGGCAGGATAGCTATGAGGAAAGCCCAGAACCTCAATCAGTTAGACGTAAGGGTAATTCGAGGCTAGACCGCCGAGTGCCACAAACGAAGCGGAAGACCTCAGTTGAGAGTAATGGGAGTAAGACGCAAAAAAAGCGTTTCTTAAGGAAAGCGGTAGGTCCCAGCCAGCAGAGAAGCAGATACAGGGATAGGCCAGGCAAACGGCAATTATCTAAGAATTCAGCCTCCTCTCTAAACTCTCCGCCTCCAAAAAGGAAAATGCCCTTAAGGTTGGACACGAGAAGGAAAAGGCAGCCAACGTCATCACTGCATAATTCCAGGCCAGCCAAGCGTTCGCCAGGGCAGTTGAGAGAAGGACGAGAAAATACGGCAATCCGAGAGGAGCAGTCAGAAGGAGCCACCTACATCCGGCAGAGTGAAGAGAACTTCGCCATAAGAAGAGAGCAGTCCACAAGGAGTCCTTACAATCTCCGCAGCAGGAACAAGCAACGAGGAGGGACATCCGATATTTCAGCAGAGGAACGAGCCTTTATGGAAAAGATGTGGAATCGTAAGGTGATTCAACTACCCGAGAGCCTAGTAGGAGAAATAGATTCACGCCATAGCTGAATCAGATCCGAGATGTCTTGAATAGCAAATATCAGGTTGTATTGTTCCTTGTTATTACATTTGATTTGAGGACATTATATTGTTGAGACAACAAGTCTTTAATTTTTACGGCTTCAGTTCCAATACGGCAAACGGCATTGGCTCTTACTTCACTAAGAGCTGAGAACTTTAATGGAAGGTTTGAATTTAGTTAATTGTAAATCACCAAGTTGGTGATCTTTCCCGATGGAAAGTATTTTTTTTTTGTTATAAAGATTGTGTGTGTGTGTGTGTGT
>BMAW01010791.1:575-11269 GCA_019974015.1 Nephila pilipes | reverse complement strand
ATTCTGAGCAAAGTCAACAAACCGTAGTTACAAATCTTATAACCTATGAAAAATAGCATACGTGGCTACATTGTCAAAATGGAATATTCAATAAAAAAAAAAAAACTGTAAGCACGCTCTTATTGTTCATAAAGTAGACGTCTTTATATTCTGTAAATAGGATTCATACTTGATTTGTTCAATATAAATGTTCTGTTTAGTGCAAGGATATTTTATTTTACTTTATTTTTCCCATTCTCCTGTTAACCGTATTTTCGATATCCCAGACCGGCTCTAGTCCCAATTAAATCGACTCTAAACGAGAATTTATTGCACTCTTAAATGAAAGTATTGTACTTAATTTTGTAGTTCGTCATATACATTTTTTTAAAAATACTCAAATAAAACTTCTTACAAACAACCTCTCGAAGACAATAGAAAATCAGTTCCTTATTGCAAATTAAGTAATGTAGTCTTCAAATACAAAATGCTTCCACATATTTTGGCCGAAATAACTAAAGAACTTCCGTAACAGTTCTTCGAAATGTAAATAAGAGGGGAAAGCATAACTAAGAAGGAAGCTCAAGTTTTCCATACATAATGTATTAATTTTTAATAACAAATAAACTTCATTACAAAATAGTAAATATTTGTACTTTATGTACTTGTGTAATATTCACGAATGACAAATTATAACAGATTTTATTAAGGCTTTATCCCTGGAATATTTGAAAATTGATGCAAATAACACAGGACCACTAAATGAGAAATATTAAAAAGGAACTAATTCCCACTTTATTCATACAAACAAAATTAACTATTTAAAAGGAAATTATGTAATTTTATTATATTTATACAGAGTGTATATGTGTTAAATTTCCTTTCATTTAATTTAAAATATATATATATCAATTCATTAGACTTAAACTTTGTCTTTTTTTTTTATTCGAAATTTATGTTTATTTGACTGAATTTCTCAAAAAATTATTCCCTCTCCACAAATCTTAAATTGATCCGAAATTTTCTAAAATAAATTTTAAAATAATCGATATTGCTAAAGAGAAGCTTCTTTTATTTCAAAATTTTTTCTTTAACAGAAAATAATGATCAGTTGGAAATGAATAATTATAATAAAAAATTTCGGGTAAAGAAACGCCATAAACATACATAAAGTAAACATTTATTTAGTATCTTAACTTTTGAAAAAATAGAAACCAAATTTTATTTTCAAAAGGATTTATACATCAGAAGATAGCGTAAAATGTATACATGTATGTAATTAATAAAATTGGGATGCTTAAAGTTGATTGGTTTTATTGACATCCCATTGCAAGCAACACGAGGGCTTTAGCGATGGACCTTAGGTCAAGTGACGAGAACGATACCTGACTTGGCACCTCCCTTTCCAAACTTCCACACTACGTCAACGGGAGCACTATGAATTCGATAGATTTAACGTGAATCAGCCATATCTACATAGAGGGTCTTTAGAGCCATCAATGCACGAAACCACGACTCGAAGAAAACTGCAAGCCTCGAGTCCATGACTATGGCCACTAGGCTACCGCGGCCGTAATTCTTAAAGATATTGCACAAATGCTTATATTATAGAATTTTGAATTTATTGCACTTTTTAATAATTATTCTCAAGTAATTATTTTCAATCGATGTTGGTGAGTTGTTTAAAAAATTTGATATACAACAGTGATTAAAACTATTTAAATTAAATATTCAATTTGGTAAGAAATAATTTTCTATTAGTTTAATGAACAACTTTTATAATATTATATTTGAACTCAGACAATATTTCAAATTCGAAAAAAGACAACTGAATAAAAAAAATTTCAATAATAACATTCCTATATTGTATTAAGTCAAAATAATTTGATGAATAAGCCTTCTCAAGTACTTGCTGAAAAATTTGTGTTAATTAAATCATCTACTTTAACAATCACGTATATCGATTGATTGTATACTAATCTTTCTTTTAATAACCCATTTTTTGTTATAGAAATAAAGAAGAATAAATGCTTTTGTTCTTTAGTATTTATAAAGATATTTGAAAAAAAGTAGCTAAAGATTCATAGCATATCATTTAGAAAAGTGAAGTGTAATTTTTCATAATATTTAAAAACTCTTTTAATGTAAAATAATTAAGCGATGAAAATTATTTCAGTTATTCTTAGTATTAATATTTTTTTTATTGATTTCTTTGTCTGTAGTTAATTCTCCCGGCGTATATGGAGATGAAGTCGATACAGAAAGTACCGATAATGTCAATCCCGATGATGCTTATACAACATGCAGCAAAGGGTGGTTTTCGTTCGGTAATTAAACATTTTATTTTATTTTATTGTTATGAAAGTACTTTTTTTCGCAATTATTCAAGATAATTGTTATTTCAAAAGTCCATTAAATTAGCTAGAAATACTGAAGGATTTTTTTTAAAGATTAGTTTGCTTTCCCTTTTGTGTGACATGATCTAAAAAAGAAAAAGTAAAAAAATTATGAGTCTTAAGAAATAATACTTCCATTTGCATAGCTATCCTATAGAATGTAAGGAACTTTTGTACTATTAATAAAAAGTTGCATATCCTTCTGCAATTCCTGGCTTGTAATTTTTTTTTAAAAAAAAAATGTCTTTGTTTAAAACTTTGTCATTATTTTTTGTTCCATAAGATATATGTCAAAAGATTACATATCTATGAGTCATATAAATTTCATTCTTATTTGTGAAACCTAAGCATATATTATGATTTTTTTTTCTTTTGCTAAAATCATTCGATTGACTTCTAATTCCATCTAAATATCACACAATTCCTTTTTTATTGTTATTAAAATTAAATTTGTTATTAAAATTTCATTCGTTATTAAATTTTCATTTGTTATTAAATTTTCATTTGTTATTAAAATTAAAATAGACGTGCTTACTTCATACAATATGTTTACAACATGCTAAATTGTACAAGTTGTAAATAACAACTTTTAATTATTACGCAAGTATTGCTTTATTATTCGCTTTCTACGAATGGAAAAGACAAAAAAGTTTAAAATAATGAATTTCTTATTATAAGTTTTAAAATTTATATGCATTTTTTTTTAGTTTGAATTTTCTCTTATTACAGCAATACGAGCACTATTAACGTAATTTTCGGTACTTTTCCATTCAAGGGAGCCGGAAAAAAATCGCCAAGTCGAGTTGTACGAATTCACCTCTCTCCCGATGCAGTACTACTACGATTACCTGTGATATTACTCCTATTTGTCAAAAAAAATAATAATAATAACCATCGCCAATGGCCCCCTTTAACGGAAAAGTTCCAATTTTCTGCTTTTTTTTTTTTTTTGATTGAAGCTTTTATTAAGCTGCATAATTTAAATAAAATTTATTTTACTGTTTTCAAAAATAGTAAAAAAATTATCGGCAATACGTAAGGAATTTCAATAATTGTGATATTTTTCTACTTAAAATTCTTATTTCAGAACTTTTTCAATACAAAATGTAATCAAACCTTAGTCATTGAATAGAATAAAGAAAACTACATTAATTGTGCAATAAGAGAAAGATTCAAGTAATTTTCAATTTCATTAGAAATATATTATTAAAAATGGTATTTGGGCAAACTGAATGAAGTCTTGAAATCATTTCAATAACAATGCCATCTGATTTATGCAGCCATTAAAAGTAGATTTTTTTGCTTTTTATTTCATGTTTTCGTTTTACTTAATAATTATAAAAATTCTATAGTAAAATGTTCATTAAAAATTACACTTTTGCATAATTTTGTCATAAACTATTTAGCAAAATAAATTCATTAATTGTAGGTAATTACGAAAACTGTATGTTCCAGAAAGAATTACCAATATTGCAATCTGCACACACGACATTTACTAAAAATTACCAAAAGATCTATAAATTTCAGATTCATATTATATATCGTGCCTTACTTCTTTGTTACAGCGGCGCCCGACGATGAACCGCCAAAGGACTAAGAAATATCGCCAAGAAAAGTTAGATCACAAGGTAGGCTTCAAGAGTTTAGAAACGACCTTTGAATAATAGTAATTTGACGGTAGCCGCTCTATTTCCGATTTGAGGTTTTAATTTCATACATTAATAGCCACGTGCAGAAATCATTACTATTTTCAAGAGAAAATGGAGATGTTTTCTTTATCAGATTACATGACATCGAGAAATATTTCCTATCATTATATTTGGAATGTTTTTTCATCATCATATATTTGCTGTCAAATTCTATACATACCTCATAATTAAAGATTACTAGTCCAAAATAATTTTAGAGGTATAAACTTATCGGTTGGAAAGCAGTTTTGCCCAACTACCCCTTTGGCGATATTTCGCCAAAATGGCTACCCAGTTTTCTCTGCTGTATGACAGCTTTAGACGAGTCCTTTTCATTTTCGGCAATTCTGGTGATTTTGTATATTACGACAAGTGGCTGGGCCCTACTGCATTTTCATCAAATTATCAAGATGTTGATATTTCTATTTTTAGGGGACATGTGTTATAAAATGGGTGGGAAAAAGATGATGGCTAGATTAACATGGGAAAAGGCTGCTGAAAACTGCAGAGAAGAACACAACGGTAATCTTGTCACAATTGATTCGAAAGAATTGCAAGGTAAGTTAAACTTTTATTTTGGTTAAAGTGAAGTATCGGGTGCCCCTTGGCGACTTTCGGGAGAAAAAACGCCAACGTAGAAAAGAGATCGCCAAAATAATGATATTTAATGAAGGGTTACCAGAACCTAAATTCTCACATTTAAATGGTTATCGCACCCAAAAGTCAAAAAATTGTCAAGGGGCACCTTATACTTCACTTGAACGCCTTTTTTAATTAAAATTGTGAAAAATATATTTGACGTAAATTATAAGAAATATTTTTAAAAATATCTTCCTTATCGTATTCATATTTCATCCTATTTAGTTGTATTTTATTTATTTATTTTTCAACTTTTTCATCATTTTTGGATTTTTATTTCTTTGGCACCTACTCTATTCTGTAACAACAGACTTGAGATTTAATTTATTTTTTTTACATAAAAATATTTTAGATCATGCAAATACATAAATTCGGCACTTTTGCATTTCGCCGGCGCAAATCTCGTCAAGCAGGCTTTATTGGCGATAATACACAGTACACACATATTCCGTTTGGTGTCTGTTGTATCATTTTTGGCGATTTTATTGCTTGCTCCGGTGAAATAGAAAAGTACCATAAACTCTTATAACTTTATAATCAGTCACTTACTCATGTCTTGAAATGAACTTTTAAGAGTTTGTGGTGATATTTAATCGCTTGAACAGAGCAAGGACAGATACTACTCAACTTGCGTTTGTAGTGTGGATGAATAGAACTACATCATACCATCCACAGCAAATGGATGCATAGAACGATTCCATCGAACTCTAAAAGCGAGTATAATGTGTCATGAAAATGAAAGTTGGACACGATCTCTTCCAATCATATTGCTCGGATTAAGAACAACTTGGCACGCTGATTTTCAATCTACTCCAGCGGAACTTCTTTATGGTGAAAACATTCGTTTACCATGCGATTTCATTGAAGATACTAAATTCCAACCACAATCAGAATTTGTCCAAAAACTTAAAGCAACTATGAAATAAGTGAAACCTATTCCATTTTCATATAACTGCAAGCAGAAACCCTTCGTTTTCAAAGACCTTCAAAATTGTTCACATGTTTTCGTGCGCACTGATATTATTCGTCAGAGTCTGCAACCGCCATATCATGGACCATATCAAATTATTAAGCGATCTGATAAAATTTTCACACTCCTCGTAAAAAATAAAATGTTAACATTTCTATAGACAGGATCAAACCATGTTTTTCTGACAACTCTTCTGAAACTGACAGTGCAATAAATCATAAGAGCAATCTAGTTGACAAACCTACATCACCAGTTAAAAAAAAGATCAGGTTTGCACCGTTGCCCATTGCTCCCTCAACCAGATTCCCAAGAAGGGAACGTAAAGTTAATTTGCCATTTCGTTATCAGTGAGATACATCTTGGCAGAGTATCTCACTTAGAGGGGGAGTAGTTGTGGTGATATTTAATCGCTTGAACAAAGGAAGGACAGATACTACTCAACTTGTGATTTTTGTGTTATGTTTACTACAAAAATAATTATTCTGTATTCTTTTTCTGTCCGCCATTAGTGCTAGCAATACAATGGACTAAATTCATGTGACGTCATGATCACATGATAACTTGACCACGTGATATTCGAAGTAGTAAACAAATCTATTAATCGTTTGTTTTGCACTGCGTTTATGAAATGCATTATGCTTTTTAAGTTTCAGTAACTTACATTTTACTAAATATATTGCTTTTTAATTGAATAATAAATTATCACAACATTTTGTTTTATATATTTTTCACCTAAATAAATGCAAAAATCAAAATTTTGGATTGCTGCAATATATAGGTATTGAATCATTCTTCTATCAAAGAGCTGAAATGATAGCAGCAGATTTATTTGGTTTACATGCAGACATTTTGCTATAATTATGAAAACATCCTAATTTAGCTGTCATTTTCTAGCATTTAAAAAAGTGTTTCGACTGATCTTCTTTAAAATTTAAGGTACTTTTCCATTTCGCCCGCGCAAACGATAAAGTCGCCAAAATGATACAACCGAAACCAAACTGAACTTGTGTATATTGTGTGTTGTCGCCAATGAAGTCTGCTTGACGAGATTTGAGCCGACAATATGGATAAGTACTATAACAATATTTATAAATGAAATCATTTGAAATATAAAATAAGCTTAATCGAAACAAAAAGATGAAAATAACTCAATGGCTATTAGCAGTTCGAAAATGTATCTTTTTAATGCAGAAAATAATTTAAAGCTTATATCGGAAGTATGCAAACGTCGGAAGCAAGTTTAAATAGGCTTAGCTTACCGAACGATATTTTAACTATTAAACGAGAATAAAATTATGGATACAAAAATTATACTTATATTTTTTTCCTGCCAAATATAAATAACTGAATAATGTAAGAAATATGATATTAAATACTTTAATCGAAATAAAGTGTGGATATACAATATATATACGACTTACATATAAGGAAATCCTTTTGTAAACACAGACCACGCCGGTTTGTTTATGATATACATCACGTGATTCTGTGAATTTAGCCCATTGCACTTGTAAATATAATGTCTTGTAAATAAATCAATATAGTTCTAAATCATCTGATAATAATTAAAGCAACACATATTTATATAGCAATCACCTATAAGTTAGTTTTCTAAAAGTAAAATTTGAAATCCTTACGATTAACTTTGTTCGGTACTTTTCCATTTCAACGGCTCAGGCGATAAAGGCACCAAAAATGATGCAACCAATGCTAAACTTCGTATGTGTATACTGCGCATTATTACCAATGAAGTCTGCTTGGCGAGATTTGCGCCACGAAATGGAAAAGTATCCTTTTTTTTTATCAAAACAAATGCTTTTTTTTTTTTTTAGTTTCAAGAAGTTTTGGTACTTTTTTATTTCAACGATGCAGGCGATAAAGTAGCCAAAAATGATACAACAGATGCCAAACGGAATATGTGTATACTGTGTGTTATCGCCAATAAAGTCTGCTTGGAGAGATTTGAGCCGGCGAAATGGAAAAGTAACGTTTTCTTAAATAAATATATTCTATGAAATGTCATCTTCTATATCATTTTAAAAGGAATATTTTATGATTTATAATATTACACAATAAGATGAGAGCATTACAAAGTCAATGTTTCATTTCATGTTCATATTTCACTGATGCTCTTTATAGATTACTTAATGTACCGCATCGTAACGTTAAACTCAAACCCCCAATAGAAAATGTTAACTTAAAATGAAAAATTCATGTTTTACTAATAATTTTCATCAAACTAAACACAAAAATTAAGAAATTGTGTCATTTTCATAGTCTCATAAGTATATCAAAAATTCATTTAAATTCATTTTATGAATTTATAAAAGCGATATATAGATTTAAGAAACTGTATATGCAAAACGTTCGAAAAATGTTATGCTTTTTAGATTATCTTAAACATACATGAAAAGGAACAGATTTTATCGCAATGAAATATTCGAAAAGTGATGACTCCAAAGGCTGAAATAAAGTTGTAAATGTTCAGAGAATGTCCACGTATTGAAAACTATAAGTCCATTGTAAAAAATCTCAACCGTCTTAGCACAATTTCGAAAACGGAAGAAATCAAACATAAGCAAAATATAATAAAATCCTGTATATCAGAGGCTGACGAACTTTTTTGATTTTGTACCCCCTGTAGAACTAAGACTTGACAATAACACACAGTACACACATATTCCGTTTGGCGTCCGTTGTATCATTTTTTGGCGACTTTATCGCTTGCTCCGGCGAAATGGAAAAGTACCATAAATTCTTATAACTTTATAATTAGTCGTTTACTCATCTAGGTAGAATTAGTCGTTTACTTTATTAGGTAGAATTAGTTGTTTACTTTACTAGGTAGAATTTAATGTTGCACTGAGAAACAACACGAGGCGTATTCACGACGGAGGCCTGTTCACGGATTCTGAGCCTCGGACAAGTGACGTGGACGACACTTGAGCATGTATCTCCCTCTTCAAACTTCCGCAACACACCTTCAGGGCTTGGAACCTTGGTCAGATTTAAAGAGCATCAGCCTTGCGATACAGTGGGTCTTCAATGACATCAGGGTTCTAACCCACAACCCGACGAAAACAACGACGGCCATGGATCCACGATCATGACCACTAGGCGACTGTGGCCCCACAATTTTGTCAAGTCCTTCATGGTAGAAAAATTTTCAATTCGGGCTAAATAATAAAATATTGTATGCAATTTAGTATGAAATATTGAAAGTACAAAGTTCAGGGTTTCCGTGCTGGACAAAACATCGGGGGATGTTAAATTACCCCGTGGAGGGGGGGGAGTGAATTGGCAATCTTGAGTGCCACTGCTATTTCGAACCCTGGTCCAGTGGGTCCGAAGGATAGTTGATTAGTCGCTTTTTGCTGTGCTCTTACTAACTAGGCTGAAAAGATGTCTTATCTCGCTAGTTAAATGAGGCGTTTTAACTTCTGGCTTTGTTGCTGACAAGAGTCGCTGCAAGGAATAAAGCGTACAATTAGTGTATAAAATAATACGATTACATTAAACAAAGATTCTATCCCTTACACTTATTGGGGTAAATGTACTAACATAGCTTAGATAATAAAGATATTAAATCCATATTGTGAATCGACATGTAGCTTACAGAAGAGGTGGAAACACAAATCTAAGTCTGGGATTCTACTATATTAATAGTATATTTACAAATATTCAAAATGATTTCCTTTTGATTTTAGACATTGAACAACAACAGTAATTATTCTTTGTTATCAACCAGAGTTCAGTTATTTACTACAAAAATTTTCTTGTTTTTCGCTGTTGGAGATGTTTCAAAAGTCTCAAATACATTATGAACTTTTCACTATCCCTTCTTCTCGTACCAATTTATCTATTCATAAAATTCAAGGAATATTGTGTTTATTTTTGTACTGGAAAAAAATCTGGCAAACATATAAAGTGCATTAAATTTAATAAATTTTGTAAAAAATATTGAAAGAAAAAAGTAAAATCTATTTTGAATTTTCCAATTTTTGAAAAATTTTAAGGGAGAAAAACAAATCACAATTTAAAAATATGAAATATATTGTTGGTAGTTTTTACTTATTAATTTAAAAAAAAAGCATGAAATATTTTCAGGTTTACATGCTTCTCTTCCCAAACTATTATGATCTACCTGTATTATGCTTCTCTTCCCAAACTATTATGATATACTGATGGTTTGTATTATAATGTTCTCTTGGGAAGGGTATGTCTGCAGCGGTTTGAATTGAGAAACGATGTGAACTCGAAACTTCTTATATAGGCGTTTCCTAGAATTAAAATAGATATTTCTATTAAATTTAAATACCAATCAAAGTAAAGATCTACAATAGTGGGGAAGTTCATACAATAAAGCAGCAATTCAAGTAAGTTATTATTGTCTTCGCCTAACTGCGAATCTAAATTAAGAATTTTGTCGTTACTGCCCAATTCTGCTGCTTTAATAAAACTAATTCAATTCCATTCTGAGATAATTAAATATATATTCATCTTCTTTGATATCTATAGTAAATTTATTTTATGTCGGGACAATATAATAGTTAACTAAACGAAATAACTGACTAATAATATGTGGCATGCTTGAAAAGTACCACTTTTAAGATATGTTCATTGAATTTTATCGGTAATCCTTAAATCTCTTTTAACGTTGAATGAACTAAACTTTATTTCCATTTAAATAGTGAAACAAGCTATTTAAAAACTTATCCGTATATATATATATGTTATAGTTTCAAAAAAGAAAGATAGGAATTTTCAGTAAAAATTATGGACTGAATAATAAAATTTCACAAGAATTTCACCAATGAATTCTTCTGAATTAATTAGTGAAAAAGAATTAGTGGTAATGATTATCTCTCTCTGTAGTCTTTTTTTAAAACAGTATTATCTGCACTATCTTTGCACTTTTGTTTTCCCTCCTAAATATTTATTTAATGAAACGATAAACATTTTTATGGTACAAAAAGCTTCTTCAAATTTTATATATGTGTAAATAAAATTATGTGTTATGTA
>BMAW01010783.1:3290-20206 GCA_019974015.1 Nephila pilipes | reverse complement strand
TTTGAAGCCACAAAAATGATCCAAGATATTTCCGGAAACATCTTTCAATTATATTTCTTACATTGTAAGAAAACATGAATCCAATAGATTCCATAAGAAAGCATCTTATTTATTACTTTTATTTACTGACTTCGATTTACTGCTATTTACACTAAATACAATCTTGTAGCCGGGATGGTGCATGAAATGGGTTCCGAGTCGATGGCATATGTCGAGGCATGAGTAAATGAATGTGAAATTTACTGGTGCAAGAACCAGATATGTGGATACCAAACAAGTGTTAATTGTGGTCAGGTCGTGAAAAAATTGAAAACATGACAAAAATTGTTTGACAAGAAGGGTGGCCGAAGATAGAGATGGATACCCAAGTTACCCCAGGAATGTGTCACCTGTGTTTACCAAAGACAGTAAACACCATAGGAAAGAAAAGTTCATTACGGTACCTCGGGATCATGATGCCCGTGCTTACCTAAAGAAGGCAAATCCCTGAGGTCCCCTGATATAAATACCAGCTACAGGGTACCCGACTATACACCTAGACGCTGGGAATCCATTTCAGTAGCCTCCTATGACATGCATGAGCTACTGTGGGACTATTCTGTCATTCCCGGTATCCACAAGGGTCAATTCTGTCGAGGCACAAAATACACCTTATGGTGTAGTACAAAAATTCCGAACGGGGTGCCAGCTGAGGTTCTCGTCATATGTACCACGTTCAAAATTAAGAGGTTTGCCGTAAATAACTCTTCTTGTTTTGTGCGCGACGCTAATAAAACTAATCAATAAATCATTCCTGTTTATTTCCATCACACAACTTGGTTAAGCGATAGGAATGCAATGGAAGTAGACTTCGTTCAAGAGCAGAGGACGATACCACATAGAACAGAAACCCCTATCCTAATGACCATACCATGAAAGTTCTTGAAATACAGAATACCTTAACGTAAATCAATCCCACTTGAGAGAATGACTGTAGTGGAATAGGAGCAGGAACTCTTGCCTCGACAGAAAAATTGTCACAGCGAAAATGCTGCCACGACCACCAAGCTACCGAGGACGCAACATATTTATTTAAACACCATACTTGAATCGAGCACAATTTTAAAAATTACTCACCCAAAGTAAACATGTAAAAAAAAAGATTTTAGAAATTTAACAATTTTATTTTAATACAGATAGTAAAATACACTCTGAGTATTTATAGATCAAATAATTTCTGTTTAATCAACCTACTGTTTCAATGGAATTGTTGTTCCCCTTGTCTTCTTTTTTTAAAAATTTTTTGGAAATCATTTGAATCAAAAGGTAAAGGGGCGTTAAGCACGTAATTTACTCTATCAAGAACATCTCGTGCCTTATAGAAACTGCTATGATATAAAGGAAATTCCTTCCATAAGATTTTAAGAATATTTGCATAGTCGTAGTCTTTTTGTCCACATTCTAATTTATTAAGTAGCCCGGCTATTAGAGGAACAAATACGTCTTCATCCAAACGAGTTTTGAAACTGTTTACCACATCTAAAAATATAGATTGTAAAGGCCAATATAAAAAGGAATCAAATACTTGGAGCATTTGGTCCTTTGTTAAGCGTGTAATCACATCATTAAATTCATCAGCGTGGAATTGATGGAGGCAAAAATATACATCGAAGGGACGTAACAATCTAAATTCTAGACAGGTAGCTATACACATGTATCTGATTTCGCGGCCTTGTAGTCTTGTAAAATAGTAAGGTATACCTTCGTGATTTCGAAGAAAGAATTCATAATCCGTAAGGTTACTAGATATTTGTGCCCAATCTAGTGTTTCACGGTTTAGCAGCGCTTTATACCAGTGTCGCATAGATACGGACCTCTCCCATTTTCTACGCATCAAAATCCGATCATTGGAAGACATGTTTCTATATAGTCTTTGAGCATCTTCTTCGAAATAGTATTTACAAGCAACATACAATCGCGGACTCATTTGAGAATTTTCATTCCGAATCAAATTTCGAGCAGTTTCAAATCGATCTATGATCCCAATTGAACGCCATGACAATGCATTTCGTACATCAAAATTGATGCGATATTTTAAAACTCGTTTTCGGCGAGAAGAAAACCACATTTTAATTTCTAACCCTAATTCCGAAACTATAGGAACTAATCGATTTTGGATGTTAGTTGGTAGAGGAAGGTGAATGTGCTGCTTAGTGGAATTTGTCGGTTCAGATGCAATACGTGTAAAACTCAATTCAACTCGAATTGCAGAAACCTTCTCTTTTATTTGATCCATTTTATAATTACGGTGTAGAAGAGTTTCCGAGTCAAATGTGTATAAAATACCCCGTGCAGATCTTGCATACGCTAAGAATTGAAGAGTAGGCCAGAAGTAAATATTCATTATCCATAAATATACAGAGTCCTTCAAAAAGAATAGTGTCTTCTCTTGAAAATATAAGATACAGATGTGATTTCAGCTCTTGTGTTTTCTATTAAACTGTACGAGGCTAAAAATAAAGTAATATTACATATTAACTATTTTAAAAGATATTAAGTAAATATTTTATCAAATGCAGTAAATCAAGTTTTAGTAATTTTTTTTTCTTTTCGTGTTTTCCAAGAAGCGGATTGTCTTATTAACGATTTTCAAATTAATTCAGAATATCGCATTTTAATGATGATGTAAATTGCCAAAAGTGTTTACTTTCCATTTAATTGCCATAAATTAAATATTTTTAATTTCAGATTTATTGCAACTGATTCAAGGGGAATGAAAGAAGAAAATTGATCGCTTGTTTTTTGACGGCCCTAATAATTTGTGAGAAGATGGAAAGCATGATCTAGCATCTTCTCTCTTCCACACTACTACTCTGGCCAGACTGGAAGTATTGACAGTAAGGAGAAGTGCATAATCCCTTCCACACAATAAAATGTTTGTCGTAACACAACGTGAAACCAGGACTCGACGGAAACAGCGTCCGCCATGAGCACGCGCTCACTTACGCGAAATTCAGTAATAGGGAGCTGAAGAAAAGAATTAGCTTCAAATGTGGTGTACCTCGTTTCTCGGTGTTAAAATGTAAAGCTCATTTCAATTTCATTGAGTCAGTGTTCATTTACGCAATATTTTACTCTTAGAAAAAGGATTCAGTAATTCAAAATGTGAATAAATTATTTTCTTCACAAGAAAATTAATTCTAGACCGACGAGTAAGAATATTTCTCGCTAGATTAACTTATTAATTTTTGTAACTAATAATATTCGAAAAACATTATGTGCCTTACAATGTTTCATGCATTCATATTCAATGTTTTTGTTTACAAATATTTAAGATTTATTTTCATACCAATAAGACAATATTTGGGATACATATTTTGTTACGTTACATTCTTCGAGATAATTATCTGGTTTTATTCCCCCATTTTAATCAAACAAAAGCGGAATCATTAACAACTTCGGAAATTAACTTGAGTGCATTCAGAATGTATATATAACTCTTTATTTGAAGTTTATTTTTATCTTTTTGAATCAAGAAAATTACTTATGCAAGTATCGTTATATCTTTTTATGGTGACATAATTTAGTTTAGTTTTTATTAACGTCGCAGTAGAAGCAACACGAGGGCTATTGGCGACGGACCTCGTAATTTTGAACCACGGTCAAGTGACGAGGACGACACCTGAGCTGGCACCCCCCCCTCTCCTAACATCCACACCACACCAACGAGAGGACTTTGGGCCCCGAACAGATTTAACGTGCATCAGCCCCGGCTACACGGCGGGTTTTTGGCGGCCAAAGATCGAACCCGCGACTGAATGAAAACCGCCGGTCGCGAGTCCACGACCTTCACCACTAAACTACCGCGGCCCTTTATGGTGACATAAGTGTGTAATAAAAAACATCCGTTATCGTTTGGCAGTTCTGGTGTTGCAGACGAAGTTCAAAGTAAGAAATTAAGGCATCTATTTTAAAGAGTTTTTAAGTAAGCTGTGTTTATTTATAAGCATTTTTTTCTTCACAAGTTATGGAAAAAAAATTATTTCGAAATTTTTCTTCTTCAAAAAAAAAATAAATAAATAAAGGCTAGTTATAATAAAATATTTCTATTTTAAAGCGTTACTTACTTCAAAAGCAAAAAATCATATAATGCTATTCAATGGTTTCTCCATACTGTTTAATACTTAAAAATTATGAAGATAAAAAATTTAGAAGATGCTGTGATATAAGTGCAGTTTTAATGCAGACTACATTTACAATCTGTTGCCAAAAGTTTTATTCCAAAGTTTTAGTAATAATATCTTAACATTACCGAAATTTGTGGAATTTTTATTCACTTAATTACTTTTTTTAAGAAAAATATGAATTAAAGAAAAAAAATCTACAATAAAAATAATTTGCAAAACTTTTAAAATGAATTAAAACATTTGAATTATTGCATTTTTTATGTCTTTGAGAACTTATTTTAATACTTATCAAATTTTACGTTAAATTAAGCTAAAAGAGCTTTTGGTTTCAAATCGATTGATATTGATTCCGCTCTCTGATAATATTAAAGTTCGTTACAAGGTTAATAAGAGAATGTAAATATTATTGGCGCAAGAGCCAGATGTGTCTATGCTGCGCCAAACAAGATTTAACTGCTGTCTAGACGTTAAGAAATTGAAAATAAAAATAAAAATGCAAAAATTGGTTGACAGACGACTAGGTTGCATCACGGGTATGATGCCCATAACTTCGTAAAAAAGGTATGCCCCTGAGGCTTTCCGATTTATTCTCCCTAGATATGGTGCTCGTTAATACCCCCAGACATTAGGTGCTCATTTCAATCGCCTCTTTACGATATGCATGAGCTACAGTGGGAATATTCTTTCATAAGCAGTCATCACACAGGTTCCTGTATAGATTCAAGAGGTTTGGTTTTTTTATTAACGTCGCACTAGAAGCAACACGAGGGCTATTGGCAACGGACGTCGTAATTTTAAACCACGGTCAAGTGACGAGGACGACACCTGAGCTGGTACCCCCCCTCTCCTAACATCCACACCAACGGGAGGACTTTGGGCTCCGAACAGATTTAACGTGCATCAGCCCCGGCAACACGGCGGGTCTTTGGCGGCCAAGGATCGAACCCGCGACTGAACGAAAACCGCCAGCCGCGAGTCCACGACCTTGACCACTAGGCTACCGCTTCCCATAGATTGAAGAGGATTGATCCTTAACTGGAACTTTAATTTCTAAACACCCACTCCTTCCAATAGTTCACATTTGATGCTGTTAGATTTAATGGGCATCATTTCTCCTGTACAATAGATTTTAAAAACAAAAAGACACGAACTAACGATTCTACAAAACAGTCAGTTATGAGTTGGCGATCATGACCATTCAGCTAGTTGAAAATTTGGAATTAGCGAGTGTGATAAAACAACAACTTCCTATAAATAATTCTTAATTTCTGATCTTCTTAGATTCTTAATATAAGAAGATCAGTTATCTTCATATCAGTTATATCTTCTTAGTTTCTGATACATTGTTTCAATTTAAAGCTATTTTTGCCTCAATGAATCACTCATTAAATTAATCAAAATTTTACAAATTGAATGCGTGCAGAAATAAAGACTTCCTTATATTCCATTGGTTAAAATAACCACCTATTTCGTTCCATCTCGTTATCGAATTTTTAAATAGTCCGATTAACGTTAACGTCAAAGCTATTCTGTATTGCATTAGAATGCGAAAATATGTTTTTTTATGTCTTAAAAATTGTCAAAATTGTTTTTTTTCAAGTTTAATTTAAAGCTTATTGAAACATATTTTACACTCGTTTCTAAATTTACAATTAATGGGATTTGGCGGTGCTAATAAAGTACAATGTTTCACAAAAAGGAATTTAAACTCTAATTTTAAAATAAACTTTTATGAAAGAGTTTTCAATTAAATTAACACAATATTTTTGTTTATATTTTTGGAATAAATTTAACTTTGAACTTCAGAACGAGCGAAAATATATACTAGCTATGTTGAAATATGGCATTTGAGAAAGAAAACTTACTTCGCTTTGAATGATTATCACTTTTTCGGCGATAGGTTTGATGCGAAAAATGAATATGATAAAATCTTAGGAGGAAGTCTTGCTGAACCTGCAAACGTATTTGATCAAACTTATTTTCGATCAGTTTCCAATTTCACAATTTTAAAGTTTTGTTTAATTAGTTTTTTCAATTGTTAATGGATTCAGATTATATTTTAGAAAACAATTATTGGTCTAAACTTAATTAAATTACAAAGAATAGATAATGAATTGACTGGAAAATTTAAGAGAACGATTTTAAAAAAAAAAAATTGTATTTTGGAGTAATTTTATGATTTTTCTCTGATAGTTTCCATTCACATTAAATTTTAGTAAATTAAAAAAAACGCTCTTATATCCTTCGTGTATTTATATGGATTGAAATTGCAGATTTATTTTTTCCCCATTCAATTTAAATACGTTCTTTAAACTTTTTCCCATAGGGAAAATTATAAAGGCACAGGAAAGAAATGTTTTCCAAGAGGACTTTCCCTATGATTAAACGTTGACCACCGCTGTAACCTAATGATTATGATCACGAACAGGTAGACTCTGATGTTACAGTCAATCCATGAGTTCAAGTTTCTGATTCCATTTAAATTCCGCCGTTTTCTGTTCTTCAGAACTTATTAACATCACACTAGAAGCAACACGAGGGCTATCAGTGATGGACCTCGTACTTTTGAACCACTGTCAAGTGACGAGGACGACACCTGAGCTGTCACCCCCTCTCCTAACATCCACACCACGCCATCGGGAGGACTTTGGGCCCATACAGATTTAACGCGCATCAGCACCGGCTACACGGCAGGTCTTTGGCAGCTAAGGATCGAAACCGCGACTGAACGAAAACCGCCGTCTTCAGAAATAATTAAAGTAGCATTAAAACGACACCACGATCATTTGCCACTGAGCTTTGTAAAGTGAGGTGAATGACATCATAAATGAAACCCCACTTTACAAACTTCAACTCCATCCCACAACGAGAGCATTTATATCCGACAAATTTAAACTGTATCGGCTCCTCAACAACATGTGCAATTTATAGTGCTTTGCTTCGAACCTATGAACCAAACGATGTACGAGAGCTTGGGATGATGATCACAGTGCTATCGTTGACCAAATTTCTCAAATTATTAACTTATTAACGTCACAGAATCAACCAAGAGCGCAATTCGAGACGGATAGAACAATTTTGGATGACGATTAATTGACAAGGATAAACCCAAGGTGAAACCCCGCTTTCTAACGCTTCTACACCAGGAGCATATGATGATTTGTTGCTCCAACCGAATTTAATGATTCCCAAAAGAATAAACCCCATCCACAATCTCGCGACCATGACAGCTCGTCTATAACGTCTATTTGGTTTAAGTGTCAGGATTAGCTTTCGGATGTTGTTAGATATTATGGAGACAATACAACTGTCGTGCTCTCTTAATAATAAAAGAAATTAAATGAATAAGTTGAAATAACTTCACATTGAATGCAAACAATCTATTTATAAAAGGAATCAGTTCGCTCTTTTGAACATTAAAGTATCCTTTAAAGAATGAGTGAGTGAGTGAATGTAAAGTTTATTGGCGCAAGAGCCAGATATGGCTATGCTGCGCCAAACAAGATTAAACTGTGGTCTAGACGGGAAGGTGAAAAAAGGTAAAAGTGGTTGACAAGAAGGAGGGTCGGAAATAAAGAAAGATCGCTAGGGTATCCCGGGAGTGCGTCACCCGTATCCTTTAAAGAAAGATCACCATCTTAAGTAAATGAGTCGCTATTCATAAACAGTGAGAAAGTTAGCTTGAAATGGCATGTCTTGACGGGCTTCAGTAATCACAGCACAACCACAAAAAATGCAATAAAATAAACGTACGACTGTAACATCATGCAATGAACTGATTAATTACTAACATCGCTCAGAGAAGCAGGACGATACCTATTGTGAATGACTCGTTATATTGAACCATAGTAAAGCGACAAGAATAATATAATAAAAGGAACCTAAAACTCCAAATATCAAAACCAAGCTGCTTTGAACTTGTAAGACTCGACAGATTTTTAACAAATACCTGGAAAATTTAAGATCATATGAAGTCACTTCTCTAAGCTTATCCATTTTTTTAATATAAAAATTATGCTCCGAGCCCATTGTTTTCTCTACGTTTTTCAGAAAATTTGCATACTGGTAATCTTCCCCATACCAATTTTATTTCATCAGATAACGCTAAATTATAAAGTCATGCAGAGCTATAATTATGTTATACATCTAGAACCTATGTATTGCCTCTATGAACAAGATTTAAATGACGAATGAAAGAAACCTGTCCGACATTTGCCCTAAAGTAAACGAGATATTATTTATCTTTAATCTATCAGTCTTCATATGAGAGAAACTAAAGTTTTAATATAAATAATATAAAATTCATATCTTAAGACTAAAAAGAGGCTCTTATGTCAGGTGCATCATTCTTTGATGTTTTTTTTTTTTTTAAGTACCGAAGTTTATACAAGTTTTAGTTTAGTTTAGCTTTTAAAAACGTCGTACTAGAAGCAACACGAGGACTATTGGCGAAGGACCTCAAGTAATTTTGAACCTCGGCCAAGTGACGAGGACGGCACCTCAGCTGGTACCCCCCTCCTAACATCCACACCCCAATACGGGAGGACTTTGGGCACTGACAGATTTAACGCGCATCAGCACCGGCTACACGGCAGGTCTTTGGCAGCCAAGGATCGAACCCACGAGTGAACGAAAGCTGCTGGTCGCTAGTCCACGACCTTGTCCACTAGGCTACCGCGGCCCCAAAAGTTTACACAAGTAAATTGTGTTAAAAAATTATTTCCTTTCAATAAGTGATATTAGTAACCAATACAACGCAATATGACTTTCCAAGGCCTCCAAATGATGGATTAATTCGTCTTATAGAAGGGAAGAAGGGAAGTTGTTGAGTTCACCTTCATATAATCCTCTATGGAATGTGTATTAGTGATATTTGAATTTTATGGAACAAGAGGCAGGTATGGCTATGCTGCGCCAAACCAGGTGATTAAACATCAATTCAAGTGAGCTAACGAAATGAGATAAGACTGTGATTCATGCAAAAGGTTAAAGTAGATTCCGGATCTCTATATGGTTTAGGTAGTTTCAATTTGGTCCATGACATCTATTAGCCAATAAACATCTACATCGGACAAAATACAATAATCTACATTTCCAATGTTAAGTGTTAGGGTAATTTTTTGTGGTTTATAAGCATTTAATTGAATATCAGTTTTTGGCTTATTGTCTAGAGTTAGATGAGAAATGTTGCGGCAAGTAGCAATTTAATTTGTGTCTGTTGAAGGCTTTCTAGATGTTAGATTCCTTTGCTTTAATAGCGAGAGGTGTTGCAGAGGAAGTGAGATTTCGTGGAACTGGGGCAACTGTAATGCGAACACAAGCAGTTACAGATTTAGCCTATTTGAGAGGAGCTACTGAAGGTAAAATATCAGCCTGAGCATACGATAACGATGTGATAATTGTAGACAGTGGATTCAAATTGGATTGGGATTGCAATGGCTTCAGACATAGTTGAAGTGGACATACGGAATTTTGTCATATTTGGATCGGTTAGGGTGGTCGTTTAAAGAAGATTAGTGGCTTGAGTGTAAGGTAGAGAGTGTTGAGAAACTTAATTTTCGAGCCTCTTTATAAGAAATATTACGTGTAATTTTTATTTATTGAATCTTTTTTTCTGTTTGAGACACTTTGTTGAGTTAGAATTGCGAGATTGGGAACAATTAAAACACATGGGCTTGACTTTGCAATCAGTGGAAGAATGTCCAACAGGCGAACACCTGGAGCTCGTTAACTGCATCTTCCCCGTAAGCAGTTTTAGAATATCCGAAACTCTGATACTGGTGACCAAGTATTGCATCTAAGATATCAAACTTAAATTGTTGGAGATAGTTGGAGACAAATGCAAGCTGAAATTAAATACTTTATAAGGAAAGTAGAATTGACATCTTTTAAGTGTGATTTTTCTGGTCTGTGTGATTAATACACAGTAGAAGAGACCTGGCTATACCCCAACACTGGGTACCCATTTTAGTCGTGTCTTACGACATGCATGAGCTACATTGAAACTATTCTGTCATTCCTGGTCACCATACGGTGTCGGTATTGGCAACGGACCTCGTAAATTTGAGTCTCTGTCAAGTGACGTAGACGAGACCTGAGATGATACCCCCCTCTACTAACTTCCACACCACTCCAACGGGATGGCTTTGGGCCTCGACAAATTTTACGTGCATCGGCCCCGGCTACACGGCGGGTGTTTAGCGACTACGGATCGAACCCACGACTGAACCAAAACCGTGACCACTATGTTACCATGGCTGTGCCAAATGTTTCATTCCGAGAGAAAATTTGAGAGGTTTTGAGAATCGATTTATGAGCCTAAATGGATAATGTACAATTCTCATCAATATTTTTTGTCATATTTATAACTATACAAGACTGAGTTGTAATCTCTACCTCCCCAAATACTGATATTCAAGATACTTGAACCCATGATTCAACGAAAGCATTTTTTTACCAAGAGCTCGGGATCATGATCTCTTGCTTGCAACGACTTTAGTAAGAGGGTAAAAGAATAATTTGTTGTAAATAGAATGAATCTCTCACAACTATTGTTGAAACATGTAGCTCATTTCCACCTGTTTTTGATGAATTTAAGCAATGATTTACAGATAAAGATTAAATTTAGAAATTAAAGTACTATTCATGTAAAAAAATGATTTTAAAATTCAGAGTAAGAAGTTTTTTAATTATCTTTTAGTAAGAAAGGAAAAAAAAATGATAAAACTCAATTTTAATACTAGAAAAATAATTACATCTCAAAAAAGTTACATGCATTATTTTTTGTAGTATGCGATAGCGATGTGTATGTTAAAAAAATTTAAGAGATTTTACTACAATTATGAAAGCTGTTTGGACACATATTTTCATACTTTATAGTATTTAAAATAATCATCTCTTTATTTAAATCAAATTAACAAATTCAGCTACTAGACCCAACTGTAAAAACTGATCTTGAATGAATTAAATATAAAATTAAATTACCCTTCATTAAACCAATTTTGAAATTTATTGATTCATTTTTCGAATCTTGTTAATAACTTTAAGTCATGTTACACAAATTTTTAATAAAATTCGCTTGCATTTGTCAATTCTAATATTCAATGACAAGTCTCAGAAAAGAAATTAAGGCACTAATTTTAAATAGAATTTTACGGATAAGTTGCTTATTTTTAGAAGAGGTTATTGTTTTCCTTCTTAGTTATAGAATGAAATTAATTTCGAAATTCAAATCAACCGAAATAGAACTAGTTATATTGAAATATTTCTATATATTTGAAAGGATAACTTACTTCACTAATAATACGTTTATTGCTATTTAATACATGAAATCGTGATGGCCAATATTAAAGAATTCATTGTTGTATCTGAAGTTTTATTTGTTTTTACTTCGTTTTCAATCTGATGCCAATTTTATTATTTCGTATTTTGTAAAATTATTATCTGGAAACGTTAATAAAGTTTACGGCATTTTTGGGATTGGTTTGGTTTTATTAGCCCGCTGGATGCAACAGGAAGGCTGCTGTCGACGGACCTCGTAATTTTGAACTTCCGTCTAGTGACAAGGACGACACCTCAACAGGCACCTCACTCTCTTAACTTCCATACCACGCCAAGGGAAGGAGTTTGAGCATCGAAGATTTATCGAGCATTTTCCCATGCTACGTGGCAGGTCTTTTGTGGTCTCCAATCTGTAACCCATGACCAGACAAAACCACCGACCTACCATGACTATTAAGATACCGCGAACACTGACATTTTCCGGATAAAATTACAGTGACTTAATTTAAAAAGAAACGAGGGAGAAAAATATCAAAGATTAATCTGCGAAATATTTTTTTTAAAAATGGTATAAATATTTTACTTTCAGGTATTTTTAATACTTTGAGTCTTTTAATTATTTCGATCAATTACAAATTTTACATTAATTTGAGCAAAAAAAAATTCCTTTTAAAAATATTTATGAATGATTTTACATTGAATACACAAAATTGTCTGTTCTTTTTTTTAATTAGTTGCATTCTTAAAACAACAGGGACAATGGCTCGATGTTTTGTTTTGTTTCCTGAAATCGAATTCATAATACTCTCAAAAAGTGAAAGTAAGGAAGTAAAAAAATGTATTGAATTATTATGCGTTAATCTTGACAGTGAAATCCATCATCAATATCTTATAATCGCATCAGTTGTGTCTGTAAAATGTAAGATCATAAACAAGGATAAATTTATTTTAGGATATTAGTCTCTATTATGAGATGCATTCTTATAAGAAATCTAGTTAGTCGTTTTGTTAATAAAAGTTACGGGAGCTTCAAATACTTGTTTCTTAATTTTATTGAGTGCATCGTGTTCCTTAACTCAATTAACAATTAGTGAAGACAATACAAACCAAAAGGGTTTAATAATGTATACATATGTGTGCGTGATCTATCATCCATTACCTATTTCATCAAGTAATTACTATACAAATAGCTAGAAATATATTTCTGTTAATGCATATTAAAACTTTTTATTTATCTAAAAAGAAATTAAAGCAACCGGCGTAAATAAATTTGAAACACTTTGTGCAACTGCTCCGGTGGCAAGTCTGTAAACATGGCTTAAAATTTATCATCTCCTATTAAGAAAGACAATAATTTTAATTTAAATGCTGATTTACACATTTCGTATAATAAAAAGGGAATAGATACGCTAATATATCATACCTTAGTCTTTAAACTTTGTAAACTAGTGACGTAGAACCATGTAATTTTGGAGCAAGAACTATTATTCTGTAAAAATAAGCGATATATATGCCCTTTCATCATCAGTTTGATTTTCTAATGCTATTGGCTAATATCGTAAATTTATGGATATTTCGCGAAGCGGTTTAATATAAATTAAATCATGTGATATGTGACAGTGGATTTGTTATTGCGCAAGACCCAGAGTTGGTCGTATTACGTCAAACAAAATGAAGAGAAAAAAACTAGGAAATCTAGAATATTCATGAAAGATAAAAAAAAAAAAAAATACTGAAATCATAATAAGAGAAAGGATAAGAAAAATTTAATTTGTACGAATTAATATCATTTATGCTAGAGAAACGAGTTTTAGAAAATTCCGCTAATGGGAAGTGTCGAGTTGTGGCTGGCATCTTTAGCGATTCTTGATAAGTCACGGTTTCATTTTTGATTTCTATTCTTTAATTGCGGAAGAAATTTGTTTAACAAACAGTATGTTGCATAGTTAATTTTTGCTTATAAAACAATTTTTTTCCAAATAATTCATTGTTCTTCCTAAACGTTTAACACTTAAGAGAGTTCTTTTAATTGCTCTCTAAAGAATGTCTGAAAGTTTAAATTACAATTAGTATACATATTAATGATTTGTAATATGAAGGTAAAAGGCACGTTTTACAGTGGTGTATGAACAAGGAATTCTAAAAAAAGTGTGAAGTTTTGTCTCGCAATTTTAGATTACATTTATTCTGCTTTGTGGAAGTAAAAGTACGTTATTTTCATTTTTATAAATCTTATTATATAACATTGCTCGATACTATGTATGATTCTTAAATTTATATTTTAAAATTAACTATAATTGTTTTATTCTTTATATTGTATCATAATATGTAAAATTATTTCTTATAGCTATTTTGAATTTCTATTTACAAATATGAGTAATTGACATTAATTCATATTTATAAATAAGAATAATTAAAATTATTTTTAATTATATGTTATAATTAATTTTTTTAAAATTATACACTACTGAACATTAAAATTGTAAAACAATGAAGAAAATCAATTACAAAAATGAGATTTATTAAACGTAATCAGTAGGGCACTAAGACAAAATAATTAAATTCTCAAGCAGTTTGGGGGACTTATAGGAGTGGGAAATTAGTACAAATATATGCCACTTCTAGCAACTAAGACAGCCGTTTCTCAGTTAGGCATGGAATCGAACTGGCCTTGGATGTCAGAAAAGGGCAATCCAATCCGTGTTGCTTCAAATCCATGCCACATTGCATCAATCGTACTAGCTGGAGAGGAGTGGCAGACAAGTCTCAGAGGAACCCATGATCAGATGTTTTCAATGTGTGACAAATCTAGAGACAGAGAAGGCCCGGACAATCCTTCAATACCTTGCGTATCGAGGAAGGTCAGAACACGACATGGAACATACATTATCTTGTTGGAAGAGAGCATTGGACAGGCCTAGAAGATAGGGCACAACCTCTGATGTTAGAAATGTACCAATCTGTGTTCATATTACCGTCTTTCCGAACTAGAGATGTGCGTGTCGTGTACTTAATAGCTGACCAAACCCTTACACCAGGTGAAGGATCCTTAGGCTGATATCAAATGTAAGCAGGGGCAAGCAGAGGTCTCTCCAAACACGTACAAGGCCATCAGAGTATTGTACACAGAACCAGAACCTGAAAAGATGACATTGTGACACTCCTATATCCAGCGTATTTGTTCGTAACACCTGAAATGCTGTCTCTTTCTATGCTGCATTGTAAAGAGGGAAAGCTGCTATAAACTTCGTCGCACTATAGAAGCGGATTCTGGGTGTTCTATAAACATGCCTATTTCCTGACTAATAGTGCGTAACGTGGTTGTACGGTTTTGCAGGGTCTACCTCACAATATGTCTGTCTTCTCGGGCGTTAGTCGTGGGAGGATGTGAAGATCCTGCACGGCGTTCAGTATGATCTTTAGAAACCCTTTGAGTCCATATCCGCATGCCTGTAGTTAGATTTCGATCGGTATGAGGAGTGATATCAAGGAACGGTTATCCAAACTCTCCATGGGCAACACTCCAGTCTCTATCGAATTTCGACTGGCTGTTAAGCATTCCTTTTTTCTTATATTTGAGGCATAAACGATTTTCTGAGCAACCTCCGACCTTACAAAGGGCTTACCGATTGAGAAATCCACTTCACAACTTTTCTTTTATGCAGTGCTTCTGATGTCGTTTCTCCCTCACTAGTCTTCCAAATGCGCTGAAACACTAATCATTTGCATATTCTAACCTCTTTTTCCATTCATGTGATTTTGACATTCGTCAGATTGTTCCTTCCTGGTGAAGCAACCTAAATGGCCAGTAGTATGTTTTGATAGGTGCTTTTCGATGGTATTTATGAATCATATAGTTATTTTAAGAAGTCGAAAAACTATGCAGTTTATTTTAATGGCTTCCCAGTGTAACGAAACACAATAATTATAAAAATATCTTGGAAAAATAATGCTTCGAAAAATACATTTTTTCATTTGTAGAAATACGTTTCTATTTTTTTTAAAAAAATTGTTTTTAGTTAATTTATAAGCTTTAATTTATTGAAAAATGCTTACATAACTGCAAAAATAATGTTCGTCAAATTATTTTAAAGCGATTATTCAGGTAGAAGATTTTGATGCTCTTTAATATGGATAAAATTACATTCATAATTGTACAAATCCTTTTACGTTTCATGTACCTGTATAGATTTTTTTTCTGTAAATACGAAAAAGTGTTTCAGTTTGATTATACTCTTCGAAAAGTGTTTTAAGTAGATCTTTACTGCTTAGGCAAATAATTTTTTTCCTTGAAAAATTTATTCATTTAAATTATCCAAATTGACATTTTATTAAATTTTAAAAAAATTAAATATATACAAGTAAAAATTAACCTCGAGGGAAAAGGCTAGAAAAAATTATCAATCTAGTGGCAATTAAACAGAGAAATTGTAAATGTTATGTAATATCACCACCTTTCCCGTTTATTCTTAATCTGATTCAGAATAAGAGAAAATATTTTTATTGGGATTTCTTTAATTCACATTGATACTGTGTCTGAATCAAAACTTTAAAAGTTTTTCTTTCACATTTTAAAGCACTCAGTTGATCTGAAATTTTCTATACACGATTGTTTTGGATAACAATAAGATAATTTAATTATAATCAATAAAAATAAATTAATTAAAACGAATTATTTAAAAAAAATGATGTTTCGCCAATTTTCTCACCAAGTCACTAAATGGTCGCCAAATTCATCACCAGGGTGAAGGGGCTCAATCTCTATTTTGTTAACTGGTGATATATTTGTAAATCCATCCTTTCTTTTATGAGAGAACTTCCTCTTCCCGAGGAGAAATCAACTGCACAACTTTTCTTTTTTGTTCTATTTCAGATGTCGTTTCTTCCTCCTGCTTCGCCTAAATGCACCGAAATACTATTCATTTGCTAATCCTAACGTCTTCTTCCTTTCCTGTGACTTTGACGTTCATTAGATTGGTGTTGCAAATTTTATAACCAGTACTGTACATTAAAATTATTTAAAAATAATTAGATGACGAATTTATTTTTATATGTAATTTTTATAATAAAGTTACAATTATCCATAATATATACTTAGAAATAATTATTTTACTTATAATTATATCTTATAAATATGCAAAATTTTAAATAATTTAAAATATATAATTATAATAATATTAATTATTGTTATACAAGTATTCAATATAAATTATAAATATTTTTGAATATATAACACATCGATCAATAACTCCCGAGACTAACCCAGAGATGGCGCTCGTAGTAAACCAGTAACCAGGTCTTTCTAGTGTACTAACCTTTACTTGAAACGTGTCAAAATTTTAAGTCGATCGGACCAGGAAAAAGGTTTTTTGAAGTGAAGTGAAAAAGGTTTTTTCCAAGTGGGTGCCGCGATTGCTTTCGATGGAACAAAAACAGCAACGAGTCGATGATTCAGAAAGCTGTTTATCG
>BMAW01010780.1:727785-754000 GCA_019974015.1 Nephila pilipes | reverse complement strand
TTATCGGAGAGAAAAGAAAATCTGAAGCTTTGCACAAGTTTTTAAATCCGTAAGTGAGACTTGAAGTATTTTTGAAAGTATGGTTGCGATTTTATGGATGATGTGCTTTTTTTGTATGGTTTTATTGCCAGAGAGTTTTGCAGTAAACACAGTTTAATTTTGGAGATTTTTCTCCTTAAATCAATTTGAAAAATATAATTGGTTGAAAGGTTTTTCTCAGAATTGCTAAGTTTTTTTTTTTATCATTTATCATGGAAGTCTTAAGGATCATTCAACTCAAAAATGCTTAATTTTAATTCTATTACTTTTCATGTATAAACAGGCCATTTCTTATTTGATTTTCCAGAAAACTATAGTTTGATTGATATCTGTGCATATTTATCACTGTTTAGGTTTAATATTAAAATATTATTTTTAAGAAATTACATAATTGTTAGGATGTAAAATGCCTACATGATAAACATAATTAATAATATTTCAATAATATAAAAACAAAAGAAATATTTGTCACATTTATCCTCTAAGAATCTTTTGAATGAAATTATTTTAAAATTAAATAAATTATTAATTCTCTATCTTTGAGAAGCAGAGTTATTTGATAATATCACATGTCAGATTATTAAAGTTTGACAATTCATTACATTTGTTTTAAAAGCTGCTTATATTGTAATGCTTAATGTAATTATTTAACAAATAAAATCATTAAACTAAATTAGAAATCTGAAACTTTTGTCTTCCTTGATGCTATTAATGATATGTCTGATTGATAAATATAAAATATGTATTAATATAGAGGTGCTAAATTAAAAAAAAAACATAATCAAAATTTTGGATTATAAATGAAAAAAAAAAAGTAAATTTAAAAATAAAAAAATAAAAAATAAGTTTAAATGAAAATTGATAAAAATAAGAATTTAAAACTAATAAAAAAATTAATAAAAAAAATTAAAAAAATTAAAAATTAATTTATGAATTAAAAATTAATGCTCCTGGATTAAAAAATTAATTTTAATTATTTATTGCTATATCATTGTATTTTACTCAAAATGACAAAAAAGATTTATTTATGTTATTTCACACACACAATACATTATTTGTAATAGCTACATACTACTGGCTTGATAATTGAGATATTTTAGTAATATATTCTGGCCGCAAAACAATTTCAGAAGTTCGCTGCTTGAAAACAGTGCAAAAAACAGATTTCATAACTTTCATTATTTGCTAGGGGAAAACTTTTCAGAAGGAATTTTAACTAAAATCTCTCAGATTAGGAGATGCTTATTAATATTTTAATTAATATTCTTAAACTCTAATTTCCCTACTTCTTACTCACATGGAAAAATTACTTAGAAATTACAATCAATTTATCTTCATATATTAATCATTTAGATAATTTTTAATACAATTCTTATATTTATTCGTTCCCAAAAGCAAATTAAAAATTATCAATGCTTAAACTTTAATGTTGGAAGATATATAAATGTAAATTACTAATAATCTTTAAAAAATAACATTTCTTAAAATTCCTTCAAAATAATTTGTATAATTTTATCAGTTATTTAAACCGTTATTGAAATCGTTTTTAAAAAAGTTTTAAGAGACATATTGATTTATCTTATAGATTCAAATCAGCAATTGATGAAGATTCAGGAAATACTAATTTCCTGAAATCCTAAAATTTCCATCTAAATTTTTATGAATTGATCAGATAGTTCCACTGCATTTTAACGTTTTGATTAATGATAATAAATTCATTACGTATCTTTGAAAATAACTGACGTTTCGATGAAAAAGGAATCACCTGTTTATTTATCAATGTACTACATAAAAACGCCGAATTGTTTGAAAAGTAAAATACTTGTTTAATTTTATAAAAAATAAATATCGAAAAATAAAAAAAAAATCAGTAAAATACTTGCTTAATTTTATAAAAGTCAAATATATATATAAAAAAAAAAACAATAAGTAGAACACTCTCACACCACACCCACCCACACCCACTCTCACACAACACCCACACCCACACACAATCACACTATCCTATATTATCTTTAGAACGTTATAGATAGTTTAAAACGAAAATTACACTTCTATAAGAAAAACATTGCTAATATATTACATGTCAAATAAACTTACAGAAATAAATGAATAGATGTAAACTTTCGATATTTAAAAGATAAGTCTGGAACCAAGCGTGTAATTTTACAAACTTTTGTAACGGTAAATAAGTAGGTTTTTGTAACTAATAGATATTAATATGTTTGAAAGTGAATGTCTGATTATAGTAATAATATGTAATTAACATTTAAAATGAAATTAATTTGTTAACTTCGTATTGTGAAAAATAATATGTATTTAGTTACTATTAATAAATATTAAATAAAAAACGGTGAAGTCATAAAATAATTGGAAACACCTCATTGTCTAAAAACCAAGGACTGATTTAAACAAACATTTTTATTTTGTACTTTGTGCAGATTTATAAGTTTTTCTCTCACTTTATTTAGAAAGAAATGGGGGTGGGGCTAAATTTCCCCTACTTTATTTCCTTTTACTTCAAATTCCGCACATTCCAATACATGAAATTGTAAAAGCTCAAGTATCAGTATAATTAGGAATTTAATGTCCGATATATAACTAACATATAGTTATGTAATTTGAAAGTAAAAAAAAATATTAAATCAAGAATTTTGATGTGTATAATATTTCAAAATCTTTAAATTATCGTTTTTGACATATATATTACACACGTATAAACTCTTATTTTTTAAAAAAAAATATCCAAAGTTTTTTTTACTTTATATATTTATGTATTAAATAATAAATTGATTTGTAGCTATGTTCTTAATTGAGAAATTTTTCAAAACATAGAAAGTATTAAACTACTCAAAATATTAAAATTAAGTAATTATGTCAAATTAAATAATTGGTATTTGTGTTATATATTATTAATTAGTAGAATAATTGAGTAAAAATTTTAATTAGTAACTTCATAATTGTTTATATTTTAATACTTTAAGCTTTGAAAGTTTACTTGATCATAATTGATTTTGTCAAGTAAATATAGCAAAGATTGCTACTGACATTTTTTTAAAACTGCTGTGCATTTAAAAGAAACTAAAAGTTTTTTAAACATTTATACAATAAATAAACAGATCATTTGAATTAATATGATTTATCATTCTAAATATTGAACAGACTAAAGAAAATATGAAAATTCCATTACTTGTTTGTATTATTCACTATACGTTTAAAATGTATGCGTGAATATAGAGCGCTTCAAAATTCATTCACGTTTCTTTTTTTCACAAAAATCTGATCAAAATTCAACAGAACAATGTCCAGTTACTTCCTTTTAAATGTAAAAATGATTGTTTGTCATTTATTTATTTTGGGAAGCTCATTAAAATGTAATTATCTTATAGAAATTAGGTTTTATTTTACTTTAAAGAAAAATATTGAATTCTCGTGCATTTGCCTATTATTTTTACTTAACACACATTTCAATTTCTGAGACTTTTATTTAAATTTTCAGCATGAATAAGGTTGGTACAAAAATATTTCAACAATACTTCTCAATTCATCAACCTGCCCAAAAATGTGAACTTTCATTGATAAGTTCAGCAATTTATCAACCTCAACAGGAGCAAATAAATAAAATTATCGTGCCATATAATTACATTTATTTTATTGAATATTCTTCCTTCGAATTATAATTGATTAGCATTCAGCTATAATTAAGGAAATCTTGCAGATTTCTCTTATTAATAGAATAATTTAATCCTTCCGAATTCGAATAAGGAAACAAAAAATCAATTAAAAACCACCTTTAGAATTCACACTTGTAAATTCTTTTGATTAACACACACACACACACACACACACACACACACAATAATACACGCGCGCGGCAAGCGTAGCGGCAAAAGGCGGGCGGCAAGCAAGCGTATAAATATATTATGTAAATATTTGCCTTATATAATTAGCTATTTTTTTGAATATTCTTCCTTCATAATATTAATTGATTGCAATCAGTTATAATTAAAAATCTTGCAGATTTCTCTTATTAATAGAATAATTTAATCCTTCCGAATTCGAATAAGGAAACAAAAAATCAATTAAACCACCTTTAATTCACAATTTGTACCTTTTGATTAACACACACACACACACAATACTACACGCACGCACGTACGCACACGCACAACACGCAGCACGCACGCACACACACACGAAACATAATCATGAATTTTAATTAACTCAAGAAAATAACCGAAATATCAGGATAAAATTTACTGTGTGTATTAATTCACCTTATGGGCACTATTTTGCAAATTACAGCTATTAATGCTGATTTGTTGGTTTTTGAAGTCGGATTGAAGCAACATCGCCATATAATCATACTTTTATCTTTTATTGAATATTCTTATAAAATTGAGTCTTGATTATGCACTCTTTATAATATTCTTATAAACAAATATATTAAGTAAAAATTATTTTACATAATTACATTTATTCTATTGAATATTCTTCTTCCGAATAATAATTAATATAAATCATTAGCAATATGGAAATCTCTTGCAGATTCCTCTCTTGGCTTAATAGATAGAATAATTTAATCCTTCCGAATTCGAATAAGGAAACAAAAAATCAATTAAAACCACCTTAATCTTCACAATTTTAGCCCTTTTGATTAACACACACACACACACACACACAATGGTCAATACTGGTACCAATAATACGCCATTACACACGATCCGCACACGCACACACGCACGCACACACGCACGCACGCACATCGCATTGAGCCGCATCGCATCGCACGCACGCGCACGCACGCACGCACGCACACATACAATGAAACATAATCATGAATTTTAATTAACTCCAAGAAAAATAACTGAAATATCAGGGATAAATTTATCATTGTGTGTATTAATTATTCTAAGTGGGCGCTATTTTGCAAATTACAGCTACACGTTGGATTTGTTGGTTTTTGGAAGTCGTGGATTGAAGTAATTATCGTGCCATATAATTACATTTATTTTATTGAATATTCTTATAAAATTATCGTGTATTATAATTTTATAATATTCTTATAAAATTATATTATAAAATTATTTTGCCATATAATTACATTTATTTTATTGAATATTCTTCCTTCGAATTATAATTAATTAGCAATCAGCTATAATTAAGGAAATCTTGCAGATTTCTCTTATTAATAGAATAATTTAATCCTTCCGAATTCGAATAAGGAAACAAAAAATCAATTAAACCACCTTTAATTCACAATTTGTACCTTTTGATTAACACACACACACACACACACACACACACACACCCAGCGCTGCCAGCATGTGGCGGCAGCAGCAAAAGGGCGTAGCATGGTAAAGCTGCAAAAAAATAATTAAAACTTTACTATCTTCTAGAATAATAATTAATAATTTATGATACTGGCGGTTACTTCAGTCTATGGCATTCAGAAACTAAACAAATTAACAATAATATCTGTAATTTACAGCATTATGTACATAAGGATTAATAAACAATCAGAACACGTGTTTGGCACAATATATCCCTAGATGATGTAGTGTCATAAATTCAACCAACCAACCAACAAGCAGAATAATTTTTATCCAATATCTCAGTTTTTTTTCTCAGTATTACTTATAATAAGGATATATGTGTGTGTGTGTATACCGGTGTTAAAAATTAAAGAAGTTTTCATATTTACTCGCGAATATCTCAAAAATTACTGCAAGAAGAGTAAAAATAGTGTTTCTAGGCAAAATAAAAATTTTGAATACCTGTCGTATAAGCAGATATTAAACAGAAGATTGTGGGGTGTATTTAAAGGAACATGCTGTAAAGAGCTCATATCATTTACAGCGCTTCCTTCGCTTATGCACCTCGGTAACTTTTAGGGTGTTTTTGTACCATTTCCGAAATTCAAAAAGAACTAAAATTAGCTCCTATCAACGTTTGATAATGGAATTAGAGGCTGAATCATATGGAGACTTGAGACAGGCCAGTCTCAAGTGCTGATTGCTGAACAATTTAATGTAATTCCCAAGTTTGTAAGCAGCTAACGGAGACAATTTAAGGAAATTCAGTACATATAGAGAAATCCTGGACTAAATCTAAGTCATCACGACTAATAAAGGTGGGTAAATGATCATTAAAACGAGGCGTAACAGTTGTATGAAAGCTCTTCAGCTGTTTCGGGTATTGCATGCGGCAACTTGAACTCTTTTTAAGAATTACTATTTCTTGAAGTCTTTATAAGAAAGATCTCTTGATAAGAGACTTGCAGTTTACGTCGCACCTTTAGCATGAATAGAGGATATAGACAGTAAGGAAAAGATCTGTTTGATATCGTTCTGTTCACGGATGAATTCAGTTTCATACTAAATGCTGATTCTCAAAGCTCTTTCATCTGGAAACAGGGACTCGTTTCATGTTTTCCAACATCATAGAAAATGACCAGTATGGCAACAAAAATTTGATGGTCTGAAAAAACATCATATTGGATAGGAACATATATTTTTATGCAGCCTTTGACAGTGGCTATTGACTGCAGTGAGGAATAAGGACTTAGACTTTTTATGGAGGAATGCGCTTGTTCACATAGGTTTCATTTGGTCAATAAATTTCTGGAAAAGTAGAACAGGATGACTTAATGAGCTAAATAACCAGAGTGTAATTCTTTGAGTATGTTTAGGTATTTTTGTGAGCAACTTTATTTCCCTATCTCAGAACCATCCATGTTCTGAAAACAGCGTTATAGGAAGAGTTGAAACCATTTGCATTGAGACTTTTAAACTTGCTCGTTTCCAACAGAAATTCTAGAATGCTCCATAACTTTCAAATGGGACCATAATCTTTATTAACACACTTGTATCCTATCTTTTTGGCTTTTTTCCTCATAAGCCGTATTCATGATCATACGCGTTTACCAAAACAGCTCTACGGTATTTTTTGTACTACATAAACTTTTGTACGTATCTAATTTCTTTAAAATCCATCCAGTACTTCTCGAGATAATTAACCAAAAGTTAAAATTCTTTTGATTTTGTTTAGATTTTAAGTTTATTTATACTTTCGTCCTGACAACACAAAAATCGAAGATGATCTCAATGTTTCGGAGAAACTTATATTCACAAAAGGTATTTTCATTTCCTGCAATAAATAAGAGTTTCTTTCTCAGAAACACAGAATTATCAGAAGAAATAGCTACTTTTTTGGGTCTTATTTCAAATAATTCATTAATTAAATGATGGTAAAATTTTTTCAAGAATGTTACATCGCTTTCACTATAGTTCTATGAGAAATGTAACGGTTGTACTATAATCTGTGTGAAACGTATACTTTTATTTTCCATTGAAATCTTTTCATCAATCCCTAATGATTTCGAGTCTATAAAAATATTACCATATTCATTGCATCGGTCATTACAGATTATTTTATTTGGTGTTGATTCAAGTGTTTTTAAGATAGCGTTTTACTTACTACATATCCATAAAATTTATAAAACTTTTCTTAAAATTATATAATAGTTATTGTAAAATTTATAATAAAAACAATAGAATAAAAACAATAAGTAAAAAAATAATAGAATCCTTTGTTCATATATGTTTTAAACTATTTCATTCATTTTCTTATAAACTAATGTGAATAATTTTACAACACAAATTCTTGCAATTAACTCGTGAAACATTAAAATTAACACGTAAAAATATGATAAATCACACAGCTAACCATTATGCGCATGAATAGAATGTAACATAACCTTGATTCTCTGTTCTTAATAATAATTTCTTAAAATAATTTTAATAAATGCCCTTATCTGAATGTTACTGAAATGAAAGCTTGTTAAATTTGGATATTATTTTGTTAATCTTGTAACATTTAAATTTTTTATGTAACATTCGAATCTCTAATTTTATTCTAAAGATTTAAGCAAACATATTTATTTATTTTGTTTCAGTTTCATGGAAATAGTTTGAAATATTTTCGCAGAAAAAAGAACATTCTGTAATAAATTTGCCAGTTCGATCCAAAGTTCCCTGAAGAATTATAAACTAAAAATTTATAAAAGAAATATAGGGTTATTTTTATTTTCTAAAAATTGCTCCCTCTTAATATTTAAATAAAAACAATTTTTTATTCGGATTATTTAACAATTTTTATCAAAAAATAGGAAACCAGAAAAGAACTCTTAAAAAGTTACGAAAACTCTGTTTTCCTTAAGTACCAAAAAGAATGAAATTAATCAAAAATATTATTTGGGTCTAAAAGTCTATACAGATTAATGATTTTATCTGATAACTTGTTTTAACTTTATTATTCTTTATTGATTATGCACATTATAAAAATTAATCATGTGTTTGAAATACGAATACTTTTGTCAGGAATTACAAGTATAAGAATAAATTAGTTGCTTTGCATGTTTCATATTTAATTATCAATGTTCAAAATGAGATATACATTTCTTATTCATAAAACGGTATAAATAATAATATAATATTATTAATTATTTTTAATTTGAAAAAAAAAATTAGTAAGACTATGCCCTCAATTTATTTTCTTTATTTATTACTTAAATAATTAATGCTACTTTTTGAATTCACTATTAAAAATTAAAAGGATGAAAAAACTTTTTGATTTAAATATCTTAAAATGATTCATAAAGTTATTAATTTTTCATTTTTACAAAAAGTATTTAAGAGATATTTTCAAAACATAGCAAATTTAAAAGAAAGAAATTTCATTATTTTAACTTTGATTATAGTCAAAGTTGAATGAATGAAATTTATTTAAAAATAATAACTATTTGTTCTGCTGTAACCGTTATATTTACCTAATGTACAAAGAATATTTTACAGGAGACATATTAGGAACATAAGCAAACCAATCACTAAGAAATGAAAAGGGAGAAAAAGCATCGCTTGAATCACACTCATACCCAAAATTATCTTTACATTCCCCCTTCCCCCTAAACAATATTACTATTTTATGGAATATCCTGTCGGCGTAATCCATTTGTGCAGGAAATGTGTGAAAGACAAGCCAAATTAGTGTTATCGAATCAAAAATTATCAAACAGTTTCTGATATGTAAATCAAGACATTAAGCCCTCTGACGATGAATCAAGAGCTTTCCACAAAGTGAATATCTGAGTGAATTTATGTAATACGGAGTTTGATTCAGTTTGTAAGGTTCAAAGTGATTTGTTATGACTCCGAAGTAGGATTTGAAAGATTCTGTGAAGTGGCGAAAAATGAGCCGTTTAGAAGCAAGGCAGAAAATAATGGAAGCAACGAGATGCATTAATATTTCAAGACAGACCGTATCTTTGCTGTGGATACAGTTTTAGAACTCTTGAATTGTTGCAATAAAAGTTAAGAACTCTGAACAAAGTAATAAATGCATAAAAACTGCTTCTCACGATCAGTATATGCAATAACTATACATCGTACTACTCCAAGACATTTCAGTTCAGAGCATGCAGCTGCTAATGGAAATGGGGTATCATGATTAATTATATATACAAGTCTTGATGAAAAAGGCTTTTATGCCCAAAACTAAAGAGTATATGTTTCACCATTAAATTCACCTGGCCATTAAAATTAGAACCATTTTAATCATCAGATAAGTTAGTCAGATCATCAAAACCGTATGAAAGGAAGAAGAGTTTAGAGTATGAAAATGATTATAATTTCAGGGTATTTAGACAATGCAGGAAGGAGAAACGATTTTTGAAGCAGTGCATAAAATAAAAAATGTGTAATGGATTTCGCATTAGGAAAACGTTTTGTAAGGTTGGAGTTTGTTCAGAATATCGTTTTATGCCTCATAAAAGTAATAATGCTTACCAGCAAATTTCAGAATTTGATAGAGGCAGGATCGTTACCTATCGAGATTGGAGATTATCGTTCGGTGATATCGCATGTCGCAAACCATTGTCATGCGCATATGGAATCAATGGGTTGCTGAGGGTCGTACTGAACGGCATGACGGATCTCCACGTCCTCCCATGACTAACGCCAGAGGGGAAACACATATTGTGAGGCTGTCCCTGCAAAACCGTAAAATCATCAGTACTAAAGAAATGGGCATGTTTGTAGCGCGACCAATACCCACTCCTACGGTGAGATGTCGTTTGCAGCAGCGTGGACTTTCAGCTCGGGGAAGATTAAGTCAACATCCCTTGACAATGCAGCATAGAGAAAGATGGCAATTCCGGTGAGCCGAACGACCAAGCTGGATACAGAATTGGCACAATGTCATCTTTACAGACGAATCCCGATTGTATGTTCAGTATTCTGATGACCGTAAAATTGTCTGGAGACTCCGAGTAAAATTCTCGTCACCAGCTTGCATTATATATCGGCATAGGGTACTGCATCTGGTGTGATCTTATGCTGTTGTCTTATTTTGACTTTCCTCTATACAAAGTATTCTAATGTTTCCCTACCTTGCACGGTCTCCAGATCTGTCACCTATTGAAAACATCTGTCATGGGTTGCTGAGAGACTGGCCCTGTCACCCCCTCCAGCTAATGCGGTTGAAGACTTGGAACAGCATGGAATGAGTTGCCCGTTTCAGTCATCCAAGCCCAGGTCTACTCCATGCCTAATCGGGTTAGAGCCATTTTTCTGCCAGGGGTGGCAGATGTTTCTACTATTCTTGCACCTCTATAAACCACCAAACTTCTTGAAAGTTTGGTATTTTTTTGAACTTGTTTGGTACGATATCTAACTTCTTCATGGTGTCGTAATTTTTTATTAATCAGCCAAGGATATATATATATATATATATATATATATATATATATATATATATATATATATATATATAATATATATATTATATATTATGTATACTCAATATATATTATATATATATTATATATATATTATATATGTATATTATATGTATTATATATTATATATATATATATATATATATATATGTATATATATATATATATAATTAAAGCTCAAATGAGATTAAACTCAAATAGAGATACATGCATGAAATTAAACAAAAGAAATCAAAATTCTAACATTCATCTTAAGTAGTTATGAAATAAAAGTTGAAAAATTTAAAATTTGACTCTATATAACCATATATTAAAAATATGTATGATTGCAATTAAATATTTTTAAATTTAAAGCCTAAAGTAATAAAATATATAAATTACAAATTTTTTTTTTGATAAAACCCCAAAAGACTGCCACACACACACACACACACACACATGCGTGTGTGTGTTTCTAACATTATTTTTTCTTGTGGTTTTAATTTATTTTATTTTAAGGCAGTTCCGCATTTTTCATTCAAAATTTTGTTGAGTAGTCGCCCGAAAACTCAAGACAACATTGCCACAGATAACTTCCGAGATAAATACCCACCTTTAATTCCCCGAATCCATGAAAACTGTTCAACATGAGTTGCATGCTGTTAACATTCATGGCTGAGCAGCTATTCCAAAACCCAATGATTGCTATGAAGAGACTACAGTGGTGCCGAGACCATCTAAACTTGACATAATTGCAATGGGAAAAAGTGCTCTGGTCTTATGAATCCTAGTTTTTATTATTCTAGACCACCGGACGCGTGTTCGGCTGGCGAACACTGGCAGAAGTATTTCATGTTAATTGCCTGACTCCAACCGTGAAATATGGAGGGGACTCTTTGATGGACTGGGGTGCAATATCTTCCCCTGCATTGGGGTCTCTCTCGATCTTTTGAGGGGGATGATCACAGGCGACCATTATCGAAGCATTCTTGCAGATCATCTTAACCATATGCTTCAGACTCTCTTTCCAGGAGAACACCCTGTGTTCCAAAATGACAACACCCCTATTCACACCTTGTTGTATTACCAGTATTACTGCTGTATTGCATGTATTAAAACATAATTACAGGAGCATGATCATGAAATGGAATTTCTAAAGTGATGTCCCAGTCACCTAATCTGAACATCATTGAGTGATTGTGTGGTTTTTTAGAGAACAAAATCCGTGCTCGATTTCCTCCTCCACACACATTATGTAAACTAAAGACGAGGAATGGATGCACGAGGAATGGATGCGACTTCCGATGAACTTTGTTCAAAACCTTTATTTGACAATCCTACGTCGAGTACAAGCTGTCATTCAGGCCTTACTAATAAGTTTTTTTTCTTTTTTTCATAGCTGTTCCTATTATTTTGTCATATACATATATATACGTAATTATTATTTGGTATCATGATGAGAAAAAACATTTGCGAAAAATTAACCATAAATTATTACTACACAAGAAAGAAATTTTATGTTATCTTATAACAAGAAAATAATAATAATAATAATGCAGAATGTTCTGTCATTTATGCGGTAAATAAAAAAAAGTATCACTTTTTTATTTTTAGGGTGCCAGAACATCAGAGGAATTCTAGAACATTAAACCTAAGACTCTTTATTTTTTGTGATATATATCTTTGCAAATTATTCGAAGAACTTAGATTTTTTTGTGTCTAATGATTACATTTCAATTTTTCTATAGAACTATAAAAGTAATTTTTTCGTCATAAAGAGTTTTTCCACTCTTATTTGAATATGAACATGTTTTGCAAGATATATTTGCATTTAGGTACCATTTTGAAGAAAACTGTTACACAATATGGTTCCATATTTTTTACGGTTCTATGTAAGGTACTTATGGATGTAGTGAAACTAAAATATTTTTTCTCCAAATAATACTAATTTTTAAGAAATAATTTTGTTCTATCATTAGAAGAATTAATAGAAGTTCTATAATTTTTTCAAAGAAAATATACAATAATATCATCAAAAAAATAGGTTCACTATGTTTGCTTATAGTTTTCTATGCGACGGGTAAAATATTTTGTATATTTGTGGATTATTATTTTTAAAAATTGTACCAAAATGCAAATATATCTTGCAAAACATGTCCATATTCAAACGAGAGTGGAAAAAAATTTTTATGTCGAAAAAATTACTTTTATAGTTCGATAGAAAGATCGAAATATCATTATTAGGCACAGAAAAAAAAACTTAACTCTATAAATAATTTGCAAAGATTTATATCACAAAAACAAGAAGTACTGGATTTAATATTTCAGAATTCCTCGAATGTCTTGGTACCCATCCTAATAGCGAATTACTTTTGAGTAATGAAACAAGTTTAATATTTTCTTTTCAAAAGAAGTGAAATAATACACACACAGGTAAGAGTAATAAACATTAAGAAAAAATGTTATATAGTTAAGTTAAATTAAAGTAAATCAACATTTTTAATGCATTCATTAAAGCATTTTAGATGTATTTTTAAAATTGTAAATTTAAAAAGAGATCTTTGTGTTTTACATGCAAGGGAAAATTAATCAATGAAAATTTGTTTTAAATAAAAAGGTTTTCATTCTTATTCTTATTAGTTTGGTGATAAGTAAATATTTTTTTATAGTTCACAAGTAAGTATTTTTTTATTACAGTTTTACGTTTAATCCCTATGATAAAAATAAAAAATCTCTGTATAGTTATTCACAGAGATTTTTTTATGAGCCCTTTTTTAGTTAGAGTTTTTGAAGTTAACTAACTAATTTGTCTCGATTATTTTCAAAGTTTTCTTACATACACACTCTCAAACACACACACCAGCATGAATTTAGTATTTCATTCTTATGGAGAGTTGTTACAGATGCATTTGAGTCAGATTAAAAAGAAATTTTAAAATTTTATAGTGAGATAAAAAAAAAAGAGATTGAATAAGGGTAAAAAAATATCCACAGCATATTTTCTAAATATTCCTCTTAAGAGACTCTTGTATCAACAAATCATTTGAGCAAAAAATGTGCTCTTTTTCCAAGAGAACCACTCAAAATATCGTAAACAAACTGTGAAAAATGATAAAATGATGGCAAAATAATAGCTCTACTGAACGGAAAAAAATCTATGAAGTGATTAACGCTGCATTTTTCACCAGTCGAACTAGTCAGTTTGTTAATTCTTTTTTTATTAAAAGAGATAGATTTCTTCACATATTTCTTGTACATAGATACGATTTTTGACACAGTTACTTAATCAGCTTATTGTTTCTTTTCTCGGAAATGTCATGCGACAGTTTTTGCAAGACATATTTTTTCAAGATTTTTTCTTTCTGAAATTTTCTACGATATTTCTTAAGATGTCTAACAGTTTTGTAATGTGCATAATTTGCACTCGGGCTCTATTTTTTTTAAATCAATATTTTATTTTTAACTTACTTTCGATCTGTTAAGAATTTAAGCCAAAACATTTCCTTATTCTATTTCGCAAAGATAAATGACAAGCTTTGTTGATTTAAAACCTATTATTTTGTTTATCAAAGGATTGTATGTTAGAACACGATGAAAAGTTGTAGATCTTAGCATCTGTATTTATAAATGTGAAGAAATTTTCATTTAGCTTTAGTTTCTCTTTATTATTGTGAAGAGTTATATCCATTTCTTACGGTTGAATTCAGGAAGAAAGATATTCACACAACTTTTTTAAATGAAATGTTGTAGTACGTATGAATTGACATTGTTAACGTGGGTGTACAAATAGCCAAGAAGTCGTGTAGAATTTTTTGTTCGTACCAATTTCCATACAAATAACCGTCTTCATACTACTTTGGAATGATAAACAGTGAAAAATTTAATAAACAAGCTTGGAAGTATGTTATGAAAATATCTGTCATTACTCGTTAAAATGTCATGAAAGAAAGGATAAAAATATGCAAAACATACGTATATTCATTATTTTTATTAGAAAAAAAAAACTATTTAATAGACTCATCTGAACGTATAATAAATTGGTAGAATATCAGTATATAATACAAAAGTCTTAAATATTTAGTGTTTTTCTCAAAATGAATATTATATCATAAAAAAATTGAAATGTTCTTAGGAAATATCTCATAAATGAAAATCACTGCATTAGATGAGGGATGCATTTTTATTAAATGTTGAAAATATTAAAAAAATTATTGAAACTCTTATTAAAAGTTATCTTTTTCCAACGAATGACTTAATCGTATTCTGAATTCTACGTTTCTAAATTACGTAATATATTCCTGCTTCTAAATTTTAACAAAATATTTTCCTCTGTTTAACATAGAAAACTAGTTTTAATATTAATACATAAAGTATTTTAGAGTTTATTATCCATTCAATAGACTTTTGAAAGTCCTTAATGATTGAATGAGTTAAAGGTTTTAAATAATATAGTCATTTGAATATATTTTCAGATTTATTTTTTTCCCTTTATTTAGTACGACAGTTGAGCTTAATAACTGAAGAGATGAATTTTGTGATATAATATGGAGTTGAAATTAATTAAGTACACCCTATAACTTTTACTGCATAACCCAAAACTATTATGAATTAGCTTAAACAAACACTCTTGTTTGAAAGTTATAAATTACGATTTAAAGAATTTAATATTAATATGTGAAACAGATTCTTCAGACATTAATCCTTTTCAAAGATATTTACTTGCTTTAATTTAAATTCATATTCTACTTAAATTTGTTTTGATATTTGTGAATCTACTTGCGTATTACATGAAGTTTAAATTATATTCAGTATCTACATGTATATTTACACATATTATCTTCAAATTATTTTGATTTTTGTACTCATTATAAATAATAGCACATGCATATATTGTTTTCGAATCAAACAAATATTCTCTAACACTCATGCATAATTTTCACATTCAACAGGAGAGGTAAGTATCAATATGTAGACATCTACGAGAACAGAGTAAGAGTTTTTAAAAGGGTAGACTCTCAAGGTAACAAAAAATGCACTTGACTGTACAAGTTAGGAAAAAATATTTGGAGGAAGATAAATTCAAGGAAAAAGCACAACCAACAAGAAAACCTTTCAAACTGATTTCAAGAATTTTCCTTGCCGGTTAAATGCTACGTTTCCATCTTGTCAAAAAATACAAATAATAAAGGAACCGCATTAAAGACATGCAAATTAAATCGAAAGAAAACTGGAGAAGAGTTAAACTTCATGAATAATTCAACCGATCACCTTTCCAAGTAAAATGCCAATCAAAGATTCGACAGAATCCCTTATGCAGATTGCAAAACACTTTTTCCGGAGTTTCATCTCTTCTTTTTGTGTTGATTATGCTTTTTACCTGAGCAGATTGTTGGCTTCTCCACAATGACATAAGTAACAGCTCCAGAGAAAGAACTTATTTTATTCTATGCAAAATTTGTCATCACTTTCACATGTATAACGTATTCCGTACGCCTGTTTTTCTTTTTAAATTCTGTCGATCATGAGGTCGGGAACTCCTTTTATAAGGAAGGCCACAATAAATTCAAGTAGTATTTTTTTTGTTTTTATTACTGGGATTCATGAATAATTCTTTTCCAGATAGAAACTACTTTTCATGAATAAAAGTGCTTATTTAAGTATTTTGGATCATACGTACCTTTGTTTTCTGTAATTATTTAAAATGCATAATGTATTTTATTTTAGAATAAAACATATATTATAGTGATTGTAAGAACTGAATCGTTATACACGGATTACTAATGAAAGGATGAAACTTATTTTTCATAAAATATTTAAACAATGAAACCTATGTTTGAATTCAGTACTTATAATTCAAATAAAAGTAAAATAATTATTTTAAAAAAAAAAAAAAAAAAAAAGGCACAAGAACAACGAAATAATTACTTTTAATAAATGATTGAGAGTGAAATAGAAATCATAATTAAATGAAGCTTTCAAATCATCATATTACAGATTTTAAAGATGAATGAACTTATTTTGCCATTACTTCTGAAATAAGAGCGGATTGATGATTAAACATATATATACAAAAACAATGAAGGATATTACTAAAATTTATGAATTAAATTAATAAGATAATTATTCACCCCTTTTATTTGTTTTTTTTTGTGTGAAATGTTATCAATATTCATTTATTTTTTTTTTATGTACCATTAAGTTCACTACTAATTTACATGAAATAAATTAAGTTTTTAGAACATATTGGTATAATGTTTGTCTTGTTCGTTTTTATTTCATAAACAACAGTAGCTTTTTCTAGTCCTTTCTTTAATCTTCTAAAGTAATATATATAGTAAAAGAAATTAAGAGAGTGCTTTTTTATAGACTAATAGCTCGTATAAAAATCGTCCTGTTAGCCATTATACCTCACTAGAGACATTATTGAAATAATAATCTAAAATCTCTCTCTAATGCTTCAAAAGAAAAACCGAAAATAAACTATTATTAAAAATGACAAAACCTTTTAGAAATAAGCAAAAAAAAATATTAATGGATTTCTTTTTTTTCCTGTAAGTAATTACGGAAACCTTTATTGAATAGATATTATGCAGAGTTAAAACTCAATACGTTGCCTGAGTCACACAGAATGTTAAGTTATTAGTTTTTATTATTAGTTAAAATAATATTTCTTAAAAGCTAAAAATTTCTCGGTATTTTTCATGAAGAATGTGGGGATCTCCATGTATCCTTTATAATATCCTATAACATCCATATGTATAGGCTAAATATGTATATGCCTGTAATATATATATATCTATATAAACTAAATATGTACTGTATATGTATATGTATATATATAAACTATATATATATGTATATAAAATATATATATGAAAAGCTAAATATGTATATAACTAGTATATGAGCATATTATATATATATATTATATAAAACTAATATATATATTATATAAACTAAGCTCTATATAATAACTGTATATACTCAAACTAAAATATGTATGTGTATATGAAGCTGAAATATATGTATGCATGTATATGTATATGTATATCAAACTAAATAATATGTATATGTATATGTATATGTATGTATAACATATATAATATATAAACTAAATATGTATGTAATATATACTAGGTGATCGAAATCTGTATTAGTAATTTAAGTTAGTTTTGACTTCTTGGATTTCTGATATAAAAGAGAAACATAGATGAACGCCATGTTTAAAATTTATTTACAAATAAATGATTTGATAGATTTATATGGAAAAGTCTTAGTGAGTATTATGTCAGGAGATATTAAATCTTAAAGCAAACTACAGGATGAGGCTTAAGCATATCCCACATTTTGAAGAGGTAAATAAAATGAAAATAAATTCTCTCTAAAAAATGAATATATTTCTGAAAAGTATTTTATTTATGGGTTTAAAAAATTAAATCAGACAGTTGTCAGCCTAGATTGTCAATACATTACTGAACACGTTCCCGGAAATTTTTCATCACTCTCCGAGTTAGCTCAGGTGGAATGGCTTCGATTTCCTGTTGGATCTCTTCCTCCAAATCCTCAAGAGATTGAGGCCTATGTTTGAAAACCTTTCCCTTTAGGTATCCCCAAAGGAAAAAATCACATGGGCGTAAATCTAGTGACCATGTTGGTCAATTCACGAGTCGCAGAAATGTCTCCAGTAATTAATTGTACCGGTGAGTGCTCATAGTTAGCATTGCACCATCTTCCTCTAAGAAGTGCGGGTCGATTGCTCCAAAGATAGCAGAATCGTTTTTCGACCTGATACAAATGTATTTCAACCGGGAGCAAATTGCGTTCGGAACACTTTATATGCCACTATCAAAGACTGGTTATTCTCACAATTCGCTTTATTAATGAAGCTTCAATGTACATTGGTCCAACCCATGATACGTACTGTGAGAAAGGTTCGAGAAACTAATTTAGAGCTTATGATTCAAAAGCGAAAGCAACGAAACGAGCGCCACTTTTGTACTTTTTCTCTCTGACCTTGACACCTTCACTGTACTGAAAACACTGTTGAGACAAAACCGTATGAGTTCTACACCATTTCTCTATTTGTAATGTAGCCTTCACTTTAACCTCTCCAAATGTGGAGGATCTTTATGCCTCACACAATACAAATGACCAAATGCAACAAGTTATAACATACCGAAAAAGCGTAGTAAAATTACGATTCAAATTTTATACAATTCTTAACATTAATAAAGAATCACCATAAACACTAGTCAGAAATTATAAACTGAAGAAAATGACTTGTTTTTCCTCAAAAAATAGTTTTACTCAACTTTTTGTGTACTTTTAATAAATATTTTGCAATTGCTACGCTTAAGAAAGCCAAAAAAATTTGCTATAGTTTAAATAATTTATTCCTAGATTTAAATGACTTCGAAACAAATAATATAAATACTTCTCGTTGGAGGTTTAAAGGGATTATTAAAAAAACAAACATTCTTTAAATTTTAAGGATGCATAATTGACAGTTTATTCATAACTTTTCCGTTCCTAAAGTGAACATTTTTTTATATTATTGTTTAAATAATAGTATTTATTATTTCATTGCTTTTTCAAAAAAAAAAAAAAAAAAAATGGAAAGAACGTTATCAAAAATCAAATTTAAAGGAAAGGAAAACAATATTTAAATTAGAAGAATCAGTTATCACATTCAACTGGATTTTATTCCTTAGTGATGACAAAATAATTTATGTGAGTCTCATAGAATAGATAATGTGAAGTATCTAGCTCTCTACATATAAGAGAAGGAATACGTATAAATATTACCTTTAAAGTTAGGATTGAATTTTTTTAAAAAATTTAAATTTCTTTGAAACTCAGAGTATTTGTAATTTCTCCGTTAAAGGAGAAACACTTTTAGAGCAGTCTACTACTAGTAAAAAAAAAAAAAACCTCAAATAACTACCATTATTATATATATTTCTAGATTCTCTCTGTCTCTCCTCATTCTATTTTTTTTTGGCGAAGATTGTCTTCACCTGCTTCCAAAATTTGATTCTATTTTGTAATATTTTTTGAGAGAAAAAGAAGTTCAATTTTACTCTCAATGCGAGTGATTATTAAACATACTTAAACTTTATCTTTGACAAATATGGTTAATGAGATAAAATGTGGAAAATTAAACGTTATGTACATTTTATTAAATTTATTACTCATCTACAAAACAGTAATAAATAACATATTAGAAATCTAATAAAGTAAGAGCACGATATTAATTTCAAATAATTTATTGTTAGTAGAACTTTTCGGGTTTGAATCATATTCCTCAATAAAAGACAAAACATTCCTTTAAAGAAGTCTGTGTTCAACTCGAATTGCACTCATTATGGCTTGGATGTGGTGAGATTTTCCGAAATCAATTACAAAGTTATTTATAATTTATTATAATTAATTTAGAAACATTAGATGACTTTTCAAAAAACAATAAATCTACAAAAGAGAAAAATATAATCGATTTTCTTACGAACGCAGTGACACTTTTCTTTACAATCATGAAATATCAAAATTCTAGTCTGTAATTGTTTACCATAAATGTATAACATTATAGTGAATATATGTGTATCAGACCTTCTGTTCTGTGCTTCTTGTGGAGTATTCGTAATTTCTTCCATGTATATATCCTCTGCAATGAATATAAAACACACATTCTTAATTTTTCATAATAATAATATTTTAATAGCAATACCTTGATTTTTATTTCTTTTACTTAGCTTAGCTTACTTGCAGATATTTCACTTATCTTTGAACTTCAGATAAAACCAGACTTACTGCTTTTTAACTAATAACATCAGCTCATTTTATTCTTTAAAATCCTGTCTCCTTATCTTGGTGATCTAAGCAGTTTATTTTTAGCATATCTCACCAGCTCGCGATGCTATTAAGTTAACTGTTGTATTACTGATGTCTTTAATTCCGAGACTAGAAACAGACCTGGTTGTATAATATCAACGAATTTATTAAGTGCTATCATTATTGCATTACTGTGCGATGCTTCCTCAAGAATATCAATTTTCCTCCTTACTCACTGATATTGATCCTGAGGGAGTTGTGAGAGTGACATATTGCACTCGCCCCTTACAAGACGCCTTCTACAACCGGGAGTTAAATACTGGAGATAACAATCATCATATAATTATGTTCCTCATATGTTCCTCTTTGCTCTCCGGTTTTGAATAACGCATACTACATCTATAAAAAATGCAAGTTTGATTAATAAAGAGAATATTGTAAGCATTTTTCTTTTTCTGAAGTAATCAGCTTGAGAAAAAATATTTTTTTTTTGTAATAGCGTTTCAAAATGCAGTAAAGTAACGAATAAATGTAGTATTTAAAAAAATTATTGATACCAGGAAAGATTATTTAAACATTTGGAGTTATTGTTTTGACTTAAGCACAAGAAAAATGTACACAAACATATAAAAAAACCCCACTCAATTTTATAAAACTAATACCTAGAAAGTTTTGGCTTCATATATGAAATTGCACTTATTAGTTCATGAACAAAATAATTGGAAATTTCAAATTCACGAAAAGAAAAAGCAAATTTAAATCACGAAAAAATATTTCTGTTTAATTTAAGCAAATAATTTTCTTTAAGAAACCAGATAATTTCTTCTGAGCTCAAATAAATTTATCCATCTACTTATTCGGTTCAATCAGTTTTCTGTTTATGATGTTATAAATATTAAAAAGGGTTTTGGTCTTCTATATGTTCAGAAGAATTGCAGATGAGATAACTTCCTCATAAGAAATTTACATGCTTAAGAAAGTATATTATAAAAGCGTAATAATTTTGTTCTTTCTTGGCATTTAAATCAATCTTGCAAAATCAACATTATAATATAGTTTGAAAACACTTTCCTATATTTATTTAAAAACATTTTATAATTTAATTTCGTGAAGGATAAGAGCCAATTCTGTGAAAATATAACTGCATGTTTGGGAAAAGTACTTATCTTTTTATACGCTTGAAATACATTTATACTTGTAAAAATTACTTTTTTAAAATTCACATTAATTTCATATAATTTATTGATATTAGAAAACATTTTGGTTATTAGAAGACTGCGCTAATCCTTATTTGACATTTCAAATAGATAAGATATATTTTAATTTTGATCGTACTAAAAATAAATTATAATAAAATGATTTAAATTTCAATGACACCTAAAAGTACTAATATAAATAATATGTTTATTGAAAACCTATAAGATGATCATTAAATTCCACTACACATTAAAATATAAGTTCTAACATTCGAAAATATTATATGTCAATTTAACGTATTTTTTTTGTCAAGCATTACCTCTTTATCATTTTATTATTTTACTTTTATTTTCCTTAAACATAAAAGCAATCACAAATTTACATTAGCTTAAAATTATAGAAAACTTAAAGAACTTCGTATGCATATATAAAGTAATAAGCAAGTATTTGTTTTTCAGATGGAAGTATATGCGTATGAAAAACTTGATTTTTGAAAGAAAAGTGTAATTTTCACACAATTGAAATCAACTGTTTTAAACCTTTTGCCACTTAGAAAAAAAAAATAATGATCTTCAAAAAAAAAAAAAAAAAAAATTAAACTTCACATTGCTATTGTTTTAGTGAAAAAGTGCAATTAGAAATAGTATAGTTACATTTCTAAAGCATCTTTTGAATATAAAAATAAAACAAAAGCTTTTATACTAAAATTAAACAAATATATGTGTTATTTCTAAGAGGTAAATTGATTAAAATAAATAAATGTACATCACTATTTCCTTGAAAGATAAGTGAATCAATGAATAAGAAAAATTATACAAATTCAGATGGATTAGGAGTAATTTTTTTCATTTAAACTTTACGTAACTTCTAACTATTGATTCTATTCTTAGCGAATGAATAATTTCATTAAAATAATTAAAGCAATAAAGACATCAAAATTTTCAAAATTATAGAATTGGAAATTTCATTTATAGAATCTACTGTCATATAAATATTATTTGAAAATTCTAACCTTTAAATGTTTCTATTTAATAAAACATTAAAATTTTTTCGTGTAAGCAAATCATTTTATTATGATAATATATAATCGGTCTAAAAATTTTTGTTTAAGCTTCTTAATGTTTTATAACGAGGATCTCTCCTGTATTTTCTTTCAACTAATCTCTCCGGGGTTGTCGTATGACTTTATCTGATTTCAGAACCTCTTCTAGTAAGTGTGACTAATGTAATTAGATTTGAAATAAAAGATTAGATTAGAAATATTGTGATGTGTTGTGATATCATTTATAAACTGAGGAGAGTTTTACTATAGGGAAGTTGTAATAGATACCGAAATATTAGAAGGTAAAATCATAGGAAGATGGAAGTGAGCTTTCGATGATAAGAAGAAAGGTTAGATTATTCGATGACACTGTGGAGTAATCATGTGTGAATAGATATGAAGTGGCATCCAGCTTACAAGTTTAATATTGATTCGGCTCTGATTAGGGATTGCCAGATAAGCAATAATTTATAATATTAATTTTTAGGTTCAGGAGTGGGAAAGGATCGTTTACACATGCATTATAATACAGATATTGGATTTTTATTACTTGAGAATAAAACCAATTTGATTTTCTTCATTGTGTGACTATTTAAATAATGAGTGTAATTTGTTTAATAGACAATTAACAATTAAATGAGACAAAGGAAATTGGGCATTACAGATTAATAATTTTTTTTTGTCTTTATGCATATATTAAAGATAAATTATAGCTAAGTGTATTTAGAAATATTAAGATTCTCGTGAATTTTTTTTATTTAGTCTTCATTTTTCCAATGATGCTATTTTAAATTAAAATTTATCTTAAAATACTATGACCCACAACTAATTTCCGATGTTGAAATGAATTTCTCAATGAAATCTTAATGAACATTTAAACTATAGCGTTTTTGTAATCTTGTACAAAAATCTGTCAAAGAGTGATATGCGAAATTCAATAAGAATAAGCTACTTTTATTCCTCAACTATTATTATAAATACAAGTTTATTTTTTATTATGGCAATTTAATGTTTCACATCAAATTTTAAAGGTAATGGATTGTGAAAAGTGGAATATTACTATATATTTATTAGTTTCTCATGTATAAGAATAAGAGAAAAACTTTAAAAGCCGAAGTTTACTTTATACAATATTTAAAAGAAACTTTTATTAAATTCATGCACTTTATTACTCTTTATACTTGTCTTGATATTCAATGTATACCTAAATAGCTTATCATATAGAAATATGAATTAAGGAATTAAATATATTGCCTTTCTTTTAAATATCATTATTGTTTAGAGATTCGAATTAAATATTATATAAATTTATTCTAAAATAAAATTATTTTTTTCAGTCTATCATCTTAAACTATTTTATGTCAAGAATTTGCTAACGAAAAAAAAATCATTTAATAAGGAAAACTAAATTAGAACGTTAATCCTTATGCATGAATGCTTTGATCGATATTTAGGCAAACCTTTAAATTTTTCAGAATCTCACTTCTTGCATTTATCTGTAGCGCCTATGGCTTTTATTTTACTTTAAGTTCGTATTTTCTTTTCTTTAAAACAATTCTGTCATTAATAATTTTGTAACGAATAATTTATTATGTCATCCGCAAACTTTTCTTTTAATATTTAAGTTGACTTCTTCAAAATATTCCAAAATGTTTATTGAAGAAATTTTCTACATTCTACTCCATACTTGTCGGAGGTATTTTTCTAGAAAGTTCATTATTTAATTCAATAAAGTTTTTAGTCACGTAAAGACAATTAAGGTTATTTTTCGTACAAAAAAGAAAAACATTTTCTTTACAAAATAGATTAAATGAACTATCTTAGAAAACTTTATATTTATTAAATTAAGGATTAAAGAAGGCATAATATAAGCTGCGCACTTTTAAACTGCTTGGTTATTAAAGAGTCAGGACCTTTTAAGCGTGCATCATTATTCCAAGCAAATGTTGCAAAATAAGTTACAAAAATAAAACAATAAAATATATAAAATAATGTTACAAACATATACACAAAAATTACAAAATATCACAGAATATTTAAAAAAGCACTTGACAAATAAGTAACTTGATTATTATTTTAAACAGCAATTAACATATAGACTTAATTAAATTATTAATCAAAATCAGCTTTTTAAAATTTAATATTTCATTCATTTCAAAAGTTTAAATTTGAAGTAGCAAAAAAGATTAAAAATTAGTATAGTAATAATAGTATAAAGTAAATATATAGCACAAAACTTTTTAAATTTTACTAAATTTATAATTAGAATTAAAGACTTTTACATATCTGCATAAAAATCATAACATGTATTAAATTCAGTAGTTTTTAATGACTACCGACTAAATGTGGTACTGATTACGAATTATAGATTAAATAGTTATAATAGATTAATAGTGAATCATATTGCCATTTCATATTTTTTTTATTGCAATTTGATTCTGCAATTGTTTTTAAAACTTTTTACTTAGAAAATAGAACCATTCTTCAGTATTAAAATTTTGTTCACTGTTACTTTGCAACATTATTTTTAAGCTTCTTAAATGAAGTAAAAAAATAATATAAAATAAATGGTAAACAAAATGAAAATACAACAATAAATCTCGCATATTATTTTTTCTAACAAAAATATATATAATCACTAGATGCAGGACGCACTTTGTATACAAAATGCAAATCAGGGATTTCAATGTTTTCAAAATGAAGCTTCATAAAATATATATTAAAGTCTATTACATTGTTGTTAATTTGCTGAAGCATTCCTAGATAAATGTATAAATATTAACTGAGAAATATTCAATCTTAATAATTCAAAACTTATTTTTAATATATGTTTAGATTATTTAAAGTGATATTACAACAGGAGATTGTTTTTGCATAAAAATATGCTTTTGAATTAGTGCGTACAGAATCATGCAAATCAAAAAATAAAAACATGCTTAAATTCGAAATATGTCATGTATCATATCTCTAAATTTATTCACGATATTTCATGTACTCTTATTATTATTCAGTCATTCTTTTGTCAGTGCTATTATGTGTCGAACAAGTGAGAAAAAGAACATTTGTATTAGTAAGTAATAAATTTGCATAAGTAAATAATATAGTAATTATATAGTGTGTGTACATAACACATCAATCAATAACTCCCGAGACTAACATTGAAAACAACATATTTTTGCAAATTTTTATTCATCAACTTAACACCTTTGTTAATCACCTTTAGGGTAACTGTTCCAACGCTTTTCCAAATCTTTTTTTTTTTTTTTCCTTCCAATTTTTTTTTTTTCCCGCAAGAAATCTTTTTTGTTGCGAGTAAATAGCGATAAATAGCTTTC
>BMAW01010780.1:688840-727775 GCA_019974015.1 Nephila pilipes | reverse complement strand
AAAAAAAAGAACAAGCCGTAAGTAACTCATTCAAACTGATTTCAGGATTTTTCTTTACCGACCTTAAATGTTACGTTTCCATCTTGTCGAAGAAAAAAGCAAATAATAAAAGAATTGCATTAAATACATGCAAATTAAGTCAAGAAAAACCGGAAAAGGGTTAAACTTCATGAATAATTCAGCCGATCACCTATCCAAGCAAAATGCCAATCAAAAGTTCGACTTATCCGAAACTTCTTTTTTTGAGTTCATTATACGTTTCATTTTGGTTTTTATCTGTGCAAAATGTTGACTTCTCTACAATGACATATTTTACAGCTCCGTAGAAAGACTTTTTTCATTTCGTTCTTTTCTTATACTCTCCGTTTTGTTACAACTTAAATATGTACAATATATTTTGTACATCTGTTTTTCTTTTTATATCCTGTCGATGGTGAGACATAAAATTAGGTTTATAAGGAAGCTAAAATAAAATAGAAAATTATTTCAGTTTTATGCCTGATATTTACGAAAAATGTTTTTCTAGGTTGGTGAAATTTTTCCATTTATGGGAAATGTAAGCAAACTGGATACTTTATGCAAATAAATTTTTATCTATATTCTAGATATTTTTCTCTTTATTTATATAAAGCATTCAAAAGTGATCTAAATAACTAAATAAATAAAAAGTGTATTATGTCGGAATTTAACTATATTTAAATATTTAGTTAAGAGTATTTGAAATGGCAAAATATATTTAAATATAGAATTTAGAATTTCATATAAAATGAAATTTACAAATCTTAACTTTTTCAAAGTATTTAATTTTTTTCTTATCATAGTTATTACATTTATTCCTCAGTGTAGTTCATAATACTACGTATTTGAGATGGTCTGTGCGTAAAAGTTTCATTAATATTTTTTAAATGTTTTTATTTAAGATTCTGAAATTATTTTTATACTTTTGGAAGTTTTGAATTATCTTACTTTAATAATAGACATTTACTAATGCAAACCATTTTTCTGTTGTTTCTGTAACTGTTGTTACTTACATTTATTAAATACATGTGTACAAACACAAGATAAATGCAATGAATTTATTTTGTGATAATGAAGCAAGAAAATATTTAAAGCATTTTACTTGAACTATGTAATCTTTAATGACTATAAAAATGGCTTATAATATAAAAAAATTTAATTTCCTTAGAAACAAATATATTCTAAATTACTAATACCCATTGCTTCCAATAATCAGGAAACAACTGAAAATACCTTCTTCAAATAATAACTTATTATTAACTTATAACTTCAAATTATATCAATGCATTATTAATTCATTTAAATATTTCTTATTAGGTAGATAGGTAGATATTACAACAAAGGGGTAAATTATTTCTCGGAAAACATACAAATGGAAATTAAAATTCTTAAGCGAACATAAAACTTCAACTTTTTCTTCTTTTACGATGAAACCGATTTCTATATTTATATAAGAGTACCCGTTTCATATAATATTTCCTCAGTTAAGTTATGCAATGTTAAAAGATTGAATATTTGTTGACCAAAAGGATGCTTTTTAAGGATAGTTAGATCCATGACTTTCTTCAGGCAGAAGAGAAGGCAACATAAAATAGTAATGTATAAGAATTCGAGAAACTAGCATGCATCCAATTACAAAACTTTGGTGGATGAGATACTTATTTGTTAACTCAAGATGGGAGTTCACTAGTCCCTGAAAATTCACTTTCTCTTTACTACGGACCTTTTCCCTGAGAACTGTGGAGCCATCAGTAATGACCACAGAGAGAGATTCCATCAGGACGTTACTGTCATTGAGAAAAGGTATTAAAGGAAAAGAAGCCCGAAAATATTAATTAAAATTTTACTTCTGGTCAATCAAACTAGATGATCCACTGATATATAAAGCAAACAGCAGGCTGATAGATAATAGGTTCAACATAGTCTAGCAATAATTATAGTATTTTATTGCTCACTTTGACCCATGTAATAATTGTTTGCCATAAAATTCCCATTAAGTTATAAAGGGGATTTTTAAATTTCATCTAGTAACAGTCAATTGAGCATTTCATCAATTTCATCGCCCCATATACAATAAAGCTGGTAAGTTAGAGGTATGGTAATATTTTGATCCCTTACAATTATCCAATTCTAAATAACCTCATTTCAAAAGAATTATGAAGACTTCATAAAAATTTGACATAAAGTGCAGTTGATGATGGTGAATTAATTAAGCTAAATTATTGTGTCAGTTTTATTTCTAAAAATTCTGTATAAGTATAACATCTATGTGAGAGTTTCCTTTAATAGTTGACAGCTTTAAATAAACTAATAGCTATAACAAATCTATTTTAGTTAATATTTACTGTACATATTGAAAATTAAAATTTATAATTGAAATATAACTAGTATATATGAATATTAACAATAATTATAAGACTTTTTAAATTTATTCAATGGATTCAGCAGTTTCTTTTGCATTGGCATAGAAATATAACATGCAAGATAAAACGAGTTTAGAGTCATAAAATCTGAGATTTCACGCAATAATGTTCATCAAACTTTTTGCATTATCTGATTTATTTAATGAAAATATGTTTTAAGTCATTTTGATTTCGTAGTCTATTTTTCGTTTATTTATTGGGTTTTATTAGTCTGTGTTTCAATTATTGTTTTTTCTTTTCTTTTAAGACATCAACTGCATAAGGCTCCTTTCAGACCGACTAAAAATGGATAAATAAAGTTACGATTACATTTCCTTATACTTTTAATGAATAAATAAATGAATTAAATGGTAGAATTCCCAGTGGATTAGTAATTCAGTCGAATAAATAGAACATGAATCCCTCTGGAATGCTTGGAAATCATATTGAATGTTTAGTTGCAATAGAAAATAGTTTATAAAGCATGGATAAAGCATAGTTAGTTAGCATATTGTACATTATTTGCTTCGTAAATAGTTTAATTATAAATGAGCATCTAAAAGACTTAAATTTCTTTCAAACTCTTTTTTACAATGCGTATGAAATAGTTATGTAATAACACTTGTTATTGTGTATCATGATTGCAATATATATAAAAATGTAATAAAATAATTTCACAAATGTTCAATTTTTAAATCAGATGAAATCATACATTCGAAAGTCCATCTTTGTTAAATTTTATTTATCTCTCCTCTATAACCCTCAAAATTAAGAGGCAATATACTTACTAAGAGAAAAAAACACCAATAATTCGCTTAAGAAATATAAAAGAGATACTTATCTCCAAGTATTCAAAGGATTGATTTTGGAATGGAATACACTAATTTGAACACAGACACTGAAACACAAAAACTTCAACGTGAAAACTACATGAGACTATTCGCATCATTGAAGCAATAATGATTCAAATTACTAAGATGACAAGAATTTGCATTTATTACTGATTAGCAGGAGCACACGAAAATAATGTTTATCTTCTGATTTCGATAGCAAATTCTTAATAATTATACAACTGCACCTCAACTCTTAAGGACTTGATATGCTGTAGGAAAGATGTACCTGCAGCTTATTTTATATGCATTTATGATAAAAGAATATCTTAAATTTCGTGTAGAAACGCAGAATTTCATGAAAATCCTTGTACATTGCGTGTTCATCCCGTTTCTAAGTTTGCTCTTTCATTATGGATTCCGTTAATTAAGGATTAAGATTGCCTTATGTGTTTCGAATTTGGACCCATCATAATTATTCATGAAAGGTTATGCACAACAAATGAGGACAAGGGTGTTCTACATCTTCTATTGCGAGGGAGGATTAATTTAGACAGCCTGAACTATCTGCATTTTAGAACTCTTCTTATTATTCAAGAAGTTGATTTCTAAAATATGAATACCTCCATGTATTTGGGAATACTAGGATTTTTTTAATTCATTTTCTCACACATTTATTTTGAATGATTTAAATTAGTAATGTTAAGGAAATAATTCTGATTCAATTGTATATGTAAACTTGATGTGGATTTCTTTAGCAAAAGCTCTCCTTTTGCAAAATAATCTAATATTAACATATCATAAAAATTCTGCTGTTAACATTTCAATTAAATAAAATATTATATATTGTCTTATTAGCCATGTCTTAGCTTAGTTTTAATATTAAAAATTTCTTGTAAAACAAATGAGTATTGGATCTTCTCATACTATTTCTTGATATGTAGAGTACATGACGCGCATGTATATTAATTTTATATAAATGGTTAATGGTGCTTAACCTGCTTTAAATTCAAAGTTTTTATGGCTCCATCTAAAATGGATTAAGAGAGATATGCTCTTAAAATTATATCAACATTCAGTGCGAGTTAAGCTGCTTCCATAAAAAAAATGAAAATCTAAAGTAAATCTTTCAGGTTAATGAAGAATTCTGCTAACAAATGTGAGTCCAGAATTCCCTTTTTTTTCTGATCCATTAATTAATTTCTGAAGTTATTATTATTTACTCTATGCGTAGTTGAATGATTTGTCATTTGTGTTTTAACTGAAATGTGTGTTGTAAACTGTAATTAGTTAAAAAAAGGAATTTTTTTCGAAAAGAAAAATATTTTTACACGTAGTTCCTTTTTGTTTGGGAAGAATGGTTAAAAATTAAATGAAACTTAAATTTCTGAAATTCACATTTTAATTATAAAGAAAGATTTTACTGAAAACTCTTTATAAGCCTTTGTAATAATATCGAAATTTTATGCTAGCTATAAGAACTTATCAATATTTTTTCTACAACATTGATACTTTACTCCATAACCACATATAGTATGACATGTTAAGATTTATTCCGTATTTATTTTACCTACACGTATTTGAGAAAACAGGAAGAGGTGAAATTTGAAATTCCTCCATTAAGTTCAAGTGAATGTTCTTAAATTTTCGGAATTGTCAAAGGTTTTTCATAAATACGAGTGGAACATAAGCATAGAATACACAATAGTCACTAAAATTGTAAAATTTAACTTTCTCAGTACAGTTCAAATAAAAAAAAATGTACACAACACTAATTTTCAAATTGAGAATAATTCTATAAATTCTCTCCGTGATTCTAATGGAATACTAAGAGTTATTCAGTTGCTGCTGGTTATTACAAATAAGTGAAAGTACACCACACTTTCATATTTTATCATTATATTAAAATTTTCAATCAGTCAACAAAATTAATATAATGTGTAAAAACAATCTTATTACTACCTATCGAAACTTGACTACATTTTTTGTGTTTCAATTTTTAAAAATAGTTTTTCTGCATAGTTTATGTGATTATTGCGTTGAAAATAAGAAGTATCTTTGTATGTAGCATTATTTTGCGTTAGTTGGTTTAAATCAAGATTGTATTGAAATATTGTACTTCAATCTGTGGGAGTGTTAAATCTCTGAAAAAAAATTATAATAATTACAGAATAATTTTTCATTGTAAAAAATTTATTCTATAATTATTTGCTTATAAAGCAGGCGATATTTGTTTATATTGGTTTCACGTGTTTTGTTACTTTTGTAAGATGCAGACGATATTTGTTGAAAAGAAATAACATCTTATTAATTTTTAATTATTCTCCCGTAGGATGGCAACAAAAAGAAATGTTTATTTATGGAAAAATGAATGCTTTTGGGATGTTGTAATTATTTTATTTGGTGTTCAAAATGAATAAAATGATGCAGTATAGAAATGTGCGATAAATATTTTAGTAAACATTACCAGTAAATGAATTGTATTTTAAATTGAAAAATAGTAAAAAAAAAATCCATTTTTTTATTTTTTCAAAAATTCTATAAAAAATAACAATATATAGAGGCAAAATAATTTATTTAGCTAATTATTTGTTAATATTAAATTTTAAACACTTTAAAGGAAAATAATTATTATTTTTTCCCTACACACATTTCAACATGATGTTTTAAACTATATACTGATAAATCATTGTTGTTAATCAGAGTTAATAGTGCACTTACAAAAATCATTATTTAGAATAATTAGTTTCATTACGCTTAAACCGGAAAATAAACAGTAAAAATAAGATATTGAGAGTGTATAAAGAAAAGAATATAATCTCTGGAAAAAAAATTATTATGTAAACACTATTTATTCAAAATAATCCTAAGGAAAATAGTTTTGGATAAATTATTTCATATACCAAAATAATTCAAAAAAGAGATTCTTAAAATAAGAAGAAAAAAAACTTAAAAAAAATACAAAACTACATTTATTGATGTATTATTGATATTACCTAGCTTTCTGGTAAATTTATGTATGCTAACACGAATGTCCTTACCATATATATATATATTCTTTATGATTTAATAAAGCATAAGGATATCTTAAGATTATTTTAGCTTACGTAACAAATATATTAGGTTAATTCTATGAATAGCTCACACGACAAGTGAGCAAAATTTCAATCTTAAAATTTATATGAAAGATTTAATATTGCAAAAAAATCATGCATGTTCTATGATTGTGGTTGCTATATTTATTAATAGCAGTTGCTAAGTTTTATCAACTTTGTTTTATGTATTTTGAAAGTGAATAAAACTCTGTTGTGACTCATACTACATAAAAAGTAATTCACAATCTTCATCAAGTGCAAAAATTTTAATTTTTTTCCCTTTTGAAGTAGAAATTTTTTTTCGACTGTTTCTTATCTTAAATAATATCATTTTATGTTCTGATTACTTTTAGGTAAATTAAGTCCATAGTTAATTTTTAACAAGACATTTTGCTTGTGACTTACACTGAAGAATTATTGTGACTTACACTGCATAATTATTAAGCATCACACTAATTAGGCTTCCAAATGTTATAATTGGTGCTTATACAAAATGTTTTCAAATTGAAAAATGGAACAGTAACATATTATTTATCATATAGTTAGCTTAATAAGTACAACATTTTCAAAATATGTAATGCATATATTTATCATATTCTTTATCAATTACAGAAATTTCTTTACATTGTTCTTACACTAATTAATTCATATAATGTATCCTATTTTTAAGAAAAAGATAATTTTAAAGTGACTTTTTGTAGACTTAGAAATATACAACGTTAGTATTAAAGAGTCCTGTTTTGCAACAATTTGTCCTACAAAATGTTGTATTGTTTTTTTCCAGCTAAAGAATTATAAATTCATTCTCTTGGGGTCAAGTAATATGAAATGAAATGAAATGAAATAGCTAATAATTTTCAATATCAACTGACACTAGTGAATACTTTGTCTTCTATGGGGAAGCATTCTCCCTCCCCACCCACAAATGCATTCTCATCGTATTTTTTATTGTTTTATTTCATTTTTATTTGACTTCCATGTATTGTCGAATTTTTGTTTTTTCAAATTAATTTCTTCTTATGAAACAAATAACACCGCAATTTTTTGGCATACATTTTTGGTAAAAATTACAAATTCTTCAGCTGTATGAGGATGTTTCTCGACCAAATACCCTACCTCATTCAACGATTACGAATACACCAAAGACCATCTATTGTAATTTTGCTATGACTAATAGAAGGCAAATGCCATTGGAATTCCTCATATATTATTCTTCCTAAACATATTGAGAATTTCTGTTTGAAGTGTTTTGCAGCACTATCAAATTATAGACAGCTTTATTCATACTAAATTTAGGTGTGTGTTCTTAATGTTATCCCCAATCACCTCACTGAAAGTGGCCCAACATGCCTGTCTTGTTTCATATAATTTGATACAATAACAACGGGAATGGACAACAGTTCATTTTCATAATTCATATATGTCACAAAGTAAATATTGTGCAGGGATTTAAGGCCTAATATGCTGACTGAATTTCATCATGATAATTAAATGTTTAAATTTCTCTGAAGTCCATGTATATCAAAATTGTGCCTTTAGCAAAATGTAAATTTAAATATTTTAAGAAATCGGCTTGAATTTCGGGAAAAAAATTTATGCTCTAGATATACTGGGAGTTTATTTTCCAATTTTTCAATCACTTTCCTTATAAATTGATCCTGTTAATTTTTCTCTCTTCAATTTATCAGTTTAATCTTTTATCCATTATTTGTATATAATATTATCAATTGTATTATTTTGAGGCAATTTTTCTGAAAGTAAATCCTTGAACTTCATTCAGTTTTATAGTTCTCCCATTTTTGCTGCTTACAATTTTTAGTTTTTTCCCCCGTATTATTAATTAGATAAATTCTGAAATGTGGGATTAGGAAGAAAATAACGGGGATTCAAAAGTGAGAGAATATTCCAAAAGTAGAAGCCAATTTCTTTTGCTCCTGAGATATAACACCTGATGAATATTCTTGGCATAAATTTTCCTCCACTATTTTTCTCTTTCTTGAGAATTTTGGAAGAGATCGTTTGGGTTTAGACATTGTTTCCCATAAGAAGTATTATAATTGAAAGTTATAGGTGGGCTAGTAACAGAAACAGAAAGTTTTTTTAAGAAATTTTTTGCAGTATTTTCTCATTTCTAATCACTTTTTTTTATTCTTTTAATTTCTTTTTCTGCTGCTGTAATTGCTGATTTATTTTTATTTCAGGCTAATGTTTGTCTATTTGTTTCTGACTTGCAGAGTTCTGCGTACTTCTCAGACTCTTTAAATCTCCTCCTCGAATCAGCTTTTCCCTCAGCTGGTGCCTTTGGCATCTTACCTGTATATGAAAACATAACTGTTGTTGAATGTAGTATTTCATGATTAAATTGAAATTTGCGTATTGAGTTTCTTTAAATAACTGATAAGTTATTCTTTAAATAACTAATAATAATTGAGTCAAAAATTATTTCTATGGAAGATACACAAAATTAATTTTTAATTTTACAAGACATTGCCAAAGGAAATATTGAAGTGAGTGTATATTTTTTCATAAAATATTTAGTTTAAATACCTTTCAAATTATACAGAAACAAATTCAATCAAATAAGGAAAAATAATGCTACAATAAACAGCAATGAATTTTGATACGATTCACACAACAGAAATTAATTATTTTTTTCTTACTCAGTATCTGCAGATAAAATTCAAACATTGCTATAGTATAATACTTAGTGTCTACTTAAAAGAAAAAAAATACCAGCTGAAATTATTTGAATAAAACATTTAAAACAAAAAAAGTATTTTTATGTGATACATACTACAAACATTACACCTAAATATAAAATGAAAAAGTTAATTTAAAAAAACACTTCACCGAGTTTTACATATATTGCTTAGTAATTAAACATACATATTATTGAGTAAAAATTAATATTTATTATTTAACTCATCTTTCGAATAGAAAATAATCAGAAGAAAAATTGCTAAAAACACACTTTTCCCATTCGAAAGCAAGAACTATTTTTGATTTCAAATGCTGCCATATTCTGAAAGATAAACTTATTTCCACTTTTGAATATTAAATATGTGTTTATCTTGAATGCAAATAAAAGAAAAAACTGAAAAAAAGAACATTTTATATCTGTATTAGGGTGTACTTTGGCATGGAATTAACCATCACAGTTTTTTAAAAAACTTTTTGCGTGTATGAATATTTAATGTTTATTATGTAGCTATACATCACATGCAAGAAATGCACAAAAATATATAAAGATAGACAGAAACATAATTAAAATGAAATAAATATTATACTTATTCCTGAAATTAACACATGGAAAAATATTTTCATTTTCACCTTATATTTGATATATATCAAGAGCACATTTCACAATATGAAATATTAGAATGGAATACGTTGTTTACTTTGAATTCATTTGCATTGTGAGAAATCTTCAAAATACTGAACAATTAATTAATTGTTTATATTTGTCTATTTACACATTGCTTCGTAAAGTAGGTTTAACGAAGACAAGTAATATCTGAATTTTATGAGTGTTTAAATCTTCTGTTCCCAATCATGTTTGGGTACATTTTAAGAAATACTCGTTTAGCTGATTTGCTTAAAATGAAACGGCAGTGCCTCAAATAAAAATTCTTCGCAATATTTACATAAATAGGAAATTATCACTCATATACACTATATAACACGAAATTTAACCCTCGGATGAAAATATGCATTTCTAGGATATTTTCATGCACTGATAAGGAATATAACCTTAAATATACATTAATATCTTCCCTTATTAATATAAATTGAAAAATATGTCAAATAAACGTAATTTACAAAAAAAAAAAAAAAAACAAAACAAAACAAAAACAAAAAAAAAAACTTTATAAATCATTAACTTTAAGAAATTCCTATCTTAAATACATTTCGTTGCTTTTTATTTTATTATCAGTGTTTGTGTTAAGCCTTAGAGGAATATACCACACTTTCAAATGATGTGCTGGATGAGAATGGGGTTAGTCATGTCACTTTCTGATTTATGTGCTTCAGAGCGACTGGTGGTCGAGGGTTTTGCTTCCTTAAAAATGGTATTTTTTTCGGTTATTTGAAGTGATTAGTTTTACTCCTATATGAATATCTTTAAGTATTCTTGGATTGACCCCCACTTCTCATAAGTTAATTCAATGGACAGTGTGTTTTTGCTATGTGAGTATCTATGGATAATTTGCTACGAAAAGACAATGTTGGAAACTAACAACCAAGGTTAAACAAGCCAATAATTTTTTTTCGAATGATACATAGGAGATGAGGATAAAGCACTCATGACATCTATACAACATGTTATTCTTCACGGGTGAAGGGTGACAAAGATTAGTGCATGCCATTTGCAGTTCCTATGATCTGGAGAGAGCAGACATGTCTTGCAGAATATGTTATTTATGTGTTATTAAAATTATGAAAACTTCTAGTAAAACAAACTCTGATATAAAATACCATAATATTCCGTCTACAAGATCCCCTGTACTACACTGATCTGAATATGATGTGCCTTCTTCTTTGTAACAATTACCATTTACAGAAAAAATATGTGAAAAGTTAGAACCTTTAACTTCATTTGATCCATCTTTCAGCTCTAAACATATAAGATATTACTGTACTTAGTTAAGTAAAGAGAATTAAATGATTCTAACAGAGACTTGAATCGAAAAAAGTATCAATCCGGAATATTAGGATATTTTTTAGGTTTGCAGAAATGGAATTTACTGACTCCTACCACTAGAATTTCATTACATCGAAAGAGACATGAACAGTTTAAAAAATATATTATTTTGCAAAATTATATGTTCATATATATTTTAGACCATATATATTTTCACTTTAATGGCTTATCTTTGTTCCAAATATATTTCTCAGGAAAGAAAACTATTCATAGATTTTTCTAAGAAACGCCTTAAGGTAGAGTTGTTAAACAATGGCAATACTAAACCATGTGTACTGGCGGTACATTCAGTAAAAATGAAAGAAAAGTACAGTAGTACGTTTGTGCTTGTAAACAAATACAATACGACAAGTATAATTGGAAATTGTACACAGATTTGAAATTTATAGACTTGGTTCAGAATGGATTTACAAAATATTGTTTCCTGTGTATGTGCGATAGTAGAACAGATATTTACATTGTTATAGACTGGCTCCCTAGAGAGAATTACATGCCAAAGCAATATAATATTGAATATGCAGCTAGCTCTGATGGACCAAACTCTGGAATTTTCCCTTTAATTGTATAGTAGGGTCTATTTTAAAATTTAGCGAAATTTATGGAAAGAGTGTTAAAAGCTTGCATATATAGTAATTGCCCAAGTGTGAGTGATGTTAAACTAAAACAGGGAAATTTCGTTGACCCACAGATTATGGAATTTTTGAAAGACAACAATTTCAAGAAAAGAGGCAAATATTATAGACATGTCAGCCTGGAAGGCATTTGCTTCAGTGTTTCACGGCTTTCTGTGAAAAAAGAAAACCGAAAACTATAAAGAATTAATAAATGGAACCTTACTTGGTTACTAGATTCAGAGATGTCGGATGTCAATTAAAATACACTTCATGGCTAGTCATTTGGATTTTTCCTCCAAAAATTAAAAAGCTTTAAGTGACGAACAAGGAGAAATATTTGTCAGGATATCCATGCAGTGGAAGAAAGATACGAAAGGAGATAGGATGCAAATGCGTAGGATGAAATGTGTTGTTTCTTCTAAGAAACGATAAAATATAACATAAAAGGAGAAAGTAAAGGTACTGTATTTATTAATGTCTTCAAACATTACTTGTTATTCTATTATTAGTCACAAATAAACAATTTTACTAGCCCCTTCTCATTGTTTTATTATTAAATTTAATTCACAGCATTGTCAAATTCTACAAGTGTCTGGCTATAAATTACATGTACAAAAAATACTTTCTCATATAATAAGAATCGCAGTACACATATTATTTATTGCATGTTATTACAAGTTTTAATCCAGTTTTAGAAAAAAGCTGATTTCACTGATACATGGTTCATCATTGTCACAAAAAAATCGTGGGTGTTATGCATTTTATAGCCTTTTTGCTTACTGCCCAAATTAGCCTTGTGCTAAATAAAATTTAACATTTGCTCATGAGTGCATTTAATGGTGATTATGAAAGGTATTTAAAAATAAATTATAATTAAATTAAAAATAAATAAAAAAAATTATTTTCTTTAATATTGGCATTTGAACACATAACAGCGAAATGTTCGGTTTCTATAAAATATTAAATTTGGAAAAATTTATGAATGTTGGTGCTTTTATATATGTAATTTAAAAATATTCCCAAGATAATTACATTGCCTTTCATTTGAATATATTGGCTTAATAATTCATTTTATTTTAAACTAAGAATATAATAATTTTAAATTAATTTTGCTATTAATTTTTAATCTTATTTATAAAGCTGTTTCTTAATTTAATACTGAAACATAATCGGAAGTTTTTGCTATTTATTTATTAACAAGAAAAATCTACTCGATAACTGCTCATATTTTAATTGATTTTTGTTTTTGTCTCAGTAATATTAATATCTGTATAACATGTAAAGAATAATATTAACTGTGCATAGTAATCTAAGTATAACAAAAAGAAAATAAAAAACAACCTTATTAATTTTGTTAATATTGTTTTGCAAGAGTGAATTTTGTCATGAATAAATGATTTTTAAAGTAATAAACAGATCTCTGATGGCTCGTAAATTTTTTAGCATGTGAATAATTACGATGTTTGTCTGTATATTACAACAATACTTTATAATTGATAATTTGCAATGATTCTAACAAAATGTATAACGTAATGAAGAGCAAAAACTATACTAATACTTATGTATTAATATTTAAATAAAATATTTTTTTTTTTAAAAAAATTATTTACATTAGGGAATACAACAAAAACAAGTCTTCCTAATAACATATAGAATCAAAAAAGAAAATAAATAATCGTATATATAGTTTTAAAAAAGTAGGATTAAACACTGAAAACCTTAGAAAATGTTAATTTTTATAAATGTAGGATTTTTCCAGCTAAATATTAAGCAATTCATTAATATTTTTCCAATTTACTGTGAAACCAGTTCCTCCGATACTCAATAGATGTCGCCACGAATCAGAGTCATGTGATAAGCTCATGCAGCGCCACCTATCCGAGAACAAAACTGAGTGAAGCTCGTTTCGCGCTCTCTTCTCTCTTTTGCCGCCACTTTCTCCGTTTCTCTTCTCCCTCGCTACACGCGTCGGAAGTAAACTTCTAACGCCCGAGCGCGTTCCAGTGCCCATCGCCAATATGGGTTAAATGAGGCAGCCATCTAACTTTATCTGACGAACTGGTTAACTTACTAATACTTTTCATTGTGTAAATACTTTTATTCTTCATCATCTCTCCTAATAAACGAGTAAAACTACTGCAAGCTTCATCCTTGAATATTATCAACAACATTATATGGAATCCGAAATTACACCCCTAGACAACCAGCCCTATGCATAAGAGCATACTAGCGTAGATTCGGGATGAACAATCTCCATCAACCCCCATTCTACAAAATTTATGGTCGCTTCGACCGGGATTACTTCAAAATTTATAGCGGCTCCGGCAGTGATTCCTTCAAAATGTATGAGTGATCGGACCGAGATTGCGTCAAAATTAATGGGAGAGAATTACATGAAGAAAAGAAAATTGATGCTCGCCCTGAGATCAACAAAAATAGCCAGTGTCCAGCGACGACGTATCTTCAACAAGAATAGCCAGTGTCCAGCGACGACGTATCTTCAACAAAAATAGCCAGTGTCCAGTGACAACGTATCTTCTACAAAGAAAATGTGTGCCTCATCCATTTCCACGATTAGTTTTCTACAACGACGAGTGTGTCCCGCCTATAAGTAGAACCTCAGTTTTTCTATCATCAAATGCTTCTTCGCATCAAATTATTTATTCGTGCTTTTGATAATCTAAATGAGTGTTTAGTTTAAGCTCTTTGTAAATGCCGTCGATTGCTGAAAGAGCTTTGTTTTAAAAAAATATAAATATAAAATCCAGCGTATATTAATGTGCAAGTTTCATCGCAAGATTCCAGGTACTGTAAAACATTTATTTTTCGGACAATCATCTAATTCTAATGAAGTGCCGTCATGTAATGTTTTTTTTAATTATAAGAAGAAATATCTGAAGACAAGTAAATTAAACGTATTATTTTTCAAGTGCATTTTTATACATATATATTTTCAAATTGTCATCTTAAGTTCAAAATCTAGGAGTGTCTTTTTTTTATTATTATTGTGTGTGTGAATTGATAAGCCATGATATCAAATCAGTCAGCGTTCTCACGCCAGAAACGAATAAATGCATAAGTAATTAGATTTCGAGTCACAGTTAACGTAAACAATAATCCTTCCCAGGCAGCTGTGTATAATTTTTTGCCCTTTCCCATGAGATATATTCGCTGTAGTCAAAACAAATTTCTGCTGTTCCATTTCACTCTCTCAATGAATGATAACTTATTACTTTTAAAAAATAGGTTTGGCAGATTCTTGAATTCTAAATTAAGCAAATTGAAAGTGTATTCTCAAAATAGATGACTTTGTTTTTTTTTATTCTATGATTATTTCACTGTATGTCTGAATATTTTTTTGGTTCTCATTGAATTACTTTATATTCTTTCACAATGTTTAGTTTTAGTTCTGTGGAAAATTTTAACTAAGGGATTTCAGATTGATATGATAAATAATTCTTTTTTTTTTTAAAAAAAAAGGTGTACTTTAACAAATTATATTGCAATATTATTTATATTATTTTCACAATTTATTTCAAATATCCTTGCATTAATTATTGTGTTCGATATATATTTTGATACACGTACATTTATTTAAGAAAATTAATTAAACGATATTCACCATAATCGTGTTTCATTTTAAAATCACTTTTGTTGTTATTACGCAAAAACGATTAGAGTATAAATTTTCAATTTTATTGATTCTATTTAACTATTCTCATATTAATTTTAAAATGTCGTACCTCACTAAAGGACGTCGGGAAGATATATTTATCCTAGCGGAAGAATTAGATCTAAAGCCTGATTCTTCAATGACAGTTAAGAAATTAAGGGACTTAATCACTAAAGATACTGAATATGATGAGGAGTTCACTAAAAATTTGTTTACGAGTATAATAGAGCAACGAAAAGAAAAAGAAGAAATTGAAGAAAAGTTGCGTCTAGAAACACTACGAAAACAAGAATTTGAAGAAAAGTTGCGTCTAGAAACCCTTGCTATAGAAGAGAAACGACGACAAGATCAACATGAAATTGAGCTAGAGCGATTAAAATTAGAAAATCAACTCAAATTATACTCAACGGTTGACGAAACAGACCATTCGAAATTACTAGGCAAGGAAATATCCAAATTTCTCCATAAATATGAAGTTAAAGAAGATATAAGTTTATATTTAGTCTTATTCGAACGTCAAGTGCAACGATTAACAATTTCCAAAGAACATTGGGTTTCATATCTTTTAGGACTCTTACCGTCCGAAATTTCTCACATAATTGCACGTGAACCAGAGGAGATAGCAAACGACTACGACGACGTAAAAGAACTTCTGCTAAAAAGATTTAAATTAACGCCAGAAAAGTTTCGCCAGTTATTTACCACGCATCAAAAAGTTTATAGCCACACTTGGACCGATTTTTATCACGAACTTGCAACATATTTTGATGGATGGACATCAGGGTTAAAAATCGAATCTTTTGAAGAATTAAGGAAACTGATCATCTCAGATCAAATGAAACGTAGAGCTCCTACCGACTTTAAGCAACATTTTCTAGACGAATGGACAACGATAAATTCGCCAGCCGAATTAGCAGAAAAGTTCGAAGAGTATGAAGACGTCAGGAGAACATTAAGTCAAAAGCCAGTTAATACGCATTTTAGGGGGAAACAAGATTTCAGAGCTTCAGAACAATTTCGTCAGTTTGAATCGCCACGAAAGTTCGAGCAGGATAGATCAGGTGGGAAAGTTGCAGCAACCACTAGTTACAATCGACATCACGATGCTCACTCCGCCAGTCACAGAAGTCATGAAGGAAATCACGTAAACTCAAATCGACGGATCGAAAATCGAATTAACGGCAGAGAAAGGTATTCGAATTCAAATGTTTCTAATCACGCTCAAACGAATTACTCCAGGTTTAGAAGATTCAACGATTCAGCGAAAGAGCTAAATACAAGCCAGCCGAAGAGAACTACGAATTTCACGAGAGAAACAAGCAAGCCTACGGCAACATGTGCCACTATCAATCAAGAAAATCTACGCTACAAGGAAATAATGTTTGGAAACAAGAAAATTACCGCGCTTATCGACACCGGAAGTACCGTCAGTCTACTACGAGAAAATACCAGCAGAAGAATCATCGATCCAGCGAAACTAGCGAAGAACAAAATTCTCTTAACAGGCATAGGTGATGCTGAAATCACAACGATAGGATCTTTCGAACAAGAATTTCAGATGGATGAAGAAAACTATTCACTAACTTGGCATGTAGTGCCTACAGCGAAACTTAAGTTCGAAGCAGTCATAGGTTTAGATATTTTAGAACGTGCATCAGTCAACTTCACGGAGAATGGTGTAGAATTTGTTAAATATGAAAATCAAGCATTCTCAATGCAGATACAAGCGGAAAACGTCGAGAAAGTAGAACTGAATCACATAAGAGATCCTGAGATCAAAAAAGAACTTACGGAAATGATAGAAAGCTACAAGCCTGAAAAGACGGCAAGCACCGATGTTACCACGAGAATTATTTTAAAGGAGGATGAACCAGTTTATCAATCGCCACGCCGATTAGCATTTACGAAAAGAGAAAAAGTAAATAAACAGACAGAAGAATGGCTCAACGAAGGCATCATATGCCCAAGCTCATCAGAATACGCCAGTCCAGGCTTACATATTTACAAATATAAGAGAAAAACAGAGTTACAAAGAAAAGATGCTACGAAGAATAAAGAAGAAGTGCAATCCGAGAATTGGAAGATTTACAAGAAGAAGAAAAAAAAATCTGCGGAGGTGATATAGCTCCACAATACGAAAACAGATATAAAACATTTTTCTATCAACACCATTTGAATATCAAACATAGTTATTGGTGAATTTTGTTTGATTTAATTTCATACTATATTGTTTTCCTTTTATGTAGTAGATATTATCTTGTGTTATTAGTTATTTTGTATTATTAGTTATTTTGAAAATTCCAGTATAGCTGGAGGCCAGCTCTATTTGGAGGGGTCGAACTCTGTAGGATTTTTCCAGCTAAATATTAAGCAATTCATTATTATTTTTCCAATTTACTGTGAAACCAGTTCCTCCGATACTCAATAGATGTCGCCACGAATCAGAGTCATGTGATAAGCTCATGCAGCGCCACCTATCCGAGAACAAAACTGAGTGAAGCTCGTTTCTCTCTCTCTCTTCTCTCTTTTGCCGCCACTTTCTCCGCTTCTCTTCTCCTTCGCTACCCGCGTCGGAAGTAAACTTCCACGCCCGAGCACGTTCCAACGTCCATCGATAATATGGGTTAAATGAGGCAGCCATCTATCCGTCTCGGAAGAACTGTTTACTACCTGTATATATATCATAGTGTAAACACTTTTCATTCTTCATCATCTCTCCTAATAAACGAGTAAAACTACTGCAAGCTTCATCCTTGAATATTATCAACAACATTATATGGAATCCGAAATTACACCCCTAGACAACCAGCCCTATGCATAAGAGCATACTAGCGTAGATTCGGGATGAACAATCTCCATCAACCCCCATTCTACATAAATATTTTTGAAAATACGTTAAACATAAGCCGATGTAGTATTAAACTATATCTTACAGAAGATTTAAAAAAAAATCAATTCTAAGAATAGATTAATCAAGAAAAAATTTATTACAACAAAAAACAATTATGGCAACAAAGCATTTTATGTGAAATGTTTATACGAATATTTTTTCAGAACATCATATTAATCGTACATTATATATGATAAGTTTTACGAACACATAAAATGTATTATTTGAACGATAATTTTATAAAAAGGATAATAAATATATTCTGGATTACATTAATTAAAAATTGAAACTAAGTTGTGATACAATATTTTGCAAACTAACTCTAGAGTAATATAAATTTTGTTTCTGTTCAATAAATTTCGTAGAGAAACAAATAGCATATAATACCATGGAATACAATTTCTTAATAAAAGGAGATTTTTCGGAGAAAAAACTAATTGAATTTAGTAAATGTAACTATATATCAAGTTTACAAGTAATTTTATTCAATTATACTACTATGGTAATGAGTATTAGAAATCTCTTTTTGCCAAAACTTGGTTCCGAAATAGGTTTGTTGTACCTAGTAGATATTACAGATAATAACATACTTCCCAGCGCTTCCAAACTCAAATTTTCATAATTTGCAACATTGCTAACCTCTGGACAAAATAATGTTGTAAAAATATGATATGTCCAATTGGTAGTTATTCTTTGAGGCCAACTTCCACCTCTGGATTCCAGTATCAACAAACCGTTCGAGACACTAATGAAAGAGGAAAGGAGCAAATTAATGCGAGAATTTGACTCCAACCTACCACCAATAGGAAAACACAGGTAGCCAAAAATTAATGAAGTATATAGGAGGGTAAAGAAGTCGTTGAATGGTAAGAGAAAAAAGAAAATATTGCAAATGTTTTTCAAAAGTGTGGGAAAAGTAACAAAATGAATGGTACTGAGGTGACTTGTGATCGTTCACCATTCAAGTTTGCCGTCTCTCTTAACAGTATGAGAATGAAGCGCCTATTCTAGCTAGGCATGCCAGCTAATTTGAATTAAAACCGAAGTGAATTCTTCTGTTACCGGTATATAATATAGCACTAGAAAGCAAGGAATCAGGATAATAATCTTTGTTGCTCTATATCCCATAACACCGCTCAATCAATCAAGCAAGGAATCAGAGGGAAGAATTGCCAAGGAAGTTATTCGGTTATATTTTCCATTCCAGATTTTCTTCTTTATTATTTTGTTAGCTATCAGATTGTCATCTTATGTTTTTCTTGAGTTAAACTTATTTCAAATGTTTTCAATAAATTGATATATTTGCTGGAATGTGAATTGTCAAATCTTCTTATATGAGTTTTAATTACTTTCTCATTCGGGGCCAGTTGGGTGATCCTCCACAGTACTGAAGATGATGTAATGTACATTGCGAGTAACTAGATGATGATAATCGTCTAATTGATACAGCAGATTGTGATGTGTGTGATGACAGTGATGAAGAACTCAAACATTCGATACTCTATTGTTCCTTATATACGGCAAAATAAGTAGTTGTTAATTAAGCCTCCGAATCAATATAAAAGTTATCTGTAAACTATTAAAATGAATAAAATGAAGGTAAACATTAATTTTTTTGTCACCTGAAAATTTTAATAAAACTTAGTTATTTCAGAAGTGGAATAACAAATTTCTTTAGAAATGTACAGTAGATTATCGCTACGTATTCGTATTATAAAATATAAAATTACATTTGAATTATATAATGGACTAACTATACAATTTAACTTGACTGTAGTAACACTGTAACTTTTCCCTCAAAATTTAATACATTTTTTTTCGAATACTGCTTTACGTAATTTTTCGAAACAAAATTTTATTGAAGATTAAATTTAATTTCGTTGATAACTTCCCCATTAGTAATTTTTGTTGTTATGAATTTTTTTTTGAATCATTCTACAATATCTTAAACAAAAATCAATAAATAGGAAATGAACTTTATTTTGGACAATATTTAGTCATATCTGCGATTTTTGAGCAATACTTGCATTTTTTTCATTACCCTTGTCTTTATCTATGTTGCGTATGTTCTTTTATGTACATATATCTATGCACTTTTCTTTACGTTTCAGACTTAAATTTACTTTTTAATATCGGTTTCGTCATTAAAAGTTTTTAAAGAATTTTGCTTTTATATTGCGAAATATTTACTTTGGGCTTAATTTTCCTTTTTTCAGAAATATTTTTTAAGAGATTTTAAAAAATTTCTGAAATCTACTGCCATACATGAAAATACTATTTTTTTCAAAGTTGTGAGTTTCATCCCGTAAAATGTTTTTTTCATGTTGACGTGGTAATGGTTATTTTTTGGTGATAAACATATTTTCTCTAGTAGGCTTACTTAGTTAGGCTTATTTCTATAGTAGGCTTATTTTTAAGTAGGCTTATTTAGCATAGCCTCAAAGAATTGACTTACATTAAATTAAAGAATAAAGAAGGTTTTATTTGAGCATAATGAGGTATAATATGAGGACATGTATGTTAAAAAGTGTCAGGTAATTTAAAATTCATGTCAGTGATTTTAGAAACGTTACCAAATAAATCATGTTATCAACTTTGTACATAAATAATTAAACATCTCAAATATTACATAATTACTAAATGGAAATCTTATCATTATGCGTTAATCAGAAATTATAGTGTATATATAATATTAACTACAATTAGGTATACCACATTTATTTATCCACTTTTTATATTTCACTGAACTTGGTATTTCATATGTTTCAAAAATTTCATTTAAAAGTAAGATTACAAGTTAACTTACCATTAATACTATAATGGAAAAAAATGTTGTAATGTAAGATATTTTTTTTTGTCAATGTGAATTGTGAAATGTTAAATAATTATGTAAATATTACTACCTTTCGTGATGTGATTATCATTTATTGATTAACTTCATAATTCTATGTTGTTATTCACAGAACAAATACATTAGGAATTGTATTAATATTTAAAGTTTTGAATTGTACTAGTGTGAATTCTAGAAGTAAATTGGATTCAGAAATGAAGCATTACAAAATATGACTATTAAAAAATTTCATAAAGGGCTTACAGAGCTAGAGCACAGAAAAGTTTCCTGCATCTCAATCCATTTATTTCCTCAATTCCATTAGATTTTGTATACACTTGATATTTAACCGTAAATTCTTAAGCGATTTCTCACAAGATTTATAACTTTTAATATAATAAGTAGTAAAACATCCCTCATTTCATTATAATACACGATAGAAAGCTCGTTTAAATAAAAACCATAACTTTGCAGTACTTACCATCTGTAGAAAAGATTGATAATATCTTTATCTGATACTGGAAGCCTTTTGTTTTAAAGAAAAGGGAAAATTGGAGTAACAATTTATTTTTTAACTACCTTTCTTTGAATAATTTAATGGAATAATAATATAACTGTACTTTTTAATGAGAAGTTTCTTCAGTTTACTGATTTATAAGCTAATATATACATTCAAAAAACTGAAAAAAAACTCTGTCCTTAGAAATATTTTAAAGTATTTTATGGAGCATAAATATATATGAAAAAGGAAACAATAGGAAAATAAATGAAAATTTCCTCTTAATTTTACAAAATTTTGGAAGATATAATTATTTCATACATGAAAAAAAACAAACATTTAGAAATAAGATTTTATTGAAAAAAGGGAACACAATATTACTCTTGGCAGAAAGAGATAAAAAGAGAAATACACACAGTACTTCATCAAAAAAATTACTTCCAAATGTTAGTTTAGAATTGTTATACAAGGGGTGTTCAAATGAAAAGATACGAAAAGTCGTAACAACGTAACCGTTAATATATTTGCCTATGCCGCTATCGGAGAATGTAGACAGATATTCTAGGGATACGAATGGAGCCTCTGGCGAGGGTCGGAGCATGCGCGGAAGCCCGAATGTGCAGGAGAGAGCAGAGGCTTTTATATTTAGTGCCGTCCAAATGACACGGCAGTTCATGTGAGGACATGATGACATTCATATTGCGAAATTCGATGATTCAGTGAGGAGTTATTCAATTTCTAACGACGGAAAGTGTTAAACCGGCCGCTATTTATCCCCAGACGGTGACCGTATACGGGGAAAGCTATGTGTCCATCAAGTCAGTGAGAAAATGAAGTGCCCGTTTTCGTGCCTGCCGTGAGAGTTTAGTTAATGACCTGAGACTAGGCCAGGAAAACACAGTCATAACGGCCAATCTCATCAACAAGGTGGATGACCTAGTGAGAAGTAATCGTATATCACATTGCGAATGTTGGTGTTGAAGGTGAAACAGTATGGACAGTGTTGGAACAGTATGGACAGTGTTGGAACAGTATGGACAGTGTTAGAACAGTGTGGACAATTGTTCACGACAGGTTGCTTTACCGGAAGGTGTGTGCGCAGTCTGTTCCGAAACAACTCACCGACCAGCAAAAGGAACTGTGTATGAAGCTAGCCCTTCAACATCTGTTTCAGTATCATGAAGACCCCGCTTTCCTAGAGAGGATCGTCACAGGTGATGAGAGCAGGTGCCATCACTACGAGCCAGAGACAAAAAGGGGCAGCATGTAGTGGAAGCATGTGTCGTCGCCTCTTCCTGAAAAGTTCAAAGCCGTGGTTCAAGGTGAGGATTACCATTTCTTTTTTTTGGCATCCAAGGTCCACTATTTGTAGAATTCCTCGAGCACAAAAGAACTATTAACTTTGATGTGTACTGTGAGACACTTTGTAGCCTACTCAGTCCCATCAAGAACAAAATACTGGGGCTGCTCACAGAGGGCAGGTTTCTGCTCCATGATAACGCGCGTCTACATGTCTTCAGGGTCACACATGCGGAACTGGCCAAGTTGAAGTCGGAGTAGCTTGACCATCCACCCTACAGACTGAATATGTCGCCCTTCGATTTTCATGTGTTTTGTCCCCAGAAAAAATATCTGAAAAGTAAGCACTTCAACTCAAAGACGCTGTGAAGGACTGGGTCTCATCCTTCATAGTGTCATGGCCACAGTAACTCTTGGAACAAGGAATCCTTCAGATAGTTAATCAATGCATTTAATACAGTCTTCATTTATACTCACAGTGTCGTTTCGTATCTTTTCATTTGAACACCCCTTTTATTTTCCTAGCCACTAAAATATAAATGTTTAACTACAAATTTTTTGAATCTGTAAACATTTTATATTAAATGCTTGAATCAGGTAAGATAACTGAATAAAATGGATGTATCCTGATAGAAAGTGAAATCTCAATATCTAGATGACGAATTTATTTGATTATAATTTGAAGGTCACATGTTTCAGCACGCTTGAACAGATTCATTTGAAGTGTTAGAATGTGGTACATTTATAACCATTGTAGACCCAATATTTCGAACGACGCATAAAAATGTGAAAACACTTTGTCGTATTGGTGAAGTATGTCATTTTTTTGGGGTGGAGCCTTATGCATGTTGCTCTTTGTCAGTGAAAACAACAATGCTCTGTTCTGGTTCTGGATGACGTTGAATTTGTTGTTCAATAGAGCTGCATAAGCAATTTTAGAATAAGAAGGAGGAATAAGCAATATTATAAGTTTTGGAGGGCAATTTAAGAAATTGAATGATTTTTAAGTAAAGAAAACAACATGTATCTTACCAAAATGAATTTGAGTAGAAATTGCAATATCATACAATCAATAACAAATGTGACTTAACGACTTTCATAATTGTTATTGTAACTATAGAAAATTGATATAACCTTAATTATTAAACGGGAACTAAATTATACCACTAATAAATTATACCATTAAACTAATCAATGTACATAATTAATTTCTAAAGACGAATTTGTTTTATTATTGAATACGAATTTTATGTAAAATAAGACATATAATGGCTTAAATAGATTATGTTCGATGTTTCCTTTCAATTCGATCATTAGTACATAAGATATTCGGTAAAAATTGTCAAGAGGGTGATGTACAAAATTACTTTCGCTCAAACCATTCATAATATTATTCGTATTTCTTAAGAAAATATTATAATTTAACGGATAATTAAATATTTCTAGCTAGTGTCTGGTTCTTTCAGGCTGTACTATTTTCAATTGTAATTTCAATATTGAATGTTTGAGACATTTGAAATAATTTCATGAAATTTTTGTTTTATAGGTTTTATGATGTGATGAATCTAAGAATAAACATTTTGGTTTGTTAATATTTATGTTTTAGTTACTAAATTTAATAAATTACATTTTTTATGCTACTTTTTAACTTTTTTTAAAAAAAATTGTGTTGATAATATCTGGATATTATTCGAGGCAAAATTCTTTGAAAAGTATTTGAGTATAAATTTTTTTATCGTTAGGTGTATGAAAATATGGCTAGATGTTACATCTGCTACGAATATATCAGAAGTCTTCAACATGTATAGTCGAAGATGACAGTGATTGGACTTTGGGAATTAGCATAATGCTTGACAAGTGAAGCGATTTATTTTTCTTTTAATAACGTTTTATTTTTAATTTTGAGAAAATGAGTTTTATTTTTGAAGGTATACCTGTAAGTAATTTCAAATGCATTATAAAAATTTAAAACAAATGAGATGGCAAAAATGAAATAGAGAGAGATAATACGAGTTGTCTTTTATAGTTTAAAAGTTATATTTTAAATAATTTGTAAATACAGTAATAAGAGTTCTGTTTCAATTTACTGAACTGAAAATGAATCGCGGTTTGATGAGAAGACAAAGTTTGAACAGTAAGGGTGAGACAAAAAAGTATTGGCTTCCATTTTATTATTGTTATTTTCCTATTTTTAGGAAAGTATTCTGATTATTAAATTTTAATTAGTAAATTATTTAATATATGTAAATTTCTAATTGTAATAAATGTGGATAGATTATTTATTAAATATCTAAAGACTGTTTGTTGTAAAACTTGAATTACTGAAAACACATTTACAAAAACGAGTTTGAATGTAGTGTTACTTTGTTGTTTCTGTTACTCTTTATCTCGAAACTTTTTGTTTATCAATTAAATAAAAATATTTGAAATAAATAACTTACATTTAACTATTTTTTCCTTTTAAGGAAACGTAATTGAAAAAAATGCAGTTAGGGTTTCTAAAACACATCTTTTATTTAATTTCAAGGAGTGCAGAAAATGGAATAAAGTAATTGAAAAAATCAGGTTAGAGCTCGTTTATTTGTTTATAAGGATATTGATTGATGTTTAAATGGATTTTCGTGACAGATGTGGCACTCTAAATGTTAACAGGGATCTTTAAGATAAGCTAAATTGTCTCGTAAAACTACTTAAATGACTTAAGCAATAAAAAAATAAATGGGTGATTGTAATGATAAGAATACTTTAGTTACTTTGAATGAATTTTAAGAGATGCTATTAAAATAGAATATTGAAAGACAAGATACGTTTTTCAAAGGTTGTTTTTCCAAAGTGATCATTGAATGTCTCATAATACAAAAAAATTCAATAAATGTTGCAAATTCCAATTTGTTTTTCATGAAAGAATTTTTGTCAATGGCTTATTTTAGTTTTACAAAGTGAATAAGATTTAAAAGCTTAATTAAATGCTTTTTCCCGAGTATTTCATTTAAGAAATTCGAACTCAGAAAACAAATAATTTAGAAATGGTTAGTATAAATAATAAACGCATTTCTTAGGCTAAGTATTTTCATTTAGAAATTTGAAAGGTTTTATATTTAAAGAATATACTAATGATACGTTTTCAAAGATTATTATAATAAAAATTTTAGCAGAAAATACAGATAAAATACTAAGTTACAAAAACTGAATATTAATACAAAAAGATAATATAATAATTCTGTTTTTATTTTAAAAACGTAGGACACAAAAATAATTTTATCTCTTGCTTGACTTATTATCGGAAAATGAACTTAATTTTATCGAATTTAAGAAATACATATTATGTAATCATTTTTTATTTTGCAATTATGAGTAGTGCATATCATATTAAATTAGTCTCTAATATATCAAAATAATGTGCCACTTGGATGTGAAAAATAAATATATATGAGTAAATTATAATTTACATAAAGAAGAACTGCAAGAGAATATTCTTCTGTTGTGAGCAATCACCGAGATGTCTAAGATAGTTTAGTGCTGGGGGAGGGTCAAAATTTCCATTTTTTGGAATATTCTACAAGATTTTTCAAATATCTTTCTCAGAAAGTCACCTAAGAACTTTTTATGCCTCTTTTAAAAACACACACGTGCACAGGTCGGTTAACCTTACGATTTTTTTGAATTGCGTCTTACCATTTTAGGAAGTAAATACAAAAATGTTTTTAACAGAAATGTTACGCATTATTGGCTGTTTTTGGATTCCTTTAGTGTTTTTCGACCATTGAAAAAGATATGTAGCCTTTAAACATATGTTACACATCTCAAAAAGAAATTTAAAATAATATTTAAAAGATCGAATATTTAGAATATTCATATAATGAATATGTTATTAGAGAGCCTGTAATCGTAATTTGAAGACATACTCTTCTTTTTTTTATATTGTTCTTTCAATAAAAAAATGCGTATTGGTAGAAAATATTTCAATAGGCTTTTTTGGAGATGACCAGTTTAAATTGAACTACAAAGCGCAATGTGATTTAGCAGATGGATTTAAATGTCCGGTCAAAATAAGGCTAAAATCAATGTAAGCAAATTTTATTCATTCTGCTATCATTAGATCAGTTAATTATTGATACTTTTGAATGATTACAGTTCAATGGATTTAAAATCTGCAATTTGAGATTTCTTGACAATTCCTGTCCCTTTTGACCAACACAATTATAAATAGGCGTAGGAACTAAGACGATACAGTGAGAATAAGAAGAATAATTAATTGAATTAAAGATAATGATATATATGCGAATTAGACTTGGAAGCATTCAAAAGTAGTCGATTGAGATTAACGTTAAATGATAAAACAGAGCTTAAGGTAAAGCGAGTTCATTCGAGGGAGTAGACAATCAAAGCAGTAAGTACAGAGAAGAGAGTGATCTTGAAATTAAACTCAACAGTTTCCCAGCCTTCTCAGAACTCATATCCCAATAAAATATTGCTGGAAATGAACTTTCATCTAGACGTTTGCTGTCTTACGAATCCATATTGAAGTATATTGAAAAAATTATGATTAAAAGAGTTGAGCGAGGAGTGAAAGTGAAGTTTATTGGCTCAAAAGCCAGATGTGGCTATGCTGCGTCAAACAGGATACAACTGTGGTTTTGACGTGTGGAAAGAGTGAAAAAAAGCCAAAAATGGTTAACAAGTAGGCGGTCAAAAATAGAAAAGAATCTCTAGAGTACCCAGGGGGTGCGTCACCCGTGTTTACCAAAGACACAAGGGAAAGAAAAAGATATCTAGGGAGCCTTAGGGTCAAGATACCTTTTCTTACAAAAGAAGTCCTTGAGGTCCCCAGATTCCCCAGGAGCTGGGTGCCCCGCTATACCCCCCAAACGCTGGTACCCATTTTAATTGCCTCTTAGACACGCATGAGCAACGGAGGGACTATTTTGACATACCCGGTTACCATACGGGTCCAGATTAAAAAAGGTTCCCCACCAAATAAAATTGAATTCATTAGGCCTTTTCTTAGAAAAAATGGAGGCTTTTATTGCACTAGTTTACATGAGATGAGCATTGTTCTAATCTAATCTAGAACGACTTATAGTTGAAACAATGAGAGAGTCTTAGTAGAGTATATAGTATTCAGTGAAACGGTTTCAAAACTATTTAAAAATTTTACTGTTCCTATGGCTTTACGATAAATCAATTCGTTCGACACGGTTTAAAAAGGAAAAAATTAATTTTGCTTCTGAATTATAGCCACCTTTTGTAGGAAATTTTTTGTTGTATTTTATAGAAGGTGAGACTATATCAATGAGCATCATATACATAACAATTTTTTTTTAAAATGTTAATACTACAAAAGCAAATATATACCTAAGATGTCTATCTCATTTGAGCAGACTGTAAAATATACGTGCAAAAATAACAAGTAATTTGTATTATATCATGCAAATCTTTTCAGTAAACAATAATGAATTTTTTTTAAGTCTTGTTAAAAAGCTGAATTAAAAAAAACATTCAAAAAACAATCTCCTAGTCGCCAAAAGTTTATCTATTAGATATAATTTATATATTTTATTTCCCTGTATTAACTATTTCTTTTAAAATGTTTGAGATGATATTTTAATTGAAATGATCTCTTTTAGAGGAATATAATTTGATAAAATTTGAAACATTTTACGATTGATATAGTTTAAACTTTTAAAATTCAAAGTGCAACAACAAATACATTGCATTATTTTTAATTTTGAAGAAAAAGAGACCATAAACTTACATTTAAAATAAGAGTTTTTTTCACCAGATAATTTTATAAGCAGTTTCTTTTTCAGTTTCATGAAATTCTTATTAAACATTGAAAACATCTTACTTAAGTTTAAGCCTCTTGGAAGCTTACTTAATTTTCCTCATTTGAAGAACAACATAATAAATATGTGCAAAAATACAAAAATGCTATAAACAGCAAAACATATAGATATCGCTTGGTCTACGGTACCAATAGAAGTAGGCCTAAACTCTTGAATACGGTACGAATAGAAGTAGGCATAAACAAAGTCAAAGTTTCCACAGTAGTACATGTAGAGATAAAAATTATTATCAACATTAAATTTTATCAAAAAAATAGTAATATAACCAATCTAAAATATTCAATCGATTATTTCAAAATTTGAGTTGAAACATGATTCCATGGCATTAGCGGCATGAAAATGATTCATCTTTTTTTTTATGGCCGCGGTAGCATAGTGGTCAAGATTATGGTGTCAAGGCTGGTGTTCTCTTTGAGTCTGGGTTCAGCTTTGATGCCAAAAAAGACTCATATGTATTCGGGGCGGATGCACGTTAAATCCATCGAAGCCCTAAGCCCCCCAGTTGGCGTGGTGCGTAAGTTAGAAGTGCGAGATGCCAGTTGAGGTACCATCCTCGTCACTCTACCGAGGTTCAAAATTACGAAGCTCGAAGCCAATAGGCCTCGTGTTGCATGTACTTAGATTAAGTTAGTAGATTATTATCAATATCATCATTTTTACCTGAACTCGCAATACACACACACACAGAAAGAGAGAGGGGGGGGAGGGAGAGATCACACACACGCGCACGCGTGCGTATATATATTCTTTTTAAAAAAATGTCATATATTGTCAGGTAGTTCTTTAGAGACAAGTTACTCTCTCAGCTATTCAAACACAGATTATGCAAATGACTAAACTAAGTCCCAGTATTAGTAAAAAATTCTGAAGTTAATAGCATAATTTTTGCATTTAGGTTATTCAACAAATGTTTACTCTAGAACAACAGCTTTAGAAAGTTCAATAAATTAAAAGAGCACTAGATAAGTGTCTTGAGACTTAATGGGTGTACAAAAGCAATTTTGAGAAAAGGGGAGAACATTTTTATTGTAACATAACGTTCGTAAGGAGTATAACGAAAATAAATCGATATTAAAAGTAAAAAACGTACCATTCATGCTTGGCTGAAACGCTAGATGAATTCAGAGAGGTACGGCTATTTTTATGGAAAGTGTGTTTTGTTCCAAAAAAATCTAATACTCATTTATAAGTTTTTTGGAAGCAAACGAATAAGTGTAGGAAATGTTCATAACTTCAATTCTACAGAAATATTATTTATGTAGCTTCCATAATTGGTAATAATTGTACAAAACTTTCTGCTTATGAGTGACTGAGTATTATGATATAACTTTCTTCGATGAACAATGTTATAGAAAAACTTCAGAAAATGCATATAAAATACTCATTTTTGGTATTATAGTAACACGATTTAGACAAAGATTGCTTATAATGTTACTTATCTAGTCCTCTATTGATCCATAACACATTAGAAGGTGATTCTTAAATGGTATGCACCTCATTTTACTATTAATAATACTTATTTTTTGACATTCCAAATTTTACGATGCTTAAAGTAATGCTGCAGTCTCTGTATGAAAACTTTTTGTCATAATATCTCTCATGAACTCGTAAAAGATTAACCCATAATCCATAAACATATTTATTATTTTTTCAAATATTTTTTGGAAGCCTTTGAAGGCTTTTATAAGTCATAATCTTTGAGGGAGTAAATTTGCAATATAAATGACAAATAATTTCCTTGAGGTAATATTATGTTACCAATCATTACTGAAGTGAAAAAAATAACTATGATAAAAAGAATAACTGTAATTATTAGAATGGTGTTAATGGTGTAACTTTTAATTTATAAATTTTACAGTTATGTTTAGTTTTTAATTTACAACCTCATTTATTAACTTTTAATAAAATAGTAAAATAATTTGAACGTGATTCATTTTCATAAAACATACATTTTGCATTATTTCACTTATGGCTCTCGTCTACGGCCATTTTGATTTCGTGGAAGTAATGTTAATCCTATGGAATTTTTACCATCCCCTCAAACCTAGATTATTTTAAATATTTGAATAAAATAAAAGGCACTCAAAAGATAACAAAATAATAAATGATTCTATAGATTTACATTTTCTTTTTGGATTTTAAAAACATTTCAAAATTTCTATAAAAACCCAAATGAATCATTAAAATGCATGTAAAAATATTTTTAAAACCCGGAGTAAAAATGTAATTTCGCAGAAACCTTCGCTATTTTTTACTCTTTTGAATACACATTTGCAATCAAATAGATAAAAAAGTATAGATTTGAAGATAGTAGTATAAATTTCAAAGGATTTCCATTACTTTCACGAAATAAAAATATGCGGTAGACGGGAGACTTAATACGTGTGTAATAATGAGATGATTTGCCTTTTAACTAAGTAAAAATGTACTGTAATTCTACATCAAAAAGCACTAAACATTAAAAATTTGCGAAGTATTTAAAATTTATGAGTGTTCCAATTACCAAGAAATGGTATAAAATTTCATTACTAGTCCAATAATACCCTTACGCATTATTAAAAACATATTTTAAAATTAGTTTTATATTATTTCGATTAACAGTTTTTTTGTTTTATCGCACACTTTTGTAGGCATAATTATAATGGGAAAAATTCGAATTTCATTTTACCGCAATCCTTTACATCTAATCAATTTAAAATCATAATATTTTGGGCAGCATATTAAATATGGTTTCTTATTTTTTCTCTTATGTTTATATTGTATTTGAATATTTATTTTGAATAAACAAACATATATTCCTGACGCTCAAGAACAATTCTAATGCTATATATGGTAATGAGATCAAAGCGATCTGCAGCATTCAGGGAATACTTAAGTATTATTAAGGCTAATGAGTATTAAAATTTGTGTTGATCATTTAATACTCTGTATATTGATTTAATCTCGTCTTCTCCACTGTTTCTATTCGCTTGAAGAAACACATTCCCAGTGAATATACAGATAATATTTATAGTAAAAGCTTACAACAAAATAATAAAAAAGCACGCTCGTGCGAGAGAAAAGGATTTTAAAATATCATAAGTGTTACATGAAAAATTTTCAATTTAAGTTTTGTTTGTTTTGTGCATAAATTTATAATTATCTTATTAAATTTCGGAATTAATTATTATATGAAACAAATTATAATTTATGAATGTGTCTGTTAAGGTATTTTAAATTACAGAATAACATTTTTTAATTGAATATTTTATCCATTGTAAATTTAATAATTAACATTTCATATTGATAAACTTGTTTATAATTTCCAGAACATCACATGTAAGTTTCTAGACAGGTTTTATTAAGGGAAAAGGAACAAATCGTGTTAACTATAATTCCAGCAATTACTAAATTGCTAGTACATAAGAGTTTAATATTATTTGGATTATTTTTAAAAAGTTCTGACTAGCAAAATTATTTTTATAACTTATCACTCTGTTTTAAGTCTTCTATTTACTGTATTTAAAAAAATATAAATTCATAATTTTGTAAATTATTGCATTAATTAATAATTTGTATATTATCACATGAGTGGAATTTTAAGTAAAGTAATGGTACACCAAAAATGGCACACATCTTTCTTCAGTTAAGTGTGTCGAAATAGTGTTAAGATTAAAGTGTATGGTTAATGAAGCTTTTCTTAAAAAAATGTACAAATTTAAGCTCTTTGCAAAAATTAATTTTAAGAAATATTGTATTAAATGAGTGATGACAGTCTTCTAAAAGAATATAGTAAAAATGTACTTATAATTAATAATGTCAATGAAATTTTAAAAATAAAGCTTTCAGTTCTTGTAATGGCTTCATCTCTAATTTGATCATCCATATCAAGATGTTAAATTATTTTTGAAATGCATTACTTCTATTCTAATTATATTATTATCATTATATTATTTTAAAAAGGGAAAAAAGAAAAAAAAATGAAAAGGGGTTCATTTGAGAATTACAATAAATCTAAATACATCGTAATTTTAAATAATTGCTTTAAAAGTCTAATATAATCAAAACTCATTACATTCACTATCTTAAGAATTTCAAAAGTAATATATAAAATAAAATGAATAAGATGCTATTTTTTTAAAAATAATCTTTTTTCTCTTTTGTTATAAATCAAAATATAAGCCAGTTGCATTTATTTCTCTGTCATGAAAATATAGAAAATATTATCAAAATAAGCTAAAAAAAAACAGAAAGATTTATATGGAAAAAGATACAATAAATATATTTATCAAAATTAAACCCAGAAGAGAGAGAAATTTATCAATGTAAAAGATTTTCAAAGGGCTATACCTTACAGATAATTTTTAAGCCAAATAACTTGAACCTTGACATTGTATTGCGAAATGTGTACTTTTTAGTTGTAAAAACATCTATTTTGAAATCTAATATTTACGTAAAGAGTTACATATAAGTTATTTCTTATTTATTTTTCTTACCTTATTAATAGCGCTTATAACACACACACACACACACACACACACACACACACACACACACACACACACACACACACACATCACACACAATACATAATACAGTCAATAATAATCAATACTTATTTGGTATGTCGTTTTTTGTTTTTTTTTTTTATTCTAAACAAATATCAGACGGATAAGATCACCAATCTTAGTCTCGTCAGAATGATTCATTAGAAATAATGTAGAACTAAATTTATTGTTTTTGGAGGAAAAGTTAAAGCCTTCCAGAAAAAGTATTGAAAGCTGTTATTTGATTTAATTATTATTTGTTATGATATAGATAAAACATAAGGTAGTTATATGGAACAAGTTTATATATAATCTTCAAATTAATAAATGATATAAATTATGATAAAACAGAGGGTAATAAATAATACATTTTATTATCATTAACTGCTATTAAATAAATATATTAAAATATTTAAATTAATTAACAATGCGGTATTAAACAGTATCTCGAGGTTAAAACTTCAAAGGAAAGTAAGAATATACTTGAAAACTATCTTATAAATGTTGTAAAATTCATTTATAATATTATGAAAATCGCAATTTTTTCTATACTTTATAAATTAAAAAGTAATAACTACGATTTTCAGCATTACAAATTAATAGTTAGAGAGTAAATATATTGATATATTGGAAATCTTTATAATATGATTTTATAGGCAATTCTTTTTTTATATTCTAGTTAAAACATAATTAGTCTTTATGTATTCCATTTAACAAATTGATATCAAAAGAATGATTGTTTATTTTTTAAGATTAATTAAATTGAAAATTTATTTAAGTAACTTCTAATGCAACTATTTTGGCCTTTCAAAAAAGGTTTCATGTTTTTTCTCTTAAATTTAAATAATTGATATATTCATAAATTTATTTTATAAACTGAAATATTTCACTTAAGAAACATGAGTACCAAATACGAAGCATAAATACTTGATCAAAAAACAGTAACATTTCTATATTCAAAAAATTATTCAAATACATTAGTGTACCATTTTTAGATTTAATCAATCTTTGAAACAAAGAAAGCATCAATCCCAAATTTTAAGCTTATTCGTATTACAAAGTTAACACACAGAAACTCCTTGTTAAACACTAAAGTGGCTATTTGCGAAAAAAAGTTTTAAAAGGATTATCCAAAACATTATTGATAGGTTTCATCTACAATAAAATATAGGTTTACAATAATGTTGAGAAGTTAATCACTGAACATTAGTTGTTCCGCAATTTCTTCCCATATGAAATAATTGAGAAAACATATTAAATTTATAAATTTTTAACATTTTGATATTATCATCAAATTTATTGACGTTTTGTTTTAACATTTCTAAAGAGTATGTCTTCCATAATTTATTTACCAAACTACCTTTTTATATATATTTAAACTCTAGAGAAAAAAGAACTTATGTAAAATAGATGTTTCAAATTGATTTCAAGATTTTTCTTTATGTTACTGTATCAAATGTCGAAGGAAAAGCAAATATTAAAGAAACCACATTAAAACCACATGCAAGGTAAGGGAAACTGAAGCAGTAAATCATGAATAATTCAGCTCATCACTTCTTCCAAGCTAAATGCCAATCACAAATCCGACATATTCTTTTAATATTGCAAAAAACACTTTTCAGGGATCAGCTTGTTCTATTGTGACTTTTCGATTCTTCATGCTTGAAGAGGACTCTATTTTCTTATAGAATTAAACTGCACTTTTCAAGATAAATTATTTTTCCATCTTTACATGACCATTATTTTCATTGACGTGATACAATTCGCCACATGTTCAAAAGTCACAGTTTTTTTATTCATCTCTCATCTCGATTTAAACTATAAAATTTGACCCATAAAAGAGCTATGTTGAATTAAATATTAAATTGCAATTTTTGCACGCTCTACCATACCATTGGGATTGTCAATTGTTTTATTCAGTACACATTAGGCTTAACGCAGCATATTGTTAAATATTCTTATTAGTTATTTAATGCATTTGTAAACATTTAGTTTCTGAAAATCCTCATTCTAATAAAGTATGAAAAAGGTTCAAACATTTAATTCAATTAAGATGTAATATCGAAATGTTTTGAGCACACTGAATCATGTAATTTGTTTTATATATCATATTACGAATGACTTCTAAATTGATTTAATTGAAAAGGAAGTTTGCGGAAAATTGGAATGTGAGGTAATCATGACTAACATGTAATATCTCTTTCAATTATGTGAGGGCTATGATATCTGATAATTAGTTCCAGATTGACAATAGTTTGAAATAATATAAAATTTTCTATAATAATCTGTTAATAAATAAAGGTGAATTGTGTTTAATGAAAACTTGCACTTTAATAAAAGTCTATGCCATTAGCTCATTACGTAGCGAGTTTCATTGCTGATTACAGAATAACCAAAATATTTCTGCCGTTTACAGAGTTTTATCTATTCATAATCTGATGCAAATATCTTTTGAATTTTATTAATTAAATGCCAGTGAATTTTTAACTTCTAGCAGTAATATGCGAAAAAATAATGGATTTTGAAGAAACGTAAAATTAAAATATTCCAAAAGTTAAGTTATAAAATATAAAAAAAAATCTTATAAATATATTTATGTAATTTTGAAAGGTTTTAACTTAGAGGGTGTTAATTAAAAAACTGAAGACTTTTTAGTTTTATTTCATATATTCTTTAATTTTAATTGAGACTGCATTATATTGTGTCTTAGTTCTTCATCAAACCTTAAAGAAAGGAAAAATATTAGAAGAAAAGTATATTTATATACAATAAATTAAATTGTACTAAAAATATCATAATTTTCTTACATCTAAAAAATATTGACGCGAGATATATTGATTTAGAAGTGAAATTCTATAAGATGCAAATAGGATTAAAGAGAGACTTTTACAAATCATCTTAAAAATATAAAACATTTTTGATGATTGACGTGGAAAAGTGAATAATTTTTATCATTGATGAAAACGTGTCATGAACAGGTGTACAAAGTAATAAAGTTCAATAAATTCTAAGTGTATTTTTGGGAAAACAATTATTTTTTGCATGTTATAAATATGTTTGATTTTTAATTATTTCTTAAGTTGTTTTAAGCTCAATAATTTTTATGACTATTTGTTTAATCCTACTTTATCTTTACAACTATAGCATGTATTAATATCGGTCCTTACATTTTTTAGTCAGCTATCTCTATTAAGATGAACGTTTTAAAATATTTATAGTTTATAATGTTCATATAAATTTAATTCTTAATTCTTCTTGCAATTTAAAATGAATAGATTTAAACATTATTTTTGCTTCTAATCAAAATGATTATTTTTATTTTCATATTTTCTCCAAATATTTTTTATTTTTGTTAAATGTAGAAGAAATTAAATGAAATAATACCTTTTAAACTTTGATATTTCAATAAATTTCTACATAAAAATAAACTGATTTAGTGGAAAAATAAGTTATATAATAGAACATGATAGATTGTATTTCACCTTAGCCATTGTTTACGTCTTCTACCGAATTATTCAATTATTTATCATAGAATACCGTTTTAATATCAAAATATAGCTAAATCAAACTCTTGATCTGCAACTGATGAAATTTTATCAAAATATTAACGTAATTGGTTCTAAGACAGATTAATTCTTAATAACTTTCATTTGAAAACGAAGCTATTCGAAATTAATCTTTGTCCAATGACAATGTTTAAATATATTTAATATAACCTCGTAAGATTTTCAGCCCATTGAAGTCAGAATAATGCACTTAACTTACTTTATCGAAAACTTAAGCCAGTCTAAAACTAAGTAGTTTATACCAAAAATTTGAATTGAAAAGCCGTTACAAAACAATTATACCGTATGCACATATTTCATTTTAGTAAACAAATAATATGCTAAAAAAGCCCTCTTACTATTCTTGTTTACGAAATTGAATACGTCACAAGCAGTAAATAAAGATGCTATTCAACATGTTTATTGAGTAATTTAGCAAAGAAAATAACCCTATTAACGTGCTTTGGTTTGGTATATTATATTAAAATTTAAGAATATCGTTTAGCATTGAATCATAACAGATTTAAAAATGTTGCAAAGTAATTAAGGTATTAAAACTGTATTTGAGATTCTTTCATCGATTTCTGTCATTTAAAATTAAGAATATATATTTTCTATTACTGGAGTTTTTTTATAGCATCCCTTTCCTTTTTTCAGTAAAACTTGAGCCTTAAATAGGCGAATAAATGGAATTTCAAAGCACAACGGAATGCAATCTTATTATTTGTTGCAATACTTGTGTCAAGTAGCATATTCTGTAATGACAACAGTTAAACTGAATAAAAAACTTAATTTTCTTCATTTATTATATGTTTGCATATTATTTAAATAAATAAATAATACATTAGTTTCAATTTCTAACTGGACTGACATATACATTCTAATGTTACATATTATATATAGTGTGGTGGTGTGTTTTGTTGACATCGTAATACTTCTGCAGTATAGCAGTTTTTAGAGAGCTCCACATCATCTCCCCACGAAATAGGTAGCAGAAGGGATTATAAAGGGCATTGTTTTCGATATCTGACATAACTACTCTTTTAAGTTAAGGGTCTGACTGGCAATCTATATGAAATTTTTCTTGCATTTCAGGTTCAAATTGACAACTGCCTCCATGGGACACAAGGATTGTTTGTCCTTAAGGAGCCCCGACCATCTACACGCCCAAGTCCAAGCTTAGGAGTTCTAAGATATTCTCACATATCTCATAGCAGCTCTAAAGTAGACTTCGTCAAACACATGCATAGGTGTCTGACTGAACAACATATTTCCTCTCTAAACCATTACACATCCATCATCGTAATGATTCTTTCTTCTGTAAAAAGGATGGTATCTATCCAGACACAGATATACCTAAAAGAACAGGCACGCCGGATACAGGTAATGGTGATAATCAAGTCCGGAATAAATCTCGATTTATCTGTTTAAAGCACAGTAGTTTACCGAAGCTTTTGGTCAGCGCATGTTGATCTGGCAACTAAACGTGCTCTCTGCGAGTGCTGCTAGTTAGGGACGCAAACATTGGTCTTCTGCATACAACCTTCATGAAGCTGTGAGCACCTGAGACGCGAAATGCGGGTTCCTAGCATACAGCTCACCTGAGAACTATAGAAACTGTACCTGTCTTATGTCGCCCAAACTGAAAAGGCCAATAATGATCCTCTGAGTAGTTGTGGACGTCTACCTTGTTCTAGTTGGCCTCTCGATATGAATTTGTGTCCAAAAACCGTTTCCACAAGTTTCAGACGAGACATGAGTTCTGTAGCCCTTACCTCAAATCTGGCTTATCCCACTACCATCAATTTTCTTCATCTCATTACATCATCTATAGTATATCGTTACTACTCATTTTTTCTGCACTTTAAAATTTATCAATTTCTACGAGAATCATAGCGAATTCGTGAGGAATAAGAGCACAGGAATCAACGACAACCTTCTTCGCATCATATACCTTCTACAGTCATAGTTCCTCAGACAGGGCAATCGCGTACGCTTAGCATATTCAGCTATATATTTGCATAATTCTTTATACATCGTTAGTACTGGTTTAAAACTTTGGTAAAAACATATACTTACTTTCAAATTTTTTCTTCATAATTTGTGCTATATATAATAGTACATCAATATGGAATGCATTAGCAATAGTAACTGAACGAAGTACTC
>BMAW01010780.1:629657-680069 GCA_019974015.1 Nephila pilipes | reverse complement strand
AAATTTGAGTTTTCGGGATTAGTTGAGGGAAGGAAGTAATTCCCGAGAATGGGAGAGAGATATTGTATTTCCACTTACGGATAGAAACAACATCCTGGCTCTCCCCAATTAGCATTATCCGTAATGATTAAATAGTGGACTTATTAATGTGCGTTCACGCCTATCACTTTCTCCATGTTAAATAATAAATTGTTAATTAAAGATTTTCAAGTTTCTTCATTATGCTCGAACAGAATGGAATTTTTTTAAGGAAAATAGTTATGGTTTTATGTTATACAATATATATACATATAATGAATATTACACACACACACACACACACACACACACACACACACACACACACACACACACACACACACACACACACACACACACACACACACACACACACACACACACACACACACAATACACACACACACACGTTTTCTCTCTCTCTCTCTCTCTCTCTCTCTCTATATATATATATATATATATATATATATACAAACATATGTGTGTGTATGTATGTATCTATATATGGAGATATGGAGAAAAACTTCAGAATCACCCATAATTGATTTTTTGTTTTCTATATATCAATTAATGTCTAAGATTTTTTTCTTAACAAAACATAAATATGTATCTTTATTACATTACCTCTAACAAGTATGAGCTATTTTTTTGACTATTTAATTATGAAGGCGAATAATTTTATTAATTATTGGATTATTCGATATTTCTCATGCATCGAATATTGAAGATTAAGCTACATAGTAATAAATAGAAAATTTTCATTTTAGCTTAATTCACCAATTTAGTTGCCTAAGAAAATAATTTAATAATAATAGGTAGTACATAATTTGATAATCACAGAATAAATACAACAATTTAGTGAAGGGAATTTGTTGCATTAATCTATTATGCAGCATTACTACAGAATCTTTTTGAGAAAGACGGAATTGTTGGGTTGTGTTATGTTAAAAATATTTTGATATAATTTACCGTTATATATGAATTAAATAGCATTTAAAAAGGATATTATATTGAAAGTGTCTACTAATTTGAAGTAAAATGATGTTTTCAATATTATGTGATTTATTACAAAATACACAATAGATATAAACAAAATATACAGCACACACATCAAGTTTTTGATAGATTTATGTTTTGAAAGTTACATCAAATAAAATAGTATATTTAAGTGATAAATATTATCTAGAATATTTCAGGAGAAAAAAATATGATTTTTTCTTCAGTTCGAATGATAAAATTAACAGGTCTTATTAAAACAAAGTAAAATAGCTGAAAATATTTTAATTTATACCTACATGTGACTAACTAGAGATTCAGAAATAATACGAAATACTTTCTTAAAGAAAATTAAATATCATGAAATACGAAAGGTTTGAGAATGGTTAGTGTAAACTAATACTTTTTGAAAGAATATATAATTTTTAATATATAAGATACAAAAAAAAAATGTTTTCATCACTAATGTTGTCTATTAAAAGCCCGATTTAAGACAGAAAAAAATTGTTCAAAATAATTTTGAAAATGTATTAACAATGACAAAAACACTAAAAATTTATTTAAACACCAGAATTCTTATAATTTGAAATGCTATGTTTATCAGCGTTAATTTATATCTAAATCTTCGATGTAGAGAGGAATCGAGATGTCAATTTTACTATTTTTTGCAAATTGTTGGTCATTGGAAAAGAATATAATGTTAGTATTTGGGCTGCGATTATTTTTAATATATTGCATACATATCGGCTATCAAATAACATTGCTATTTGTTCAAAAAAATTAAACCCTTTAATTTGCTTTGTAATACAAAAATACTCTTTACAACATTGCAGGAGTTCGGGAAATTTAAAAACCTATATTTGGGGCTTCTGTTTATTCCGTACTATCTGTATATTATGCATATGATCATGGAATGAAACACATAAAATGATGAAGATAATTCAGTTTATATTATATTTATATTTAGTCAAAGAAAATTAGAAATAAAATGTTGGAAATTAAATTTGTAGTGAAGCTTCGTCGATAAAGATGCTACTATATCAAGGAAATAATTTACTTCATATTTTATTGAACATATTATCATATATATTAAATTCAATCATGTGTAGGCTATTTATTATTTAAACAATTACAAAAGTGAGCAATAAGTTTGGAAAAACTAAAGAAATAGTCAAGGCGTAAATATATTTATTTCTAATATTTAATTTTAATTTATTTGGGTATCATTAACAGTGTTTTTCTATATGGTATTTCAATAGATATGAAAAAAGGCGTTAGTTACTAAAACACGTATTTAATGAAGGAAATTTTTCCCAACACAATTAGTTTATTCCATTTAAATTCAATAGTTTCAATTACTTAATCAATTTCTCTTAGTCGAAATTTTTTACATTTTCTGATTTGTGATATTGTGAAATAATGTAAGAATTTCTTTTGGAAATAACTTCTTGTTTTATATTAAATAAAACTGAAATTATTACAATAGGAATCCTTTTAAGTTAAAGCCCTTAATTTTAATTTAAAAAATAATAAAATTGAGAGGATGTGTGGGAAAAAATCAGTATAAAAAATCCAAATTAAGTAATAAGGTAAAATGAATTGTTTCTTAAAACATCTTAGATTACAAAAGTGATAAAGAGTTTTAAGTGGCTGATAGAGATATTTAGATTACTTCAGTAATTATGAATAAATATTCTAATATTCTATTTAAATACATTATTACTTTCAAAGATTATTTTTAAATGTTATTTTTATATTATGCCACATGAAAATACATAACTATTTTACATTTTAACTTATGTGTAGTGGGAAATTTTTTTAAGTATTGAAAAGCCTTCGAAATATTTTTTACAACAGTGTCGTTTATAATAATTTTCTCAAACTAACGAAAAAACAATGGTTTATAACAGGATGTTTCCAAATTCATAAGCAAAAAAATTGGTAGGTAATAGAAAGCATCTAAACAAGCAATTTTCACCATATAATGCATAGGCGGAGAGCAAATGCGGTGAGCCGATGCGGTGAGAGCAAATGAGCTGTAATGGAAAGCATAAAGCGCTAGTTTTCTTCCACATCGTCATTTCTACCGTGGATTTTAGAAGGCATGGTCTTTTCCTGATCACTGATTGTCATCATGCCTCCTGAAATTTACGTTAGGAATGACAATGTGTAAGAAAACTCGTGTCTTATGCTTTTCATTACAGCGTCGGTTGCGGTTTACCACCCTTGCCTCCATTTGTGCATTGTCTGGTGAAAATTGTTTTTTTAGATGTTTTCAATCTCTCTTTAAATTTTGCCCACGAGTTTTGAAACAGAATGTAGAAATGATGCTTTGAGCATAATGAAGTTTATTAAATAATCCTTTATTAGCAGGAACATTTTTAGCATTTTTGTCCAACTCTGCAATAATGTAGATTGTATAAAAATATCTATTTATCTTACTTGAGTTAAAAAAATTTCGAATAATTTTTACTATTGTATTATCTAAGGAATGGTAGCTGTTTTGCTCCAATTACACTATAATGCGTAATCAAATACTAAATGTAGTCTAAATATTTATAAATTATGTTATTTTTAAGTTTTTTAAATTTCTTATCAAAAGTATTTTAAAGCTTAAAGTGGATTATTAAAATGTATAATTTGGAATGTGTAGACATAAATTTATGATATAAAAATTATGTATAAGGAAAACCCGTAAAATAATTTACAATATTGTATCAAATTAAAACAGTTAATAGTAAACTAAAGAGGAGAAATATAAAATATGTTTTATTGTGTATAAGTTTTAACTTATAAGAGAAGCCCATTCGTTTTGATTGAAGTTATCCGTAACATTTCATCAAAGTAAAGATTTCAAAGCTAAGACTAATTTTTTAAGTGAAAAAAACACACTTTTTAAATAACAATATGTAAACCTAAATAAAACAACTACAACTACAACTTATTTAATAATGAGTTACTTAAAACTATTCACAAATCGCATGTGTATAAAAATTAGATTGAGCTTAAAAAATATTTTCAAATTGTATCTATGATAACACGCAGGAAATGAATGGATTGGAATCTGGATTGTTTGTTCGTGTTCATATTTTGAAATACTAGGAAGTTTTTATGTTTTATTGATAATACCTATCCAAAGTTCTTTGTAACATTTTTTGTGAATAAATCTCATATTTAATTGATCATTCATCAGGTATATATTCTAAGATCAACTCCATTTTCCACTAATGACTACAACACAGATCCAAAAGATATTTCATTTGGAGAGAGATTTACAAAAACTTGGGGAAAATATAATGAGTATATGTGCATTAGAAAGACGATGGTGTTTTTGTGTGATATTTTCTTATTCCATTTAGTTTTAACTTAGGAAGGCCTAACATATTTTTGATGAGTGACGTAATATTGCAATAATCTAATTAAATTTAAAATGAATTTGTTTATTTAACGCCTCTTCAAAGTAATAAAAGGAACAACTATTAAATATGTCATGATTTTGCTTATCCATAAACATAAAATGTGTTTTATTGATTAAGTTATTTTTAATGAAAAAGAACTATAACGTTTTTTGTTATTTGCTTATGATATAATAGAACATTATTTCAATAATTGAACATTATGTAATGACATGTATGATGTTTGTTATTTAAAAAAAAGTCTAAAGATGCCATTAATTAACTTTCTCATTATAATAGACTCATGACATAATAATAAATTTTTCTGAAATTAATGTAGAAGCAATAAATGTCAAATATAAAAAGACGTATAGTTTCCATTTCAATATTTGAAAGATTGTAAAAAGAAATCTACTGATGATAACTATCCCTTTTAAACAGAAAATATAAAATGCTTAAGGAACGAGAATTTTTTTTGTGTCAAGTACGTACATTGATTTTATCGGTGAATTTATATCAATAAAAATTAAATGCTAAAAAAACGAATTAAAATAAAAAGAGCAAAATAATATTTGCACCACACAAAATCTTTTTATTCAAAAAAGCTTTTATTATGTTTACTATTTAATAAAGATACTTAACTTAAAGCAAGTATAATAATATTTTCATTTAAATAGTTTAATTTTAATAGCTTGTAATTTTCAATATATGTATTCCATCTTTTTTATTTGATTATAATTAATCATTTGTTTCGTATTAGTTATATCACTTTAATAAAATCTGTTTCCTATTATCAATATCTCAGTAATTTTTGTGTCAAGAATGAAGGATTAATTAAAAAATAATTTTTACATCAAATAATTTCACAAAATTTATTTTTATCAGTATCGAAAATGATACCTAATGACGCACGCACTAATGCATACACACATTCCCCTTGCCTCAGAGATAGAGATTGCATTGCTTTCTTCGGAAGATTCAAGGATTATTAGCAGAAAGGAAAAATATAGGAGGAAAAAAAGTTTAAAAATTTACAATAATTAAGAATCTGAAAACAGAAAAGGAATATTTAAATTTAAAAAAAAATGATTTCATCTCCAATTCAAGGGATTCTACTCCAAAATTAATTTTTAAATCACGCAATTCTATTCCATTTTGCAGAAGTTTGAAAATATGCACAATTCTAAAAAATATTGGACATTATTCTTTATTTTTAACTTTAACATTTCAGAAAATGGTTATTTTTATTTAAAATAACTATTACAAATTTTGTTTCTTATTATCGCCATTTAGATAGAAAGAATAGTCTTACATAAAAATTAAGAACAAAAATGTTAAAATGATCTATTTCACTTTATTTTTAAAATATTTTTTAAATGAAAAAAATGTGTGATTTTATACAGTTTTAAACATTTTTGCTAAGTAATTATAGTTAACACTAAAATCATTCACGTTAGTTATTCAATCTCTAGCAAAAAACAAATAAAATTTTTGAATTCGAATTTCATGACGATTTTTACATGGAGGTGAAGTAGAACTAAAGTTTTTAAATTTTGAAATAAGTCATTAAGGACTATTTATTTTTAAATTTGTCACTATTATTTGCAAAAAAACACAATTTTCCACAGATATCATATTAAATTCTGAAAAATATTTCGTGTATTTTACTTTCTGAGGATAAATTATACAAATTAAGGGGAATTGGAGCTTAGAGTAATAAATAAAGTATTTAAGTGAATTTTACTAAAATTAGTACTGATTATACATTTGGCAAATAAAAAGTAAAATAAACAAAGCACGGAGCAGTAAATTTTAATAATTTTCATAAAAATAATTAAAATAATAAATATAAATTATTATTAAGTTTTCTTTTATTTTACAATGCATTAAATAAATAAATAAAAATAAAATAAATAAAACAAAATATCGGGATTTAAGAAATCTTAAAAAACTTTGAAAACATAATTTTTATAAGCTTCTTGAAAATGTAATACATTTGTCACTTAACGGTTTCTAAAATGCAAAAATACCCTACATTTCTTACATAAATTCCTTGGAATGTAATATTCAAAAATGTGATTTCTTTATTACATTTTAACTTAAAACTTTATTCATTCTAGAAAATAAGTAAATATTCATACATATAATAGAGAACATACCTTTTTTAAAATACATAATTCTTACATACTTTCTTCTTCTTAAAAGTGGTTTGCAATTTTAGTTTTAATAACTTAAGCATTGTACCTAGCTTTCCATCTAATATAACAAATGGTACACGTCCATTCCATAAAAAACCACTAATGAATGAAAAGTTCTACCCCACAAGGAGTTTGTTTCCTTATTAAAATATGAAATAAATAGCCAAGGGAAAATAAATAAAAGAATCCATTATAGAGTTACGATATTGAGAATCTAAAGAAACAAATATGTTACAAATATTATTTAAATTCAACTCCATATCTTAAGATTACTTAATCACAAGCATCACTTTGATGCATAAGGAAAATGAAATTTTGGAGTATTAATGATATTTACAAGTTACGTATAACTAAATTTGAATAGTAGAACCAATTAATTTGATATCCAAATCTTTAGTTTATAAAAGTTTCCCCCTAATTTGTCTACACTTAATTTTTTTAAAAGTATTTTTACTTTGGAACAATGGCCCCTTTTAACATTTAAATTTAGTTTAATAAATTAATATTAAATACATATCCGAGATCTTCTACATATATAAATATGTATATTTGTTAACGTCCCCTTCCTCTTTTTTGCTGTACATAAATTCCTACACAAGAAATCACGATATGTATAATTTTCTTGAAATAAAACAAACATTCTCTAGCGGTTTTGCACAATTTTGAAATTCAACAGTTACACTCGGTAACTTCGATAAATAAAGATATGAATATATTCACTAGTAAGAAGTAAGAACATTAAACAAGGCAGACTCTCACAGTAAAAAAAAAATATATCTATTGGATAGTACAATTCAGAAACAAACATTCGCTGCAAAGTAAATTCTAGGGGAAAAGACAAAGTAGCAAGAAAACCTTCAAACAGATTTTTGAATTTTTTCTTCGCAGCATTAAAAGGTACATTTCCATCTTGTCGAAGAAAAAGTAAATAATAATGAAACCATATTAAAGAAATGCAAATTAAGCCGAGAGAAAAACGGAGAAGAGTAAAACTTATGAATAATTCAAACGATCACCTTTCCAAGTAAAATGCCAATCAAAAGTTCGACAGAATATCATATGTATACTGCAAAATTATTTTGTTTCTGCAGTTTTTTTTTTTACTTGTTTCATGATGCGTTTCCTTCTGAATTTTATCTTAAAAGATTACTAGCTTCTCTACAGTGACATAAGTTACAACTCTGGAGAAGGTTTCCTTTCTTCCGATTTTTCAAGATCCCATTTTATCATTGTTTTAATATGTACAACGTATTCAGTATCCGTGTTTTTATAATCTTCCACCGATATGTAAAGAACAAAATTGGGACCATGAAAAATTCAAATGTTCTGTCAGTTGTGTACTTGATACTTTCTCTAACGATGCCCTTCTAGAAACAATTAAACTTTCTTCTGGCAGAGCATTATCTTTATTTAAATATTCATGACCATACTTACCTGTATATTTGTGAAATATGCATTTTGTTCTTCATCAGAATCTTCTTAATTACACAAATGTGAAATAAATTAATGTAATTTATTTTCGAAGATTATAACTTATTTCTTATTTCCATTTGGATGTACTTCAAAAATTATAATGATATATTAATTCACTTTATTTTTTGATGTTTGATGAATTTTAAATTACAGTTTGTAATTCTCATAATTATTATGAAAGCTCATACATTTTCTTGTGCAGTTTTCGTTTAGATACTTTACTTATCACTATTACTTTCTTACTAGGGCTGAACATAATTTTAAAGTTATTTCCTTTTGATACATTCTTTACCTTGAATGTAGTAAAATAGTAGTGAATAAAAAGTTTCTCTTCTCTTTTTCAAATCTGCCAAATTTTATATGTTACACAAAGGAAAATATAATTTTTAAAAACATGATTATAATGGAAATTTCGGAAAAAAATATTAAATGGATTAAAATAACTTTACTACAATTGCAACTGAAACAATTAGGTCTTTTTTGAAATATTCTGGAATTTGAAGTTTAAAAGCGGCACCGTTTTAATGTTTTTAACAGCTGTTATACAAAACATCAATATAAATGCCATCAAAAATTATGAATAAGTGGAACGAAGCAGTGTAGATAAGATTGAGTTTGAGAAATAGGGTTTTTCTTAGTAGATTTTTTTTGATTTTTATATAAAGTGCTTTAATGACTAGACAAACACATAAGAGTAAAACACATTTTGCCAGTGCACTCCAGCCTTTTAATAATCCTGTATTTGACGCTAATTGCCTTGATTCTTATTACTTAGAGCACTTATTTCTTAAAGATGATGATATTTTTAAGGAATAAGCTAATATTACAATAATGATATGGATTACAATAATGGATTCTCGAAGAAAGAGAATTAATGGTCCCAGAAGTTAAAACTTAATTTGAAAGTATTTAAGTAGTGAGTATATATATATATATATATATATATATATATATATATATATATATATTTCGAAATGCATTAACAAAAAACAAAAACAAAAGTAACAAAAAAGATCTTAATTAAAAATTTAAGGATTCTTCTAATTCTAGCTTTATTCCTTTTTTAATTTTAAAAATGCGCATCATTATTATGTTTACATTGTCTTTTTGTTTTTAAAGAATTACTTAAAATAAGAGAGGATTTAAAAGAAAAGAGACACAAAAAACATTGGCTATTAAAACATATAAGAAAAATTAAATTAATAAGAAATAATACTTCTGAAATATTAATTGAGAAGGTATGCAATTAAAAAACGGCAGAAGGCATTTTGTCAAAAGATGGTTAAGGGTTTTGACAAAATCCTTCTAAAAACGCAAGATGGTGTTTTTCTTGGTGTTAAAAAAAATGGAATCATTTGTAACAGTGGTGTAAGTATAAAACAATGTACTCGTATACATTAAATATTTATGCATGAGAAACTAGAAAAAAGATTTTGCTTAAAAACTTTATATTGTCTAAAAGTAATTATATTTTGTTGTTCAAATGCAATAACCTAAAATTACTTGTATCACAATAAAAATAACGAACACACGGGACCATGAGTATGTAAACATTTTCAAGAAAAGGATATTTTTGCAACTTTATAGCTCATAATTCCAATATTTTGAGTTATACCATTAAATTTTATATCAATGAAAAGATAATTTAATGAAAATATTGAAATGTGATAACTTTGATAAAGAAATTCGTATTAAAACAGAATTTATATGGAAGAAATTTGGAACATAGTGAAAACAATTACCTCACCAAAATTTTTCACCGTGCTAATAAACAATTAGCTTGGAAATTTTTAATTTCATTTATGGCCTGATAATATTTTTTCATAGAATGAAATAAGATTTATAGTTCTGCAATTGTTCTATTATGAAACCGAAAAGGAATTATTGCTTCAATTAATTTGGTTTTGTTCATGAGTTGTTTCTGACTAATAAATTTCTAATGTGAGATTAAAAAAAAACTCTTGACTATTTCCAGAATAATTCAGCAGTGTAATATCATCTTGAAACCCGTGTTTTCTCAGAACAAGATTAGGGCATAGAGAACTAAGTCATTTGAAAAAAAAAAATAGCTTATCATTATTGAACTATCATGTACGGAAGGATTAAATATAGTCTTAAGAATTACATCTATGTCTTCTTTAGCATTTAAAAGCATATTTATCAGGAAAACTCTATCCGAACGTTTTGAAGATTAGCACTTTCAAATAATAATACCATGAGGGTGTTTAGTGGTAGATCAAGATACCTGTCTTCTCCGCTTCTTCCCCTTATATACGAAGGAATATCGTAAAGTCTTAATTGTTTTGAAGAATAACCGAGGTATCATGATAAAATTTGTTTCTTGCATTAATTGATCTTTATGTACATATTCTGTAAACGACAGCTATTATTACTTATTTGTTTAATTTCAGGAAACCATACATTGAAGTCACCCCCAGTAAAGCAAAGTTATAATTATTATCTCGAGTGTCGTTTATTTTTCATTATTGCTAAAAAATACTTGAGATAGAGACTTAATTTTTATATATTGTTCTTGAAACTTCCCTACATAATAAGCATTCTGAGTTATACATTTTTCACCATATTTCTTGTCTTTTCAAAGACCGTTGTAGAACTGCGTCGAGATGCATTATTCCAACTCTTGAATGACATCATTTGTGTTGTCAAGTTTCCAACCTTGCAATGTTCATTTATTACTCAGAATAAGAACAAGTCACTTTTAGGAGCAATTTGGAGAAAAGGGCGAATATGGAACAGTGTGAAAGCCACTTCACTATGTTTCCTCAACATTATCTCAAGATGGGAGAGCTGGCCCTGGTGACAGATGCCTTTGGTATGTATACCAATCTGTCTCTTGTTCCAAGCATCCACCATTTGCTGTGCAATGTGCGCTCCATTGATTCACACCATTCCCCAGGTAGTCGGTTAAAATGATTCTACTGCAATATGCAAAAGCTGACAGCATCACCTTCCCACTAGACTTCAGCACTTTAGCCTTCTTGGAAAGGGAATGGAGTTGAGTCACTGTGCTTCCACACCTTCATTATCTATTTGGGATATGGATCATATTCAGAGATATAAGATTCATCCATAGTTACTAGGGGACCAAAAGAACCATCTTCGCCTTAGAATCCAAATGATTCAACATCTCCCTTGACTAGCCGAACTATATTCCCTTCTGACAAGGGATCACTAATCTTAGAACTCATCATGCTGACACCTTTTACATGTGCATTTTTTTCTGAATAATTTTTCAAACACAATCCAGTAATTAAATTCAGTCTCCTCTATGATCATTTGTGTGGATACTCTTTGGTCTAATAGAATAAAATACTTATTTTTCTTCGCCGGGGCAGCTTTATCCGTGAATGAAAGTAATCCACTTCTTGAATCGTTTGTGAAAGTAATGTGGCCAGTTTGAAAATTTCTTTTTCACCTCACAGTAGTGTCATATAACTGGATATCAATTCCGTAAACAGCCATAATTTTACTGTGGATTTGCAGGGTAATGAGGCCTTATAAATGAAGTAACTTCATCACATTGCGAACTTCTCCATATTCAAAGTTACTTTAATCTATGGCTTCCTGAAACAAAACAAATTATCATTATTAACTATGATTTACAAAATTATGTACATATTATGCACATAATTAATAGGCAGAATAATTTTTATCCACATATCACTGTTATTTCTTTTTAATAACTAAACCTCTACGATACCACCTCGTATATAGGAGGGAATTGACGCTCAAAAAGAATTGTAGAAATTGAATACAATTAGGAGCAAAATATCTCCATATGAAAGATATTATGTTAGTCAAAACTTACCTTAAAATAATGTATCAGAAGGCTTATGTATTCGCAGATCTGGTACAGATCCACATAGATGGACAAAACCTAGCAAAAAAAACTTTATATTGGGCAGATGGTTGTTCCTGGTAGATGAAAAACTGCAGTATAAATTTGAGCCATTGTCATGCTCAGAATAAATTCAGGAACGTTTGTAAGTAGATTGCTGAACGCTGTGCTGGCTTATCCGCCCCTGTTAGGATGTTGCTCATTGACCTTATTTCACTGTTGACGAAAGTTAGCTTGGTATATTGCTAGACGCAACTGGTTATTGACGGAAAATTGTGGTCAGTGATAAGTCTCAATTATGTTTTGTTAGAGTGATAATCGACAACTATTCCGTCACATTTATATAAAAAGAGCCCATCCTGCTCGGATTTCGGAGCACCCAACATGTTCAAAATTGGGATTAGTAATTTTGAGAGCTATCAATAGAGACATCAGAACTGTTTTGGTGGTTGTTGATATTATACAACGAACGCTTGCCAGTTTATGGATAAGGTAGTACAAGCGACTTTAATGCACTTCATGTTCATCAACTAAAATTGTATCTTCGAATAGGACAATATCTGGTTTCATATTTCAGCAATATGGAGACAAGCTTTGCAAAGCTTTTGTAGTTCAATGGGCTACATCGCAACAGGTGCTGAGAACAACAACACTCGAAAAGCCCACGAGCTTTTCAGACATATCTTCAATAGAGCATGTCTTGGATGTCATGATTAGGTGTTTCCAAGTCGTGCAAGCAAGGTCTTTACCAATCTGGGTTTGCAGTGATTGAGAAATTTTATTGATTACAAGAAAATTTAGAAGTACCACCTTTGGTAATGTTTCCAGCAATTGTTCGTATTTCTTTTTTCTTGTAGACGTTTATACAATCGTACAATTTTATATTGCTTTTTCAGCGACCAATCAAAATTTGTGCTATTTATTTAATTTTATTATGTTTTATCTGAGAAAATGAGAAGAAACCTTTTTTAATCTTTTTTAAGATCACTTAATTAAGGATCTTAAAAAAAACAACTAAGTTGATTACAATTACCTATACACTGACAGAATTCTATTCTGACTTTCCTGGAATATTGCCAAAAGAAAGTGACACCAGATAGATTCTTTAAATAGTTATGTTTATCTGCTTGATTCAAGTTGCTGAAAACTAACTAAACAAGTAATGCTTCCTTTTTCTAATTATTTGGTTATAACGTTTTTTAGAATAAAGATAATTAAACGAATTTTATTGCTTTACATTTTGATTAAATTATTTTCTCATTTGTATATAATTTTAGAGTATTTTTTTTAGATATTAAAATTATGAAATCATTAAGCATCAAAAATGTAGATTTTCAAAGGGTTTCCAAACTTTTGGCCACTTATGGTACAAAAAACGTGACTATCGAATGTATGTGTAATTTTAATTCAAAGTATTTAAAAAAAAAATCACTATCTTTATGGTAAAAAGGAAATTATCAGTATAAAGTTACAAATTATAACTTTAAAAAATATTTCATTATTTACATGTTTTTTACTTTAATTTAGTATACATTGTCATAAGTTCAAGTTAATGATTCCAAATGGAGGTAAGCTTAAAAATCTACTCGCATCTTAAAATTGAAAATAACATTAAGAAATAAAGGAATAATAGTACTGTTTCCGTTAGATTATCTGAGATGCTCTTCCTGCAATTTTGGAACAGTTACGAAGATTTTCACAATTTTAAAAATCAAATTTTAGCAATTATAGGTATAAATTTATGTGTCACACAAGAATTACATAAATTGGTCGAGGCTTGCTAGGATGTATTTAATCATTCATACAAGAATAAGAGATCAGTTAAGGATGCTAATTTAAATAATCAAATGGTCTCATGCCTTTTAAAAAGCCAAATAAAAATCAAATTCATATGCATTTTAAAGTGCTTTAATTATTTTTGGTATTTTAAATTTTACTTAAATGAGGCTTAAAGAACGCTTAAATGGCAATCTTTTGACAAAAACAATGGAACTTATCTTTCGAATCTAGAATTTAAGAAACACACTTCTGCTTAAATTGCTTATAGAAAGCTCACTTCAGAATACGAGATGTTAAACACGAATGCTCCGATTCACAAATTATTGTGTCAAAACAAAATAAATATATGATTAAAGTTATAGATAATTAGTAGCTGTAATTCTTGTATAGATTTATAATATTAATATTTGAAGCTTGGATTCAGTATTTGATCATATCAAAAATGAAAACATTGAGCCAAAGAAAAGCTGTTGTTGCTTGAGAAATGACAGCAGCCATGATGTGAACATTGTTTAAGCCGTAATTTCCACTTGCTTTAGTTTTTTAATAGTTTCCGTTCCATTTAAGATATCTTTAAATAGTTTCTTTTAAAATATTCAGAAAAAGTAAGTCTAAATTTTTATCTCTATCAAACAGTGATAAGATTATTACTGTTACAATGAACTACTTATTGGGCCTAAAATTACGGACTTAATGCCACTTCAAAATTTAAATGTTAATTCGATGAGAACTCCAAAAGGCATAAATTTTGCAGATACAGAATTTTTCAAACCTAAAAGGGCGATCTTCTTTTTGAAGTGAGACTATTTTTCAGATTCTTAAAAATAGACAAATTACAATTATAAGATATTGAACTAATAATAAAACATACTTATTTAGGCTTCTAGACTTCGGGAAGTCTACCCATTCTGAATCCAATATCTAATATTTATTTATGCACTTGCTCTTTAGTAAAATTTTAACTTTTTTGATAAAATAGTGACTTCAAAATAGGGAATAATATGAAAAGACAAATCTTCTTAATAACTGATTGATTATCGACAAATACCTCTTTCACATCCAAATGATTCTAGGTTACAACTGCGAAAATAATTAAATTGAAATTTGTAGCACTTGCAATGCTAAATTTACTAGTGAAAATAATTTGTGTGCTCACCAGTCCATTCATTTTGATGTGGCTTCTTTCGAATACCGAGTTTGTTGTAAAGAATATGAAAGCATTCGAAGATTAAATTTACAGATTGCACTTAAGACCATGACCAAGGGTTATTTGTGTTATAGGTATTTAATAGGATTTTACAATCCCTTTTCTCACTTAAAAATAATTTCTCGACTCATTCAAGACCAAAATAAAAGCAGAGGTATTGCCAAGAATTATTGCATTTATAAATGTAATAAAAGACGTTATATTTGTACAGCAAATCCCATGTAAAAAAGGTCAGCTAAAATACCATTCATTGTAACATTTATTGGAGACATTTTTACTGGGGTCAAGTGGGCTAACAAATTAATCTAAAAAACGTGAGATTCAGTGGAGTGGATGCTGAAGTATCTGATGAGCTGTGGTGAAAAGATACTTTTAGTGAAAGACTTAATGAATTTTCCTTCTGTATTCCCTAGATTTCTAAGTGAACTGTTCAATATTTAAATCCACTGAAATTTGGGATATGTTGGCTCCATATAAACTTCTAAACCTTGAAAAAAGAAACATATTCTTTAAATTTCTCCTTATTTTTCAGGATTAGGATCGCAGAAAAGTATCTTTTTGAACTACCTTTTACTAGTATCTTCATGAACTAAATTCTTTTTGAATTAACTTTTACTTAATGTCTTTAATTTGTTTTGCAATGGATTTAAGAATTTGTTAATATTTGAAATATCATTTTGAAAATTCTCATGTAAGATTTTTATGACTATTTCTATAGTAAAATATATTTCTGATTTTTAGTAATTATATTTATAAATTTTATTTTACATAATTCTTTGTCTTCGTTCGTATTATGTTTCAGAATTTGTTAATATTTAAAAATTTAATTCATTGATTGATTTTTAAAATTTATCCTTTTTTAATGTTTTGGTTACTTTGAAGCGAAGTACCTTTTAAATATCATTATTCAGCTTTCATATTTTTGATTTTAAATAATTCTTTATTTGTTTCCCATTATGTGCGTTTTTAAAAAATTGTTAATATTTGCAATTGGTTCATTAACTGCAATTAAGATATAATTATAAGTTTAACTTTCAACTGATTTTAATTGACGTAATATATTTTTATATTAAGTATTTTTTTCTAGAAGTATTCATTATGTTTGGTACGTTTTGGATTGACACAATTCTGCGCATGATGCGTATAGAGTAATTCTTTTCTTTTCCTCCGATGTTCGTATTGGATAAAAAACTTGGACTAATGGCATGATCATATATTCCTTCTTTATGATCTAAAAATCTTAAGTAAGACCTTTATTAGTGACAGGAAAGTACAGTCATTTATATCGCTCATAAAGAATGTCCTTTCTTTCTGTACAAAGGGTACCATTATTACCATTCCCGTAGGTGTCAATTGTTATAGTTTCAAAAATTACAGTCCTCTGATTTATATATTTTATTACATCTGAGCTATCCTTCTAAACAGTTAGTCAATTTAATGCTCTATATAACTAATATTTCGGTACCTAAGCCCCAGATTACGCAGATAATTTCTTTCATGTAGACTCCTTTTTAAAATAATAAACTCATCAATACAGAACTTTCGATGGCTGATATATATCTAACCAATATTTTATAAGTATAAATGGGTATATAGCCTACAAAATTTCCGCCAAAATTTAATATAAAACAAGGCAACTAACGTTTCTCTTCTGGTAACTGGAAACCTAGTATTTCTCTTCTCTTAGCCATCAAACTCTTATTTCACTCTTCTGGGTGACTGAAAAGTTACGCACATTTTGAGTGAGTTGCGTATTTTTTATTTTTCAACTTGTGCACAAAACGTACATTTTTTGAAAATTAGTTTGCTTTTGAACGAATTTTTTTATTGATTTTTAACTTTTTTCTTAAAAAAAATTTTTGATTCTTAAGTTACATAAAAATCACCTGTAAAAATATCAGAACTTTTAAAGAAATTTATTTCTATGCTTGTAAGTAAATATGTGTGTAGGTTGTACATTGTTAGGCCTAACTGTTGTAATATTTTAAAAATTATTCATAAAATCTGTATTTTTTCATGATTTAAATTTATGTCAAACGTTATCACCAGCACTGAAAGTGATAGTTATTCCAAAAATATGCTGAAATCTTGTTTTAACTGTTGAGGAGTCACTGAAATTTCTGAGAAATCAACGTACTTTAAAGTGTAAATGTGTATTTCTGTAATCTTAATATCCACTAAGCGCTTTTCTGTTACGATAGTTTGAAAGTTTTTCTTTTGTACTTTAAATCTATCTAAAGTGTTTTTAAAATTTTTGATATCTTTAAGTTTATAATAAGTCCACCATTTTGTAAACACGGTTTTGCAGAATTTCAGATTATCAGTTATGTTTAGACACTGCTTTTTGGGGTGATTTTGAAAGCATGGGTTGCATACCACTATAGCACTTGTTCTTTTATTTTAAAACTTAATTAGGGGCAAAAGGAAATAAGCATTTCATTAAAAATTATGTAAAACTAAAGAAAGATTAATTTAATACCTGTATAAACACCTATACATTATATTACATAAGTCTAATATGAATTACATATTTACAAATTATTCAAAAAATATTTTGAAAGTCAAATTATCGTGATTGATGACCCTGAAATAGAAAAGCTAACACATTTCTTACACGAAGTTTAATATTTAGGAATGAAAACGGAAATTACGATGTCCAAGTGATCAGGATATATAATATTATTTCATGTTCTTGATAAGATCTTTTGCTTGAAAAAAGAAATGTACCATTTGAAATTCTATATTTCTTTATACAGCTTTTTAATCTTACAGTTCCGCCTGAAAAATAACATATCACATAGAATATAATAACAATACATATATAAATCGCACACGAAATAGATATTTGAAATTCACGTTTGAATCCTTTTTTTAAAAACAGTATAACCGAAGCAAAAATGCTCTGAACATCTGATACTTTATTTCACTTTGTGATACAATTTAGAAACTTGGGTTTTTATTTGTTTTTTGACACAAAAATGTATTTTTTATTTTAATGAGATGGGTAGAGTGATTTTTAAATCATATGCGTCATACTCGTCTTAAAACATAAATCTTTTCTAAGAAATCCTTTTTATTTCAGAAACAGGCTCAGGAAATTCGCATGAGAAAATCTTTCACTTTAAAAAATAATAACAATAATCTTCCATGAGATGCTGTAAAATTTATATTGTGTTTTTAATCTGTTAATCCAATTTCTATTTTTCCGAAGATTCTCGAAAACGTATTCTATTCTACAAAGACCTAAGAATTTAAAATTTCAGAAATATGAATAAAGCTATTATAAAAAAGTTAGGTAGCTATTATTTGTATGTAAATAGAAGAATATACGAATTGGAGAGAGATTAAATGTTCCATTTTTTTTAAATCCACTCAAAAGCTACTCGGGGCTTATGAAGACAAAAAAAAAAGACAAGTAGAAAAGTCTATGAATTCTTGAACATTTTACTCCTCAACTTATGACAAAACTCGACGAAGGATGGGTAAGTTAATTCACATATATACTAAATAGATAATGAAGGTGCACTTTATAGAAGAATCTGATAAGGCATAGATTCTTAGCTATTCATTTAAAATATTGCTTCAAATTCAAAGTAGTATTCAAATTAACTACATTATTGCTTCTCTCGTGGTAATTTTTAATTGAATACTCTCACCTGTTTTGCAATTAATTGTTAAAGTGATTACTAGTAAATTAACAAGTTGCACTTTGAGAATGATTTTACTTTTGTGTCGCTTGGCTTAAGCGTTTTAGAGGGAATTCACAAGCACACAAGATAATAATTATCAATAATAATTATTCCGAAAATTAAAAAATATATAGCTTTTCAATTTTGGTGGTATGTATGGAGGAATTATGGCTGTTGTTCTTTGTATCATAATATATTAAAAGAAAGCTTTATAAATATTATGAAATAAAACACAGATTAAAGGTGAAACAAAATTAAAGGAAGTTCAGTTTTGTTTCAACTTTTACTAAGATTAAAGTCTCAGCTTCCTTTGACATATATCTGGTAGTCTAGACATGTGATGGTAACTACGATGAAAGGAAAAGTTGGATTTCAGCAAAAAGGTAAACAAGATTAAATTGCGTATAAAATATTATCTTTTGACTTAAGATACTACTCATTTCCAAATATAATAAGGGAATCTTACTTCAAAACTTATAAAAATAATATATTTTGGAGTCAGTTATTTAAATTAGGATTGTTATTATTACTTTTGATGAGTAATTGGTATCTGGTGTGAATTTTTAATGAAATGTGTCTTCAAAAATACCTTCAGGTGAATAAAATAATTACTCAAAATTGAATAAGTTATATTTAACTATAATTAACTTAAAATAACTTAATCTTCAAATATCGATGATATTTTATTTCTTGAAGTACTGCTTTTATTTTCTAAAATAAAGGTGTAGGATAAATGAATTGGAAATTAGAAATTGATTTTGTAAAATGTGTTTCCATGTACATTATAAGTAAGCATTTTTAAAAAAGGCGAGTCGTATGATTACAATTGCATAGATATATTCTCTTTAGTTCACCTTCATTATATGCAGTTATTGAAATAGTCGAGCATTATGAAATGTTTAGAGGTGGGTGATCTTAAGTAAAGTTTTACATTTCAGAGAAATATCTGATTTTTGCATTCTTATTGCTTATTAAAATTAACATAAAGAAGTGCGTAAGTGGATGAGGTGAGAATGTTTCATAGCATGGTAAAATTTTAAAAAGATGTTTCATGTGATATTTATTTTTAAAGGTACTTTTAAGGTAGAAAACAAATCTTAGATTGCATATATTATAATACTTTAAAATGCAGAATTTGTTTGTTTTAAATATAAGGATATATTAAATTTATAACATTTACTTTTTGTCTTTCTTTTAATGTCTTTATTCTATCTGGAAAATATTAACTTAAGCAAAACATTAATTTTAACTAATATAATTCGTTTGAATCATTTTAAATTCATAGAAACTAATTGATAAACTTTCAGCCATGATTTCTGTATATTTTGGAAATGAAAAAATACTAAGGTTTCCATCAGATCAATTAGCTTATGCATACATATATATGATCCAAATATTTACAGTAATATATCACATATACCACGTAATTTTTATTAAATAGGATGGTACAGAGATGATAGAATTTAATGCAGGTTAAATCTGTTGATGCTCAAAATCTTCCTGTAGGCGTGTTGTAGAACTTGAGAGGAAGGTGCCATCCACTTGACCTAAGCTCAGAATTGCAAAGTCCTTCGCCAATAGACGCGTGGGTCAACTTGTAATACTAGAATTTAGGTTCAGTCACGCATTACAAGATTAAATTTCAATTTTTATTTCAATTCTGTTTTTATTACTCGCTTCTTAACTATCATGGTTCCTCCGTTTTTTATGCAAGGCGTTTTAATTTGAAAAATAGAAATTTATATTTCTGTAACTCGTTTGGAAATGCTAACCACTACGTTTTCATCAGCACTTTTACTAAAAATTTCATTTAAACTTTTCTGTTGTTGAGGTGGAACTTATTTGACTGAAGGCAATGAGTGAAAATCTTAACTTATTTTTAAAGCTTTAATCCTGTATTTTTACGGCTCATAAAATTACCCAACAAATATCATGATTATTTCAATATTTGGTTGCATTACTTAATTTCCAATTTTCTTTTTCGTGTGCTTATAATTGTATAGATTGTATAATTTTATATATTTTGTTTAATGCTTAATTCCTGAATATTTTATTTTCCCTTTTCATTTGCATTAATTATACCAAAGGTGAGGCCTACCGTTGCTAGCTCTGTGAATGGGGGTGTGAGTCATAATGTTTGTAACCGTTATTAGCAGAGAATCGTGACATCAATGTAATACAGATTAATACGTATTTAAAAAAAGAACGATGAGAACAATGACTTCACACTCTGCAAATTCATTGTCAGCTTTTATTTTCCTTTCAATTTTGAAACTATGTAATATCCTTTGTTCTTTTCTCTAACATGTACTGTTATATTTTACCATTTATCGATGTAAAAAATTTTTTTTGCCAGTAAATGCTGAATGCGAGAAGATTCTCTCCTTGAAGGCCAGCTTGTGGCTCCTTAGGCATTCTGCCAATAGACCTCGTGTAGTTTCTATTGTGGCTTTAATAAAACTAATCTTTCATTCAGTTGTGAGGATAGACGTTTTTGAAGATCACAAAATAGCTAATGTTTTCTTAAAGAGAAGCTTTTTGATACATCTGAGTTCGCACCGAAATAGTACTTAACAAAATCAAGAGGAAAACAACATCTAAACGATATCCATTTTCGATTATATATTTCTGAAGGCCTTTGTCGAGGCTCGCTTTTGCTTTCATCAAACAATGGTCTGTCTATTTGTGCAACTTGGAAGCGGATAGCTTGTTTCAGTTCTTCCAACAATAGGGTCTTTCAGAGACCCCATAGGAAAAAATGGCGTACAGCTAAGTCAGGGGACCGAGTAGACTAACGAATATCACCGAATCTGGAGATAAGGGAAGATAGGGAGTATTACATTAATTCATGCTGTAACAGTATGGACTAACACCCCATCCTGTTGAAACCATTCACGTGCGATGGGAATACTTTTCATTGTGATTCATATAAAATGATGTTGTTTATCATCTCAACAAAGGGATCCGAGTTAACGGTAAAAGCATTCCTATTATAGTCTTTGAGGACGCAAGGATCAATAACACCAGATTTGCCAATAGTGCACAAGACCGTCACTGCAATAATGAGAAGCGGTCTTTCGCGTAATTTTGCGTAATTTCAGAACACTAATAATGACGGTTCTGACAATTAATCATACAATTGTGATGAAAATGATCTTCATAACTTGTGAAAAAAATAAGGTCATTTTGTACAAAAAATGCTTCCATTTCATGTGAGAAGTTCTATCACTAGGCTTAATTCTCTGTTTTCAAATGTTGCACAACGGTAATTTTGAAGGAGAGAAAGTGCAAGTCTAATTGCAAAATATGCCTTATTGGACAATTACTCAAATCAGGTTAAGATGAATGCTTTTAAGAAAAATGACTCGGATTACGGAGCACGATTTGTCTGAATTCTTCCATGTTTTCAGAGGCACATACCGTTTGTATTGTCCCGACGTTCGTGTTCATTGTGTTGAAAATTAATATAGAGTATAGTATTACGAACAGGAACAGCTCGATTTATATGGAAATTAAATAATTAAAATCGATTTATATGGTACGTAGTGTAGGACACGGTACGAGTATGAGGGGTTACAGCGTAATATCTGACATTTGTTATTTTGAAAGAATGGAAATTCCTTTATTTATTGATATCAATACAAATAACTTAAATGGCTCTCAAATGCTGTTTGGAAAATTTCCTGCTAAGATAAATGGAGCATTAATTCGCTTGAGAAACACGAGAGACGTTTGTTTCATGAAAAGTATCTGAAATATTCAAAGAGTTTGTTGCAAAATGGAATGCTTATAACTTAAAAAAGAGCAACAGAGCATGAAAATTCCAATATGAAAGCTTAGAAAGCTTACGAATATTAAATGTATTACTTGTATTAGAATAACTAAAACAATAAGAAAAGTTTAAATTCATTGCTGTTTGGTGTGATCGAATATTATTTTTCCTCTTATATATCCGATAGAAAAAGTCTAAAAATATTATTATCAACTAATAAAATTTTCATACTTAATAAGAAATATGTACCAGTATTTGTTTAAATATGCATTTATGACAAAATAATATTTTACGCATTCAGTGTTGAAACGCAGAATTTTGCTCAACTGCTTATTATATGTAAATTATGTTATTATTTCCAATATTTAATTTTTTTCATTTGTAAAAGCAGTGCCTTGCGAATTGAAGGGAATTTTCTGATGCTTTCTGGTTCGGATTCGACAGAAATATTCATGAAATATTTTAAAAGTAATTATAATAGGTTTATTCTACGATATATATTTCAGTTAGGAAGGATGAATAATTTAAAGGTTATAAAATTATTTACCCATCATAAACTTCTTGTAATTCAGGAAATGAGTTTGGATAAAAAAACGCGTCTGGATCCAATGACTTTAAAATTAATGCTTATTTTATTTTCCTCTTCATTTGTTTTGATTAATTCATATTTTTAATTCTAGGAATTGTTTCTTGACTATAACTTATTTTTAAGTTTTTCTAGGATTTTGTGCTTTTAAGGATAATTGCATATTAATAGTTTGAATAACTAAAACTACGAGCAACGCTACCATTATTCTGAAAATTATTTATAATAAATAAATAATTATACGAAAGTTCTATTAAAAATAAACTATCATTACGATAACTCATAACATCCTGGGATTTAAAAGATCAAAGAATAATTAAGGCAATACGGGATATTTTACATGGTTTTTATTTAGTTATGGCATTTTGTTACATTTTTAATTACTATATATTTTGTATATATATTCTATATATTTTGTATTACTATATATTCGAAGAATATTATAATGAGAATTTATTAATTGTTTTGTTTCATATAAATAATTTCAACAAATGTTTTTCCTACAATCTTTTAATTGTTTTTTTGATAAAACAAAAGAATACCGTCTAAGAATCATCAATGCAATATAAATTCATATCTCCGAAATAAACAGAGGATTATTCAAGTTACTTTTCATTATCATTGTTTCTTCCTACAAAGTTATGTTATATTACTGGCATAAGTAAGGTGATGTTTGTGATTAAATATGTCTTGATAATTAATAGTTTAATAGCATAAAATCTAAATATATGAGGTGTGGGTATTAAATAACTATTCTAATGCTTCTAAAGGAGAAGTACGCATGCGCCAAACACCAGGGATCGACAGCAGATTAGCATGAAGCTTTCTCTTATGAATATAGTGCCTATTTCTTCTGTAAACAAATCCGTATAGCCATAGCCTTTGTTCGCATAAGTTATTTTTTTTTCGAGGAAGATAATGTGATCCACGAATTAATGTGAAATATCACATAAAGCTTGGTAAAACCGAAGTTTCACATTAAACTTATAATTCATTGAAATAAGTGTATGGTAATGAATGTTTATTGCGTGCACATGTTTTTGAGTGGCTTAAGTATTTTTAAAATGACCGAGAAGATTTTGAAAATGATTCACAGGTTTTTCACACTTTTGCGTAAATATAACGGATGACTAAGTTGAACAAATCTGTAATCTGATTCGATCTGACCGTCAGTTAAGTATTCGTGCTATTACTGAAACTATAGTAATTAAAACAAAGAATTCGTAAGTCAAATTTTACAAAACGATTTTTAACATGCAAAATGTTTGTGTCGAAAAGGTGTTGAAAATTCTCATGTTTGATCAATAAGAAGCTTGGGAAAATGTTTGCACTGATACTTTGAAGGCCATTGAAAATGATCCAAACTTATTAGAAAGGATAATAACGTGTGACGAATCGTGATTCTTACTAATGATCCTAAAACGAAACTCCAATTCACGCACTGAAAGAACCATCTTCACCGAGAGTCAAAAAGGCTCGAATGAGCAAATCAAAATTTAAAGCAATGTTGATTATTTTTATTGATATTTATGGAATTGTATACATTAAATGGGTTCCTTAAGATCAAACTAATCAACTTTACTACCTTCACGTTCTTGCTAAACTCCGTAAAAGAACAAGGAAAAATCGGTACGAATTGTGAAAGGAAGTGTCATTCCATATTGTTTAACAAGAAGTTTCTAACTAAGAACAGCATACTAGTGTTAGATCATATGCCTTTTTCGCAAGATCTTACGCTATGCGACTTCTATTTGTTTCCTAAGGTGAAATCTGCATTAAGAGAACAAGATTTGAGTCCGTGAAAGAGAAAGTTGCACGCATCATGAAGGAGATGACAGAAGAACATTTCCAACACTGTTTTGAACAAAGAAAGATTCACATGGAGGAAGGAGGGGTATATATTAAAGGTGAAAATAAGTAAACAAGAATTGCATCAAAATAAAATGTTTTACAGCTTCATTCCTTTTATTATTCATTTTTCCACACCATGTAGTTAAATAAGTTAAAATTAAGTTAAAAGAAATACTCACTTATTTCATTAATATATAATTCCTTAATTTGTGATATGGAAATAGAAATAGAAACATCCATATATATTCAAAATAATAAAATTTAGTTATAAAATGCTGACTTTCACATAATTCATAAGAATTCTAAAATCAGAGAGCACCTTAGATTTTTCTTTCATTTAAATACTAACATAGATAATAAGTTTCTATTTAAATACTATTAAACAACTCAGTTCACATTAATAAAGTGAAAGTAACTACAACAATATAATAATGAAAAAATATAATAATCTCAAAAGTGGGAATTAGAACATTCTCTAAGGAAAAAAAATCTAAATAATTTTTAAAATTTGTAATACTATTTTACACATTAATTAAAAAATATTTTATTCGTTCAATTAAATAAAAGTCGAAAGATGTGTTAAAATTGTAATGAACATTCTTAAAGATATTTTTCAATAATATTTTTGATGAAATATTTTCTCCGCTTATAAATAAAAAAAAATAAGTATTTAATAATTCTTTTCTTACACTTTAGTTGGCAAATATCGAGTAATGACTTTTAGATTTGTAATAAAATTAAAAGTGTTTTAGCGGGTACGGGGTAAAATAATACGCACATACATACAAAAATAAATTTTTTCGTAAATTCTTAAAATACTATATCAATTGGAAAAACAAATAATGGTATAATGAATCAACTTAGATATATAAATGTTTGTGATATGTTTCAACATAATTTAATAAGAAAATTTCTTAAAGTTTTCTTCTCTGGCACTATACTTCCATCAGTAATAAAAAGTTTATGCTTAAAATTTCCTTAAGTTAATGGATTTCATTGATTGTAATTTTATTTATATTCTCCTTTTAAAATCATGATTAAATAACCTTCAGTTTCATAAGTAAAATAATCCTCTGATTTACATACATAAAAATAGGCCTTTTAGTACATTTGAGGTTAATATGAATTTTATGGGGATCCTTTTTGATACCAAATAAAGATTTTACAAGAATGAAAACTTATATCTGATATAAACATGCAATTTAGGTATAGTTATACAATTTATTTATTCTAACGATTTGTTGAATCTGTAGCAAGAACTTGAGATTAAGATATCTTTTCTTCATTTATATCGTATTATATACTAATGTTGAAAGAATGTTTGTGGAATATATATTATTTTCAAAAGAAAAAAATCTTATATATATATATATATATATCTTTGGTGGTAATCCCTCCCACACAATATATTTTAAGTTAAACTCCATTGAGGGCAGACAATAACAGCATCAGAGTACTTCACCTCTCTACCAAGGCATCCGCCTGCACTTCAAAAAGCATGACAATTCTCCAAGTCGTTCTTCACTCAGTTCTACCTTCCAAAGACTTTTCCTCCACCATATATCGCTAGTTATGCTAGTGCATCGGCAGGTGCATCATAACGAATTCCTACTGAATTCCCAATGTTTAACTTTTTTGAAATTTATTATAATTTTTATTTCTGATATTTCATTGGTAACGGAATATACCCTCTACTATAAGACATGTTAAGAACATTACATGTTAAAACTAAATAAATTGATAAAAACTTTCCTAATTTGTTGAAATGATTTTATTGAATATTTTTTGTCAGTAAGTAGCTTAAGTTATAATTTTTTTTGATTATTCTTAATAATACAAATATTTATTTTCATAATTTTTTTAATTTGGCTAGGAATATACTTGTTAAATTCTCCCATATAAAATATTGTGTTGCATATGAATGATTGAACATTAATGGATTTTAATCGTAAGTAATTTTATGACTAAATTAGTAAAATATTTCTCGGACTTTGCATTTTAATTTTAATGAATTGTCTAATTCCATCCGTACTCAAGTGCATTATAAGCGATATTCTTAAATAAAGTATTTTTTAAAACAATAAATCATCATTTATCAGTATTGTGTAACACAAAATAAAAGTTGTTGCTAAAGTTTAGCCAAGATGAAAAATTGATTCTTAAGTAATCATCAAAAGAAATATTTGTATAATGATAACGAAAGATAAATGATGCTAAAGATAAGAAAATAAAAATTTATTCTTCTCTTATTTAATAGAGCTTGGAACAAATAGTGCTTAAAATTAATGATTTTTTTACCAAAATTAGAGTCACAATATCAACATTTATGATTTTTTTTCGTTACGTATTTCAAATACTTGACTACTGTTCAATGAATAAATGAAGATATAATCAATATTTTGTTTGTTAAATTCTTTGTACTATAAATTGGATAAATTTAGGTTTAGATTACTGAATATCTCAGTATCATTTTTCTATTAAAAAATTAAAAATGGATTTCTCAACGAAGTATTCATAATTTGACTAAAGTTCGTGGTATACTATATTCTTTGTATAAACGAATTAACATTTATTTTTTAACAATTTCATCAGTGAAATTATTACAATAAAAAAGGAATGCAAGAACAACAGAAAATTAAAAGTCTGGTAACATGAAACTTTTGTATCATACCCGTAAATCTTTTGAAGGGAAAAACAAGAATGAAATTTTGAAACTTTGCCTATTTTAAATTATTAATCTTTTATAACACAGGTAGAAAACAAAAGCTTAAATTTTCTTATTTTTACGGTTTTAGAATCCTATTTAGAAATGTTCTTGCTAGACAAACAACATGTTTAATCATTATGAGAAACACTCTAATATATCTTTTATTAACTACTCTGTGTGAAATATTTTTTTTTTCTGTATTACATTTCAATTTTAATATAAAAATATAGGAACAAGTAAAAAAATTTAATATTTAAGAAAACAATTTAGAATTCAATGACATTTAAAAAAAATCCAAATAATTGAGTGACGTTTAAATAAAATAAGTAAAAAAATATAATTCTATATTTTATGTTTGAGCCACAGAAGAGAAAAATGTATGATTTAAACTGAAGAGATTAAAATATCTTAAAAAGTTAAGAAGTTTACATAAAAACCTTTTATTTGATAATTTGAGAAAATATTATAAAATATTTTGTGACAGTAAATTTAATAATATTTAATATCATAATAATTTAATAAATTTTTGCTAATTAAGACTTTCGAAATGTGTTAACTCAGACAAAGAAGTATGTCTGCATCTTCCATGGCAGTTAAATAATTTGATTAAAACTTATGATAATTTCTAATCTAAGCGTATGAATTTGAAGACCACGTTTTGGTTCTTGTTAAATCTAATTAGTCTAATTAATTCTCAAGGAAGTTATATTTTATTGAGAATACAATTCAAAAGACGATGCAATTTCTGTAATGCATAAGTACCAATTGTTAGCAATGGAAATGATAATTTGTTAATTGATGCAAAAAGAGCAAGTTATTGTTAGGCTTCTAATATGCGAGATTATTGAAACATGTCTTTTAAAAAATTACTATACAAATTTTGAGAAAAGAAATTAACTAGTAGAATGACTATATTATTAAACTTAACATAACAATTTTAATTCAAAGTTATTTTTATTTCATGTGATAATTGGTAAGTTTATTAAGATAATAACTGTCTGCCAATTTTAAAGTGACTGAAACGTATTAGAGGGAAGTAAACTGTTTCTTTTGGAAAATATCTTTGATTATGAATCGTTAAAAGCCTATAAGAGCAATAAAAAGTTTTTAAAGGAGACAAAGTATTTTTAGCAAATTCCTTAAAATTAATAATCGCATTTTGTACTTAAATTAATTGTATTACATATATATATATATATATATATATATATATATATATATATATATATATATATATATTATGTAATAAAAATAATTTGTTAAACTAATTGAAGAAAACTATTTGCTATAATATTTGAAATAATAATTTTGAAACTAAATTGGACTTTCGTTATTTAGATTTATTTTTATTACACCTACATGTAATTCCATATTAATTTATTACGTAATAATGATAGAGATGGATTGCAAGCTAATGTTGGCTTTTTTTAATTTTTAAGCTCATCAGCTTTATGAAAACTAGAAGTAAAATAAAATTTATGAAACTCTTTTGAACACTCAGTCATATCTATAATCTCCGTATAAGTATATACTGAAATAATTTTAGTTTCGTTAAGTTTGATTTATATTCATCTTTCATAAAGCTTTCAAACCTTTTTCATTTTTCGTTTTTTTTAAATTTAAATTATTTTCATAATGCATTTTTAAATATTATTTGTGTTCACGTTATTTAAAATATTTACTTTGTGAAACAAAAGTAACAGTTTCAGTTAAGTTTGAAACGTAATCCTAAAGCATTTCATGCTTTATTACATAAACATGATCATTATTTATTTTGAGAAGGAGAAATATTTTTCTTTATATGAAACGTTATATTTTATTGATTCCTTTACGAGTGATTTGACGAGTAAAACATAATAACGAATATATTATTTCAACTGAAAATACCTTCTTTTTAAAACATGAATACAAAAAAATGATATTTTTACATTCACACACCAGTGCTCGTATTCTACAAAATTTTATAGACGAAACAATTTAATTGCTATTAAAAATAAACAAAACTTTAAAAAATGTCTAGAGATTTATAAAAACTATTTATCAATTAATTGATGCAAACTATTCAAACAATATATGAATATGTATATTCACGTATTCTTAGAACTTAAATAAATTTTTCTTGATTTAGTACTTGTGATGCTTCTAAAAACATTATCTTGAAGGTAATAAAACAAATCAGATATATTCTAAATGTATAAAGAAATCAAATTTCACATAGGATTTTATACGTTTGATGAATTTAAAAATTAAAGACTGCAATATTTTCTTCATAAATTGCTTTATTTCCTAATTTATTAAGAATATAAGTGAATGAATCATTAATCGATTTTAGTCATCAAGTATATGTTTGACGTTGGGACATTCACGGTTTTCTCTTCACAAACCTCGGGAACTTTTGTAAATTGAATTGTATAAATAATAATAATTCGAGATAAAAATTCAAAGTTTTTTAAAAACAACATTTTTATATGGTGGTAAAGTATATTAAAAATATTGAAATATTAGTTAAAACTTGTCACAAATGCCTAAATATTGCATTGTTAGGCGAGTAAAAACGATTCCCAAAGTTTTAGAGCTGTAGCTTGATGGGAAGTTGGTTAAATTAACGATCGAAAATTTGATGACACACTGATACACACATACCAAGTGAAATATATAAAAACGTTTTAAAATGCGACTCTTTGTCAACTAAATCTGATTAAACGAATTAGATAAAGATAAGTTGTTTTGTGAATTTAATTATGGATATCGATATATATAAGAGAAACAGAGTTGAAAGAAAGAGAAGGGAGACAGTTGATAACGACAAGCTAATAGAGGTTTGAATTTGGAGTGAATCATTATAATGAATCGTTTGTATTGAAATTAGTTGAAAGCAACCAACTTTTGTTTAAAATAATAACTGTCAAATCTGCTATAAGCAAGAAGTGTCTCAATCGGTACGATTCAGTTGATAATGTAATTCTTTATTGTGTAATTTTAAACCGATTGAGAGGGACAATCGCTTAAGAGGAATTCGAGAAAAAGAAACCCTTCATAATTTTTCTGATAGTTAAATTAACCATGCTGTATTTTTCTGACTTCTCTTATAATGAATTTTTTTAAACTTCTTAGCTATTCAATTGACTTTAAAATGTCAGTAGAGTTTTATAAAAAAATAAGGACAGAGATGCAATTCCTGGTATGGCATTTATTAGATATTTAATGTTCAAAAATGAGTAATTTAGTGCATAGAAATTTGAAAATTTCATTGTATTCGACAAATTCTTAAGTTTTAAATAATACTAACTTATTTGAGAAAAAAAAGAAAATATCTTAATGGCTTGTGGAAATTAATCATGATTAAAAGCAGATTCAGTAATGAGGTAAGAGATTGTATTTTATATAAGCATTTGGGGAATATTATATTTATAAGGTATTCGATATGTAAATTTATGTTCTTATTATACTGAAGCATACTTAGTTGAGTATATTATTAGTTTTTTGAGTAATGGGACTGTAATTACTTAAAATCAATTTCTACGTTTATGATTAAAACGCTTGAGAACTATGCGAAGATTATTATACTTCCTTTATTATATAAAGGAAGCAAATATAATCGAGGAATTTTTTGAGGTAGTTTAAACACTAATATATGCACAAATATTAATTATAAATATTTCTATTTACAATTTAATAATGATTTGCTTAAGTATTCATAATATATTTCATACATCTTCCTTTAATTTCAGATTAGGAAAATAAAACTGAAACATAAAGTTAGATGTAATATTGTAGTAAGTTGGTACATTTAAAATTTTATATTAAATTTTATGGTTTAAAAAGTTTAATGTCTTGTACATTAATTCACATTGTTGGTATACCTAATATTCGAAATTTACTTGAGTTTTTCTTTAACAGTTTCATTCTGTAATATCAATTTAAAAATGCGAATGTTGTGATTTCGTCATATTTTTCTTCTTTGGGTGTTAAGATTTCTACTTTCAACAATAAATAATGGATGAGTGGAACAAAATTGTACGTTTAATTAAAAAAATAAATATTTTCGGAAACACTATAATGTATACTTTGGTAAAGTGATTGCAGACTTTACTAGAATTAGATTTTTGAGGTCGTTCCGTAACATTCTCTTCATGTTTCATAACATTTTAAAACAAGTAAATTTTAATATCCCATTGTATGTTCGTAAAACCGCAAATAAGTCGTAGTAATAATATCCCTTTTTGGCATCAGAATAATTTATTTAAGGAGAATATGCTTAAGAAGGTATTTTTGTTTTAAAATCGGAAATCAGGAATAGCGACTTAATCTTCATATTCTTTTTTAAAAACATATTCTTAGAATTTTAAAAGAAAAAAAGTAATCCCCATTCATAAATCATTATGGGTAGTAAAAATAGTAAACGTATAATTAATTCCTGTATTTCAAATATTTTTTTTAACTAAATGAAAAAGAAAAGAAACGAAAGTTAATTATTTTATTTTAAACATGTAGAATTTTTTTCTTCTTATTTTAATCGGTTGAAATATAACTACAAAAATAATCCAAAGCTCTGAGAAATATTTTAGATAATCCTAAAATGAAGCTATAAGCTTTCGTTAAAAATGAGAGTAAGTAAATAAAAAGCAATGCAAATTCCTTTCAAGACATATCGTCAAGTTAAGATATGATATTTAAACTCAAAATGCTAATTAGACCAGAATATTTTCTTACAAGTAAATATTTACGAAGAATCATGTTTTCAGACCTGTTAAAATATAAGGATTAGTAAGGATTTAACTTAACATATATCTAAATTCCATTAAGAGATGCGAAATTACGACTAATGCATTGTAATTTGAATTAAGCTACTTGTCTTAAAAAGAGAAATCAAATTTTGGCTTCCGCTATGAAGAAACAGTTTGAAACAAAATATAAAAAAATTTAAAATATGCAGAATTTTAAATATAAAATATTGAGGATTTCTACGAAATTTGTGACACAACTTTCAACATTAAATAACTTGAAATACAGTGCTAAAAATGTAAATCAGCAAATGTGCTAAAATAAAAATAAGTTTAAATTTCTTTCTTTAATGGCTAAATTTAAAATTTACATGAAATAGAATCGCATCAAGATGGATTTGCCAGATTGTAATGAAATTTTGTATGCAAAGACATTTGGACCGAACATCCAAAGGATTAAAATTTGGTGTACAATGAATTTGGGAGTTACAGAACATCGGAACTGCGCAATAAGCAGTTGTATATAAGAAGCGATTTTCAATCTGATGGTCAAATTTTCTGTTGCATTGAGATTTAGGATACCTTTCAACGATTGAAAAAAATGCCTCGCAGCAAGATTCGAGCTCATTGCGAGCAACTGTCAGAGTTCGAAAGAAGTCATATAATTAAATTGAAAGAGGCATATTGGGTAAATCGGAAAATGGTTCTTCATATGGGTCGAAGAGATGCTGGTAAAAATGGGTGGACGATAGCAGATTTTAGTGTCATAATGGTAGCTGTCGAACAAGGGCCTCAACAGGACAGATTGATTTTCCGATTAGCTATCACAGCGCCTGATTCCTCGTTATCAACCATCAGACGTGCGATCTGCACACAAGTGTCAACCATGACCTTTCATAGACGGCTGACAGACTGAAATCTACTCTCGTACCGACCTCTACGCCACCTGCCACTCACGTTTGCACACTGTCGAACCGGATTACAGCTCTATCAGGCTAAAATGAAGTTTACTGAGGACGTATAATGTTTGAGGACGAATTTTGCTTCCAACTGAGTCCTGACGAAAATCGAAGGCGTGTCTGGAGACGCCTGGGCCAGCGTGCTGATCCTGCTTTTCCTATCGCACGCAACACAAACCCTCAAACAGGAATTATGGTCTGGGGTGACATTTCCCTTGATAGACGGACCCCTTTGGTCGTCATTAGAGGCATACTTACAGCACAGCGATACCTCGACAGCATCTTGAGACATGTTTCGCTACCGTTCTTTTTGTAATACCCTGGCCTTATTTTTCAGCAAGATAATGCCAGACGGCACGTGTTGCTATGAATTGTCTTACAGCTTGTCAAACACTTCCTTGGCCAGTTAGATCTTTTTCCAATCGAGCATGTCTGGGATCTGAGGAGGAGGCGACTGCATCTACCAGGGAATGTTGATGACCTCTCCCGACAAATGGAGCAACTTTGGCAAGAAATACGACAGGAGAACATCAGGGAGCAGTATCACTCTATGCCACGTAGTGTGGCAACTTGCATCCAGGCTAGAGGAGGGTATACACCTTACTGAGCTCATTACTTTGTAACTACGTAACTATGAAATAAATCTTTCAAATTTTCTGGAAATTCTGTATATAATTTTTCTGTATATAATAGTATTAAAATTCGATTATGTACATAATTTTCCTATCCTTCATTTTTTTCTCTATCAGACAACTCCTTCTTGGCATGTAGTTTCTTATAGTGTATATATGTACACCCTCTATATATATAGAGAGAGTGTATGTGTGCGTATTAATAAGTACAAAACAAGCAAACGAAACGCATTAAACAAATCTAAAAGGAATGAAAATTTATATAAAGTTATTTGTAGTATGAAAGTTGAAAGATTAACGTACAATACAAAATATATATAAGAAAGATGATATAAAATTAAATAATTATGCAAAATCGATAGCACAGTTAAAAAATATTAACAAAGAAAAAATAGAACAAAAAATATTAACAAGACAGTAAGAAGCAATTGAATTTTTTAAGAATCCATTCAAAATAAACAAAAAAATTATTTTTTACTACCTCTGGTTTACGACAGCGTTCAGACAAAATGAGATAAAATAACAAAATAAAATCATGTTGCCTAAGCAATAATTCATTACCGGTTTTCAATATCAAAATGAGTAATCCTCAATTAAAAAACTAAAATTTGCAATTAAAATAATTAATTATTTAAAAGTCAGTAATGCGATCTATATACTGAAGTTAAAATAAAAAAACTTTCAGAGTAATAATTTTTATGGAAACAATAATAAGTATGATAGTTTTAAATAATTATCATTTTAAAAGATGTTATATGCAATAAAAGCAACTAAAATTTTATTTTCAGTAAAAATAAGAAATAATTGAAAATTGTTTTATTTCATAATTTTTAAAATGTGTTAAAGAAATTTATTGTTCAGCTCGAGTGCAAATTTGTAAAATTTATTTGAATTATTTTGAATATTAAAGAGCTATTAAATTTTATATAACCTAGGATATAATTAAATAAAATATTACGTAAAACTGATAAATTACCTTCAAAGAAAGGTATTTTGTTCACACGAAGAATCAAAAGTATTCACTTTTTCATAAGTGCTACTTAATAACTTTTTATCAGCTATTTTAAATTAATATCTAAGTACTCAAAATTAATAAATTTTTACCATTTTATATTAAATTTAAATGAGAAGCACAATAATGAATCAGGTGAAAATTTATGGATAAATTTGCTATAAAAAATAAATATATCATCAACATATCTGAGAAAGTATAGTTATTACCATACCATTTTGCTCTTAGAAGTATAAATATATATTTGCAAGACTTTTACTAGAAGAGCAATTTGCTTTATTATAACATAAATTCACTATTTACTTTATAATTACTAAAGAGCCTCCAATATTCAGTAACCTTTACAGACTTTCACTAGAAGCACTAAATACATTGAATTCTGGATTTGATTTTTTGTTAGACCAATTCATAAATAGACAATCTAAGAGTCAATAGGTAGCCCAATTTGTCTGGTAAAGTAGATAGGTGACACTTGATAAAAGTGTGCTGTTTCTATAACATTATAAGGCAAAACATTTTTTTCTAAATATAATTTAATCAAAGCTTACAAAAAGATACCAGTTAATAAATCTGATATTGAATCAAGCGATTGTATCAACTCCTATCGGAATCTTTGAATACATTCTAACACCACTTGGTCTTAAGAGTGCATGCCCACCCTTTCACTTCTTTATACACAAAGTACTACACCGTTTAAATTACGTTAATTACGTTTATTCTCGTCGCTTCTGAAAATTTCACTTCATATTTACAAACGTTTCAGCATCTTGACTTTTACCAAATAGTTCTAAACGTGAAAAAATGTACTTTTAGACAGACAGGAATACTCTTACTTAAATTTTTTTTAAAGTAACTATATGTCTCTTTCTCAGAAAATACTAAGGCGGTTTCTAATTTTCCATTTCGTAAGACAAGGTATAGGTAACATCATTTCTTTCAAATTATAGACGAATACTAAGCTGCAAAGAAACAGTCTTCACTATATCATCTAATCAAAACTAATAAGAAACGCAACAAGATTATACAATAGACACTTGGAACAATTTTAGCATTCAATATTTATAAAAGTATGCTTGCTAATGCTACTTCACAAGATTAACCGAAAGATGATCTGAACTTGTTCTTTTTGACAGAAGCGTTAGTTATAGCTATTGGTGAGGTTTTAAGCCGAAATGATAACAGGTCACGGCCATTAGTATTTTTATTCTCGTTAGTTGACACCTACAGAAAAAAAATTCATAATGTCTTTGGTTGAGCGGTAATCGCCGGGTATTATGTCGTTCCTGATACCATCATTTCTTGAGAGGCATACAAACAACAATTTGTTTCGATCACAAACGATGCACATGTGCTTCTTGCACAAACACTCTCTCCATCAAAATGGATTCTTAAAATTTGTTGACCAATTTGCAACATAAATTCGTTATATTTAGGATAATTTAATGTCATAACCAATGCTTTCTCTCGTATTTCTGAAGTTAACTTATCAATCAAAATTGATTACGAGGCTATTGTTTGGAAGCAAGAATTCGATGACCGGTTTATCTTTCAAGATATCTGGTTGAGGATAAAAATTACAAATGATCGAGCTTTCGATAAGATTAAATTAGTGTAGGACATCTAGGCACTATATGACCTTTCGTTCCAATTAATTTTAGAAATATGGTTTTCCGTACCATTCCCATCCTGGAAATAAAGCTATCGCTAAATTAATCAAAAATAGAATATATTCGAGTTAGAAAGATTACATTCTTTTTCTAAGCATTGCACCTCTTGTCAGAGGCGTAAACTATTGAAGCATTTAAAGTCCATAATTGGAAATGTTTCCTCTAATCTCCTCCAGATTTCATATCCCGTTCATATAGACATTACAGGATCACTACTAACTTCTAATTGTTACGCATATTGTCTTACATGAGTTGACAGATATTTTAAAAATTTCTTCAATGAAACATCAAAGAACAGAAATATGCACTCAATTTTTTTTACAAAATGGATTTCAAGGTTTGGTATTCTGGTAATTGCTCTTATTGGTGGAAGTTCGCAATTCGGATCAGAGCTGTTCCAGGTATTTACAAGATTTATAGGCTCATAACATAGAGGATACCCACTCTGAATTACCACCCGGTTTCGAATGGGATGGTGAAATGATTTCATCGTCTGATGAAACATTTTGATATCACGTCACAGAACTATGGACAAATGTTTTCCCCATAGTTCTGTTGGGTATTCATTCTTGCTTGAATTATAATTTCATTGTGGTATCTATTATAAAGTTGAATTTTTGCTGCCATTTGTCTTCTTCTAATTCGGGATGTTCAATGCTTTTTTAAATGAGGAATGTTTTAATTTCACTCAAGCGCAAAGGAAAACGTTGCAATATGTTACCTCTGGAAAGTCATCGCACTTTAATGTGAAGGAGTAAGTCGGAAAACTGGCTATCTATTTCTTCTAGGAAATCCTTAAAGGGGCAATGGTTGAGTGATTTTACCAAAATGCGGTTAATAATCTTAATTACCAAGTCTTTGAGCTCAATTATTTCGGCCGAAAATGCTTGTCACAAAGCGTTTTTTTCATGAATTATGCAGTGAAACGTTAGAATTTCATGATTTAATTTTTTTCTGAAGAATTGATGTTACCCTTTTATGTATTCCTGTCATATTTCTGGCTCCATCAATTGCTATAAAACGATTTTATTTATATCGATTCCATTGTCTTCCGTTTTGCACAGCATTTGCTATATCTTCTCCACGAGTTTAAATTGAGAGAGGTAGCAATCCTAGCAGTTCTTCCTTCGGACCTTGGGATGACATATACCTGACGAAAAGGATAACTTGTGCCATGTTTTTTATATCGCAAGACTCATCTATAGCAAGAGATAAGGCAGAAGCCAGTTGAATGTCTTCCACTTTCATATGTATTACATTTGAAGGCATTTTAGCAGTTGTAGCTTGTACTGTTTTAGCAGATAATGGCAAATTTTTGATTTTTTTAGGATTTCAGCTTTGCTTTTAAAATCACGAAACAGTTCTTCAGATGCACGTATAAAACAATCTTTGACGTACTCACTATCTATGAATGGTTTTCTTTTTTGCAATTTCTAATGATACTGAAAAGCTTGCCAGATTTACATTTTTGGGTTCCCTTAGCAGGGAACTTGACTGTTTCTTCTTTTTTTTGAACTCTTCAACAGCTTTTTTTCGCAAGTTAGTGTTTGGATATTTACTACCAAACTGAATATGTTTTGTATTGAAATGTCTCTCCAAATTTGACTTCTTATTGTGTGCGAGTGTTTTTTGCAAATGAGACAAGTCGGAAGGTCATTTATGATCCCTACGAATGCAAACGCCTCCGTCCAATCCTGATTCAATTTTTGGTTTTTTTCTTCAATTCTTCTCTTTTTTTTACCAGATCCCATACTGGTGGCGGAATTGAAAAAATGATTTTTTTTTAAAATTTTACTTAGCTATTTAAAACGGCAAACAATTTATTTTCTATTATTACTTCGTTAACACGACCCTCAGATATGTAATTCCATTCTGTTACTGATTTTATTATATTATACGCTTACGTACCTTTGAGAAGATAATTCGCTTCTGAATCGTATTCTTCTTGAAACAACAAGCGAATAAACACGCAAAACCCCCAAGTGATTAAATTAACACACATGCAACGTAACGTCCGGGGATGAACGACTGACAACACGTCTAGAGTCTAGATATGTTGTCTAGACTCTTGAAGGTGGCTGTTTGGATGAGATGGAAAATGAATGCAGTTAGCTGAAAGATAAACACGGTCGGGGAGTCTCATCTCTAAGAACAAAACAATAGTTCAAATTTATCTCATTACGGTCATGTTAAGCGTAGTGATTTGTAATTAACGATTATGAAAATAGAAGCTATTGAGAACTTAGGTACTTAAAATATTATTTTCTTATTTTTTGAAAAGTTTTGTTAGTAAATTATTAATTTTTTCGTATAGAACTAGAGAGTCGCAACTATATATCAAAAGAGCCACATGCGGCTCGCTAGCCTCAGGTTGCCGACCCCTGCCCTAGTGAATTGCTGTACTGAGAGCCCTTGCATTTTAATGCAGAATTTTTTTTCTCAAAATGCTCCTAAAATTTTATTAAAGGTTTTATTAAAAGTTTGAAACTTCTTTTTTATGAGAGGGACACAGGATTGTTAAATTTATCTTGACTCCTGAAAACGTACACACTTTTTGATTAGCTATAATTAATTGAAATTAAAAATTAATGTGTGATTTGATGTTTTTACACATTTCTTATAAAGGAATAAATATTCTGAAACATGTAAAATAATTAAAATATTTACGTTATGCAAGATATATTCTACTCAAATGGTTCTAATGATATGCAGTAAGTTGATTTATGAAGTCAAATGTATATCCTTTAATGTGTATCTATATAAAGTGAAATAAAGTTTTAAATTTTTTTAAAATAATAAAATATCTCAAACTTTTAGAAAATTTAGAAAAGTAAGAATTTTTTTGTTTTTTTATTTAACAAATATATTAGGCCTCTAAATTTAGATACAATTTAAGTAAGTGTATTATGCTTACTATACTTCCAACATTTTAATTGTCTAAGTATATAAGCTTTTGAAATATCTTGCACACAATTCGAAAAAAACTAACAATAAGAAATATGCATTTGAAGTCTTAACTTTCTAGTATAATTTCTCTAGTATATAAGATAGTATAATTTCTCTTCTGTTGGCTTCAACAACTCCCTTTATTTTGTATCGTTTATTTTGATCCGAGATCCTCAAAATGACTCCACATTCCTTTTTTTTAATGTTTGGATTCGAAATTTATTATCTTCTGCCAGTGATAAGCCTATATCTTAAAATATTTTTATACCAGATTTCTCTAAAATACTAATAAGTATCTGACGTTCATCATTGAAATTGTTAGTGTCCCGTTTCGAGGTTGTCTCTGAAAATTGAAGACTAGAACCAATCGAATTTGGACAAAACTTTTCAATATTAACAGACATAGACTTTTACTTTAGTTGTTCACTTTGCCATGCTTCCATAATATGGCTTAGTAAGCCATAATATGGCTTTGCCATAATATGGCTTAGTAAGCAAACTAAACCGAAACACACTTCGAATTCAAAAACGGCGTGTCCATTTAAACGCTGATTTTATGAAAACATAAAATACAATTGTGTGGATAACTTTTGAAGTTTTTGAGTATTGTCAGTTGGTTGGTATCAAAATGATCAGCATAAATTTAAAAAATAATATTTATTTTTTTCTACAAATTGAAAAAAATGAAGTTTTGTACCTCTGAGACTCCTTAGAAAATTGATATTTTATGCTTTGCCAGACAAATATATAGTAACATATAACAACAGCAATTTAATAAAACAAGTACAAAAAAAATCTAATTATTAATTATTTTGAGTCATTTAAATTTCATGTTGTATTTTAGAATTTGATGTTATTTGAAGAAGATTTTGCTAGCTGAATAATATTAAGTTGACACTATAAAGTATTAAATTTGTATATGTATATATATATATATATATATATATATATATATATATATATATATAAACTTTACGAAGGAATGAATATTCACAATCATGAAAATCATCAGAAAAACATAAAAAATAATTAAAAAGCATTCAACTTTTCTAATTTCGAAAATCGTATTTATTAACATCGTTTTGAAAAAAAATATTATCTCCATTTTACTTTTTACAGTTTTGATGAAATAATATAATGTATAATATAATTAATATATATGATATAATAGTATTAAAAACTTCATTGAATATTCATACGAAATTAAAAACAAAAACAAAATGCGTGTATATTAAAATATTTTAAGATTTCAACTACATTACCTTTTATAATAGAATAGAAACCAAAACTATTAATCTCAAATAATTATGAAACAAAATCAATATAGTGAATAGATGTAACACATGAAAAAATTGTTTCATTCTTCTTTCTCATTTACACTTACCAAGTAAGAGAAATCAATTCCGAAAGATAAATGCAATCCATAATTTTTTGGTTTGTATAAAATATCTTCGGTACAGCATTTAAAAGAGAAATATATATTTCCAAAATTAACTTACATTAAATTCAAAACAATGTTTGAAACCGGCATTTCGTCAAAATTCAAACAATACAGCAGTATTTAAGACTACATCCATAAAATAACAACTAAACAATAAAAAAAACTTAGGTACTGTATTTATCAAACCAGACAGGAAATGGAATGGTCCGTAAAACTACACGATAAAAATAAGCTTTTCGAATTTTATTTTTGATAACAGACAGGAAATGGAATGGTCTTTAAAACTCGTGCAAAGTTCTGGATAATCCTTTCTCTTCAGTAAAAATAGAGAATCTCAAAAGTCGTAAGGTTCACAGATAGGCCTTTTCCAAAGCCTTTTGTCACATTTTGTCTGAAGACATCTCATACTCACTGGACCGTTCAACAGGTATATATCCCGAGATTGAATTCACTTTCACTCATCGACTCACACATATCTTCTGGATATATTTCGTGAAGAGGGATATTCACCAAACCACGGGAAAAATAGAAATTGTATTTACTTGAAGGGAAGTAGAAAATACTTTGGTGATATAATCTCTTATTTCAAACGAAGTTCGTTCTCAAAGTACTCTTATTGAAATGGGGAATGACTAATAGCAACGGAGTAACTCACTTTAATATTCTTTAGTGGGCATTTTTTCCTTTTTAAAATATGTCTGTGAAAATGACACTTTACACATAAAAAAAAGACGTTATTTAACTTTTCCAGCCGATGTGACCATTTTCATATTCTTTGGAACAGATTTACAGAAAGAAAACCTATTGATTTGATTAGTGCTTGGTTGCAACTCTCACCTGGTGTTGTTTTCTTCAATTCGTGGGTTTGATCTCTGATAGAACAAAATACCGTCTATCAGGGATCACGCATATTAAATTTGTCTCCGTGTTTCTCCCATTGGCGTAGTGTGGAAGTTTAGGAAGGGTTGTGCTAGCTCTGGCGCTGTACTCGTCGCTTGATTGTGGTTTGAAATTACGAGATTTGTCACCCATACCCCATGTGTTGCTTCTTAGTGCTACGTCAATAAGCACTCAATCAATGAATCAAGGTTTCGGGTGTCTAATGATCAATTCAGGTCCCGTCAAAATTGATAACTCGATGCAAAATGACGACATCAACTCAGTGCTGCAGCAATCAATTTTCATTTGGCTTCTAATCAAAACTTACATATGAGCCTGTGGAATGTTTTGGCTCTGTTCAACAGATGGAAGTACACAAAGGCTACACCAACTTCCCTTAGAAATGACATCTGTCGTTCATCACTGGAACTTTTGAATCCCTCTCGTTGCTTACATTTAACAAAAAGTTTGTGTATTTCTTTAAGCTATCACAAATACGCTTCATTTGGAGCTATTTTTATTTAACTGAATCTGTTGCGTTTAATTTGGTATTAGATTAATTATTAGATTTTGATTTAGCACTATACGCAATGAATTAGAGAAAGGATATAATACGTTTCTACATTATACGGTAAAAGCCTAATTTTAGAAATGAATTTATATTCTTTTTAATGGTATTAATTGATAGGTTTTATTAAACTGAATTGATTTTGATCAGTTAATACTACACAGATCCAGACAGATCAGCTTACATCTAGACATGTAAATCTGGTTTGTTATGAAATAACTAGGATGATATGTGAGATGATATCATGCTTATTTATTTGAACGTATTACATAACTCTGTAAACTGTTTCACACAAAGTCCCAATTAGATTTCAAATATAGCAGTCTACAATATTATATTCAATGGTTTCCTATGGAGTCATAACCTTCTTCCCCGGTAATAAACACGCTGTTCGGAAGCGAGTAATTGTGGTCTATGTTTTAACTAGAACAAGAATGCAACTGAATGAATAACACAACACATCGGATATTTAAAATGTTTTCGAATTACATCTAAAATAATTTTCTGTAATATATGAAAATTTTTCGTCAGATGAAATTTTCTGATATCCGCTGAATAGTTTATCATCCCTTTTTTTTCCTTTTAACACATTAAGCCTCTCAATGCTAACGCGAATTTCACCGGTGAAACCAATGCACACTTTTATTATAAATTTAGTTTTTATTTTATTATTTTAGTTTTTTAGTTTTTTTATTATTTAGGGAATTCAGTTTATCATGAATGATTCTTATGATTATTCTCTTGTTATCTTATGCATATTTGTTTTATTTTATGTTTATTTTTTGTGCCTAAGGCTGGAGGGAGAGCTCAAAAATAGAAAGGGTAATTTAATCTGTCCAATCCGCATCAAGGTCTAATGTGCTATGGGACCAAATAGTCGGATAAAATTTTGCAAATCTGTATGAAACATGTCCCTGATTTTGTCAAAGCAGATTATTCTAATATTTATAGTTAAATTAAAATAAGCTAAGGTTTGACAATTTGCATTATAAGATGAAATGAATAAGCTAATGAAATTTTTTGTGTTTAAATATAAGGAAAAGAAAATTAAAATATATAACTTTCTGCTTAAAATGTACTTTAGAGCCTTTTTTATTGGGGAGTGACAAATTTAGATAAAAATGTGTAAATTATTGTTATTATAGATTTCAAAGTTTAGACAATGTATAAATGTATTTCAAAAATATGTATAGCTTACAGACCTAAGTTCTTGTCTTACACATTATGTTGCAACCAAAAAACCGTTAATCGGAAAATAATTTATAGAAATAGATACATATACAATGAGTTGGTTGGCTGGTTTTATTTACGTCGCTCTAGAAGCAACACGAAGGCGATTGGCAAAGGACCTCGTAATTTTGAGCCTCGGTCATTTGAACTAATTAGTACTGAGTACATTTTCCTTTCAGATGCTTCTATTTCCTTTCGCTTCATATTTTATTTTAAGTTTTTACCACATTTTTTGTCGGCTATATTTTTTGTTCTTTTATTCCTAACTTTACAAGCCTTTGAAAATTATGAAAGAATTATTTCTATTACATTATGTATTAGATGTATAAAGCATGAAATTCCTCAATTTTATTGAAAATGTAATGCAAGAAAAATTAACATATAAATCTCAATAACTAAATAAAAATTATCCAATAAGTCTTTATGTATAAGGAAATATTTTATAATGTAGTGTAAAACTGTTTGAGAATATGTTAAGAGCGTAATATAACTGACTGAATGATTCATTTCATTATACTTTCAGAGAGAGAATGATAGTTTTTTTCATAAATTGTATTAAATAATTTTAAGTTTAACTGTGCTTTAAGTGTTCCTTGCATAGAAAATTTGGAAATATTTCAAAAATAATTTTTAAATTAATTTTCTGGGTAACTAAAATATAGAACTCAATATGAAATTTTTAAAAGCTCAAGAAATATAATAAGAATAATAGTTTTTTTTAAAAACAAGATATTAATGAAATTAATTTTATTTTGAATTAACATATAATTTACCACATTACCATATATATTTGATACTTTGTATTATGCATTTATGATTATTTTTAATATATAATTGCAGGGATAAATAACACAATTTACACATTTCTCTAATTAAATTTTAGTTATATATATATATATATATATATATATATATTTAGATCTCTTGGATGTTTTGCGAAATTTCAACTTTAAATATTTTTAAGAATTTATTTATTAAAGAGAAAAATATTTTTAGAAGTATGTTTATCATTTTCTTCTTGGTATAAAAGATTTCAAAAATAGTTTTTAAAATCAATAGGATAATTAAATTTAAGTAAATAATTTCGTTTCAGAAAATCAAGTTATTCAAATTGCTTGGTGGTAAAAGCTCTCTTCTTAATAAGTATACTGTGACATATTGGAAGAATGGATTAAAAACATCAATTATTTGATTATGTAACAAAATAATTTGAGCTCTTTTTTTTTGTGAAAATTGTTTAATAATGTGTATAAGTTAGTATAATTTATTTCTAATGATAGCTAATTTACTTTTGTTTTAAATGAACTTTATTTACTTTCTTTTATTTTTTGAATTTTTGTTTTGAGTTTTTTGCTTATTTTGGTTTAGAGATCATTTCGTTAGATTGAGATTCTCTACTCTGGTTTGGATCCGTAATATTAGTATAAACACTCTCTTATCAGTCTTAAGTCTGAGAAAACTTAGTACCACTTTATCTTCATTTTTGTATTTGATTTTTTAGTTCTTTCTTCTTTAAATATGCTTTTTTGGTCTTTGTAAGGCTTTGATATTTTGTACATAGTTGTAATTATTCAAAATATTGGCGTTGTATTTTATGTTTTAGTTAGTTACATATATATATTCAATAGTATTATGTAGTATTATGATTTCTACCATTTAATGATTTTTTTTATAATAGCTTTGTATAATGTACATTACAGATGATACATATAATCTAAATTTAACTGTCCCATTTTGTAATTTTGATTTATTTTACTATATGTTTTAGAAAATTTGTAATTTTCATAATAGTTTTGATATTTATTAATTTTAATTAATGTTTTTACTAGATACGATTTGTAATTCTTATACATACTATGATTAAGTCTAATTAAAATTTACACACGCACACACACACATATATATATACCTTACGTTAAAACTACAATGGATTTTAATAAGAATGTTCTATTACAGGATTAAAAAAAACTTAAATATTTTTATCCAGAGATAAAATTAGTTAATTAATGCGTGAGCATTCAGATTTTGTTCGAATATAAAATAGAAATATAACTTTTCACCCAAAATGTGATGCTTAAAAAGAAAGGCTACAGTCAATTATCCTGTAAGAATAACTAATGTTCCGTGTGAAAGAAAAAGAAATCTTTCAACTCATCAAAAGTTGTGTTTCTTCAAAAATATGAGTTTTATTCCTATGCTTAAAATCACCAAGAAAAGAATTGCGTACAAGTAGTCTCAAATTTTATCTTCAAAAATGTGTTTGATCCTGTGCATCTAATTGTGAAAGAAAAAGAATCAAATATCTTTGCTTAAAAATAGAATTGTTTTTCCTACATTTTCATTTCTGCCATTGAAGTGAAAATATTGTCTCTTGTAAAAGAAAATCACAAATTTCGCTTACATATCATCAGAAGTAAGCTATAAACCGCACCTTGGTTCTTCAAGAGAAAAAAAAATGCGTTTATGCTCGCATCACTTGTGTTAAATAGTGTGAAAGCGTGATAAAATTTTAAATGCGTAAATTGTTTATTATTCAAAATTAAACTGGTGCTCAAAATTAAGAGAAATTTCCGATTTGGTCGATCATCTCTAGAACTACTGGCCAGATTTTAATGAACTTTATTCATTAAAATCTGGGACATAGGGTTGATATACATAGGGTGTACATAGGGTTGATATAACAAAAAAAAAAAAAAAAAAACTTTCAACAGTTTTAATACACACGAATGATCATGCATAACACTCATCGGAGTCGTAAGGTATAAAACAGCAAGTGCAGAATAGAACAAAAAAATAGAGTTAATAGGGGATATGGTACCCTCTTACAGATATATAGGCCTCGCGACGTGATTTTATGCTGGAAATAAGGGAGTTAATGAATTCATGTGGCAAATGGTCCCACTCGTTTAGCAACGCTGTTTTCATGTCTTGGAGGGATCTCGGAAGGGGCTTGAGGATTGCAATTACCCTCCTCAGAGCGTCCCAGACATGTTCAATATGATTAGAGTCTACAGATCTGTCTGGCCAATTCACCCGGCAGATATCCTCACTTTCTAGAAATTCTTCGACCAGCTGAGCTCTATGTGACCTCGTGTTGCATTCATTAAAAGGAAATCAGGACCTATTGGACCCTTTTAAAGGTGAATATAGGACTCTATCTCTTTCCTATACCTCTTAAGAGTTGAAGTGTCTCTTTCAAAGATATGGAGGTGTATGCTGACATCCGAAATGATGCCTGACCAGACTATCAAACCTTCGCTGCTGCTATAATGGTTGATTTCTTGGACATTGGAGGGCAGGTAGCGGGTCCCAGGTTCTCTCCATAAGAGAACAAAAATCACTGGTTAGGCTTAACCGGGACTCATCAGTGAAGAGGACGATCACCTATTGATTCATGATCCAATCTGTATGATCTCTGCATCATTTTAAGCAGACTCTTCTGTTCGCAGAACTGAGTGGGACGCACACAACAGTTCTGCTTGCAAACAGACCTCTCTCATGAAGTCTTCTGGAAAGAATCACCCTTGAAACTCGGTTTTTTGTGGCTGCTCACAACTCATGAAAGACCTGAGAAGCTGTAGCATTCCTGTTACGCTCCGCTGTAATGGAAAAATGGTTATCTCTGGCCATCAGGGCTCTAGGACGACCTTGCCTATGTTTTTCTCTTTTTTCTTTTCTGGTATCCTTAAACTGTTTCCACAAGTTGAACACGACGCTGTGCGTTAAACCGGATTATCTGCTACTCTGGAATTGAGACCGGCCTCCTTCTATCCTACCCACAATTTTCCTCCTCATTCCATCATCTAAGCATTGATCGCTACTCACTTTTATTGTTTGAATTTAATCCAAGTGACTGCTGCAAGAAACACCAAGAAACTCGACGAAATGCTCTAGCGAATGAAATGCGGATTTTGGCAGGCGTGCTGATAAATCCTGTTTTTCGACTAGTTCCGTCCTCATACACGTATACTCTTTTGTATTCGACGTGCAAGATTTGCATCTTTATTTCGAAGCAGTATTTTTTACATTTCGTTCAATTTTTTTCATAACATTATACAAAATATGCAAATTCTCTTTATTTTGAGCACCAGTGTATGATGCATAAATTCATGATTAGTATTTAATTTTATATTTGAAAGTTTTAATGATGTTTTTTTCATTAAATTTTATATTCTTAAATTGTAAATTTAGAACTTTAATTTATGTATTATATTTTGAGATTTTTATTACAATACAAAATTTTGATTTTTTGAATTTGTTTTATTCATCCCCTATATAATATTTGTACAGTTGCAATTACGTAGAGGAAGGGAAATGTAACGAACAAATAATAAACAATAAATTAGAATCTAACAAACAAATAAGAATTTAAAATTAATTAGAACTTAAAAATTCTGAAACTCAAAATCACAAATTTATTGCATTAATTTCCTTTGACCCAAATATTTATATGAATATGAGCTCATGGTTAAAATATTTCGATGTTTAATTCCCAAATTGAATCTGGATAATTTATGAAAATTTAAAAATATCTCTAATTATTTGAAGAATACTGTTTTAACAGAATGCATTGACTGTTATAATAAATTTAAGAAATGGAAGAAATACACTTGCTTCTCAATAGAAAAAAGAATATTGCCTGAACAATAACTAAATGTTGTGATTCTTTATAATAAAACATACAAAAGAAAAGAAATTGCTCAGTACTTCCACGAAAAATTGAAAATAGATAAAAAAAAATTAGGATTGTCTACACCAACGATATTAGAAGGACTAACACATTTGACCTATCCTTTAGTTTAAGACAATTTCTTGTTATATATAAACCTACCTAATAATCCAACAGAATAAATAATAACAATTGCCAAAATTTATTAAAGATTCACAACGTTGAAAAAAAAAGTTAAAATCTAGCAATACTGTAACCCAAAAATTTAATACTATCAATAAATATCAAAATTGGCAACCGAGACAATTTAGGCCAAATGAAGTTTCACAAGGTCCTTTTCCTAGATAAACTTTTAAGCCCTTTAAAAGACCAAAAACGTATTTTAATAAATTACTAATCTACTTCTGTGAACTTCGTGATTACTGAAGCATTCCTAAGGTGTATCACTGGGTAAAAACTTGCACTTTTAGAATTCCTACACCATAAACTAGTCCCCCAATACTTACGGTTAATCTTCCGACTGAAGTAAACCGAAGTTGGCTATTACTTAAAATATCATAATACTATGAACACAAATATCTACCATGCGTACTTGAAACTGGCTCGACAATTTCTATTTATACCACATCATTTTGCGATGAAACATCACTTAAAAATGAATGATGCCCAAAGCATAATTGAACAGTAATACCAGTATACAATTAACCTACGAAGGGTATGTTAAATATACATAAAGATTAGTACTGTGTATGTTCTAGATCAGGGATGGCGAACCAATGGCACGCGTGCCACTGATGGCACGCGACACAATATTTTGGACACGCCACGATAGCCTAATGCAGGGATGGCGAACCAATGGCACCTGACACAATATTTTGGGTACGCCACCGATCACAAAGTTCACAATGAAGCATATAACGAACGAAAGCGACTGATCCTACGCTACGGAGTGTTCGGGCGCAGGGCGGCGGGCAGGAAGCGCGCTCGTTTGTTATTGTAGTTACATCGTGGACTACAATTCAACAATATCCACAGTTGTTGGATGTTGTGTCGCTTTCAAAATTGATGTTTTTTACAGACAAGTTTCAATGAATTGAACGTGAAGCTTCAAGGCACAAATAAAACAATTATCATAATGATAGATCTATTTCGCGCTTTTGAAGCTAAACTGCATGTTTTCACTCAGGAACAATATTATTACAAGAAACTACAAGTATTTACCAAACTTGAAAAAAAGGTAAAAAATGATTTAGATATGCATGAGAAACCGGGTGAAGAAACAGTCACTCAAGAATTTATTTCTGTAATTGATTCTTCAATCAATGAATTTTCAGCGAGATTTTCTCAGTTCAAAGAATTTTCGGAAACAGTGAAGTTTATTATGTACCCTGACGTGACTTCATTTGATAAATTAAACTTGTCCCAATTCGATTGGTTCGAAATTGAAGAATTTGAAATGCAGCTAATTGATTACCAGTCTAGCTCAATATGGATTAAAAAATTTATTGAAACAAGGAAAGAGTTGGAATTAATTGAAACAGAAAGAATGGCAAGGAATATAAGTAAAAATGCCAATAACAAAATTTTGGAAATATGGAATTCGTTACCTGACACATTTAACTGTTTGAAGAAGCTGGCTCGTGCTATTTTAACCATACCTATGCCTGCGAGTTATTATTTTCAGAGATGAATAACATTAAAGACTCGCTTATAGAAACCGTTTGGCAGATGACTCCAGTTCAGGATGTATTCTGCTAAAAGTAACATCCTACAACCTAATATAAGTTATTTGTCATTTACTCTGCAACAACAGAAGTCACACTAATGTTAATTTAATTTGAATTAAGCATATAATTGAGACATTGCAAAATGTTTTCTTTTTGTAGTAAATTAAGAGTTTTGAGTTCAAAATTATTTGATGGCACGTCTAAGACCTCATTAAACATTTTCTTAGAAAAAATGGCACGTTGATACATAAATGTTCGCCACCCCTGTTCTAGATTATATATATTATACTAGGGTTTGCAGAATTGAGAAAATTTACTCTTGTGATAAAGCACAGTCGTCAGCAAACAAATCATATATATATATATATAAGACAGATACAAATATATATATATATATATATATATATATATATATATATATATATATA
>BMAW01010780.1:514922-629647 GCA_019974015.1 Nephila pilipes | reverse complement strand
ATATATATATATATATATATATATATATATATATATATATATATATATAAGATAGATACAAAAGTGAACAAAAATATTCCCTACTTATAAATTAATTCCATCATTCTCAGACCTTTCAGAGATATAGTTTTCTACCTTAGATGGCCATAGGGGATAGATGTGAAGTAAAAAAAAATAATCGAAAATTATGATTTGATTTTTTCTACAGACAAGTATGGCGTAGAAATTGAAACTCAAACAATTGTGCTCAAATTTAACTTGCCAGTTAGTCTGAAACCTTTTATCGTATTTCTAATGAAGAAAAAGAATTAAGAGTGACGTTGATAAATCATTACAAGATGGATTAATAAAAAAAGATACTCCCTATTCAGCTCCAGTAGGTGTAGTTTTTAAACGCGATGAAGAACAAAGAACTAGACTATACACAGATTTAAGAAAATTAAATATTCTATATAATCAAACTCACAACCATTACCTCTCATGGATAGTTTATTCGATGAATTATCTCACAAGAAAAATAAATTCTCTACCATAGATTTACCTTCAGGGTATTAGGATGCACCCATTCATCCAAAGAATATTGAAACACTTGTTTTCTGCACTAATTTTGGCTTATATGAATGGTGCAGATTGCTATTTGACATTAAAGTATTAGTTCCTTAAATTTTCTATAGATTAAAATGAAGAATATTACTAAATGTAAAGTTGATTTTACATGTAATTTTTTCGGTGGAATAATAGCGTACAAATCTTCAGAAAAAGAACATTGGAACCATTTTAAAACAATTTTCGATATTTATCAAAAGGAAAATATTAAGCAGAAACTAACCCCCAAATATGTATTAAGTAAAATGAACTTTTTATGTTATGTAATTGAGAAAGGTAAAATTACTCGTAAAAATTAAAAAAAAAATGTTATTGCTATTGAAAAGAAGCTATTAAAGGAAATCTATTAAACATTTGAGATCACTAAATTATGTAAAAAAACTTCAAAGGTTCATGGGTTCATTAAATGTGTTAAATAAGTTCATTCATGCCTATGCTAAATCAATTGTTATGCTCTAAATCAATTGTTGAAAAAAAGATGCTCAATTTAATTGGACTGATGAATTTCAAAATGCATTTGAAAACTTAAACCATATTTTATTAACAAATCCTGTTTTGCATTTATATAAACCTAATATAACATGTAAATTTTTGTTGACGCCTCACACAAAAGATTTTGAAGTTGTAGTGAAACAAAATGAGATGGCTCAAACATTTTGCATCCAATTGTTTGTAATTCTAGAATTAAAATAATTGGGAAAAAATTAAATTATGCAATTTATATAACTAAACTAGAATGACTTTCAATAACAGATGTGCAGTTTAAATACAATTGCTACTTTCATGGTTGCTAATTTATCATTCGTACTGTTCATGCACATCTTGTTTCTCTCATTTCTCTCAAAAATGTTACAAACTTAAGAGATATATTATTCTACTGTTCACTAAAGTAACACTGAAGCGGATTTGTTATCCAAGCATCCAGTTTCTCATCACCTTCAACTTTCATTTATGACGCTGGGCAATCTTTGTTTACACTAACCTTGGGGACTTCTATTGAGCTGAATTGCATAAAATAACGATTTCTTCCCAACCAAAATGAAACACGAATTTCTAAATTAGATGCAGATCGAAATATAGGAAAGTGATTCAGATATAAAGATATATAAGTAAGGAGGAAATGAGAAAATATATAGAGGCTAAGCATAAGCAACCTGAGTGAATGAGTAAGTGAGTGAGGAAAGCCAAAAACTGATAACCAAAGTATTGTGACGATCTTGAGGATTGGATGAGGTTACCTATCAAAGACTGTTCAGACAATAAGAGCAAAGGTCTCGGTAAGAGGATACTTTATTCAATTATAATTAGAACTATTAGCTAGGGCCGAAAATTGGATAGAACGGTTCAGTTATGAGGCATTGATAATAAATAATTTCGCTGGTTTAGTTTCGAGTTTTTTATATAGTATCTCTGTCTCTTGAAGTTTGTGGCAACTTTATAAATTTGCAATCAACATGGTAAGTTTCCGGAATGTTCTGACTCCAGATCAGAAGGTTAGAAATATCACGCTAGAAAGGATTGGACAGACCAATGCCAACAATAATGAAAATTTAATTAAAAATATTTAAAAAGAATTTACATGAAGGACAGAATAATGAAACTAGAATGTGGTTCCTCTCTCTCTCTCTCTCTCATTCCCCTCCTTCGCTTCGCTCTTCAGTGCTACCTTAAATAGCTGTATCAGAAGGTATATTATTCACTTCAGCTTCACTTCGTTTACACTTCCTTGCATTGCTAGAATAGCCGGTTCGTCCTCATGATGGTAGAATAGCAATAGGATGGCGTCCTTTCTGGCACACACACACACACACACATATATATATATACATTAATGTTAAATGTAATTACTCTTGAATACTATTGACTTAATGTTGCATATGATATTATTGTATTTCTGTATTTGGTAAATATTGAATGTTATGGTATTATTAAAAAAAAGAAACAAAAGAAGATTTGGTTTACTACAACAAGTTTCTCTGAAAGTAAAGCACTTGAATGGTACCACTTGTTGATACTATTAAAGATTTTAATTATATTAATTCCACAAAATATTTTTATATATTGTAACTGATCATGCAATAACAATGCGTGCTTTTTCTTTAAAAGACGAAACTTCTGAGTCTTCTAAATTCTATTTTTTTAAAAAAAATACTAACTCATAGAAATACTACATTTACTTGTTTTAAAATAAAACAAAGAAAACGTAGACACTATGAAATAAAACATTTATAAAACGTTCATCATCACCAAACAAATGCAAATTTGAACGTATAAGTTAATTCATATTTATAAGACTTAAATAGACATAAAGTAAATTCTTCAACTAAAATTCTTTAGACAAAATTATTAGACCAAGTAATAAATGGATATAATTTTTAATTATTCACACTAAATATCCACCAGCATACTTACTGTTTTGTTTCTTGTTACATCAATCACTTATTGGTCAAAATAAATATTATGAGCTTGCTAACAAAAAAAAGTAAATAAGTGTTCCAAAGAATAAAAGATTTTCCATTATTAGAAAAATAAGATTATATACGATGCTCGGTTTATTGAGAAAAAGTTCAATCCAGGTGCTCTTGTTGTATATGAAGAATTTCGTTATCTTTTTATTCGAAAAAATCGAATTCTTTTTTTTACTGGCTTTTATAAAGTAAATGAACTATGTTTTGAAATCGCTTGTGAAATTAATACGTCAAATTCTTTAGCAAAAAAAAATTACTAAATTTTACATATTTCTAAATATAGAGGGTTCTTTTCTTCTGATAAATTGAAATTCAATCATAAGTAAACAACAATTAAATTAAATAAAAATCCAATACTTGCCATTATAATTTATATCCTTTTTTAAGATTATACTGATTTAAAATTATTCCTTACGGTAGGCTGATTACGGTAGATCTATCTATCTAATCTAATCTAAACTCATATAGCTTCCTCTTCTTTTTTCTCACTGAAAATGGCATGTTACAAAATTTACCATCTGCTTAAATATTGTTTCATTTGAGTTCAATAAATATTTTTGTATTGCAAAACTCGCACAATTTTTTTTACTTAATGTTTAATAAAAAGATTCACTGTCCATATGGTTTATTTGCATTTCCCCTGAGTAATTATATTTCGAATTAATTTTTTTATTCTTTGGAATGTGAACTGAAGTGCTATTGCCTTAACTAAAATAACGTGAGTGGGGCTAATAAATTCAACACTGTATCTTAGGTTTTAACTACGCTGGTTTTAGAAATAAATCTTTCTGAATTTTTAAGTAAGTTTTTAAAACTAAATGAGTTTAAAGTTTGCAATGTACGTTATTTTAATCCTGATAATATATTTTATATTTATCTTATGTTTCTATAATATATTTTACATCCGAAAACAGGTTCATATTGTATTTTTTTGGAACTTAATTGGTCTCATTCAATAATTTTCATGCATTTTTTTAAATAGTCCAAGGGTTAAAATTCTATATTAATCAAATTTCCTCATGTTTTCCATCTAAGAAATTTTATTTCGAAAAATGGCGTTCGAAGAAAAATATTTCTATTTTAACAAGACAATAACATTTTCGTAATAACGGGATAGAACTTTGTTTTTAAAATAAAGTTCGCAATAGAATGTGGGCATGTAGTTAATTATATTTCCAGAGTTTTTTGATTACTCGATTCTAAATGATGAAAAATATTACTAAAACCAACTATTTTCATATGTCAATTGAGTTTTTTATTAATTATTTGCTCATAGTAAAATAATAATGCCTCATTTCATTTTGCTGAAGTTTATAAAAATGAATATAATTGAAGATTAAAAAAAATTGCTGAAGCCATGAATTGGTCGATTTATTTTGACATCATATGATTATATTAATATGCTTAAATTTGTAAAAAATAGAATAAATTCCACAAAAAGAGTCATTGAAGAAAAAAATATAATATGCATATACAAGGATAAAGGTTCTATTTTATTCTAATAAAAAGGGAATACGTAACATCCTTTATAAAAAACGATTTCTATTTACGGATATTAGCAAGAACGTAAAACTTATAATTTTTTTTCTTCTTCGGATAGAAATATTTTTTACATTAAGGAGCTTATGTAGGAAGAATTGGTACGATTAATATCTGAATTAAATTATATGTCAAGTAATGTTCTAACTGAAAAAAACTATTTTAATTTTAAAAAATGTTCTAACATTTTTTATCACAATTATTAACTAAGATTTGATAATTGTCATAATTGCAAACATTTCGTTATCATTCGTATTTCGTAGGATAAAAAATAATTCAAAACAATTTTTGAAAATAATGTTTTTAATTTTTCCCTTTCAAAATGAAAAATATCAGTGCAAAACTTTGGTTTATATATATATACCATTAACACAACTTCAAAGATTTCAACCTCTCAAATAATCAACTAATTTAAATACTATAAAAATTTGTATATAGTGAAATAGTGCAGACAATACTTCTATCAAGTCAATAATTTATTACATCCGTTATCATTTTAATTATTCATCGCGTATATATACTCGTTTCAGATATGCCCAAGTTTTCATTAAGATAGCCATTGAAATGAAATTTATTCATACTTACCAAGCACATATTACCTAAACGTCTCGAGTTAGTCAAAAAATAAATGTAGCAAATGTAATATAGACATAATTTTTGTACTTTGCTTGCTCAGTAAATGTTTACTTCGGTTCCACAAACAAGACTAGATAATTTAATAGAGTAATATGCGAACAATGTAAATGTGCAGAGATCTAATGGGCTACTGGAATCTTGAAAACATAACTTTAAGATTGTAATAGCAGTTCGTATCACAACAAAAAGTTTTTAAGCACTCGTCGGGAAGTGTAGGTTTTAGTAAAGTTAAATATATTTGATGTAAAGCAAAATTGAATCACCCATTTTGAAAAGGGGCCATCTCCAATTTTACAAATTTTATAAGAGAGAGAGAGAGGGAACCGAAAAACCATTTACTTCCATAATATTTCTGAAAAATTTTTAATCAGTAATATTCTATTATTAAATGAGAGATTACACATGAAATAAAATTTCTTAAGGCACTATTTATTATCTAATAGGATGCCTAAGAAAATACTTTTTTCATGTGTAGGTGACTAGTTTTTGAAATTAATCTGGTTTCGTAAGAGAACCTCAATTGTTTAATGAACATACAAATACATGCATTTATGAGAAAGTCATGTTAAAATAAAATATCACTGTAAAATCGTATAAGATTTACGAATAATAGACATGAAAAGTGAGAAAAAAAATTACTGTTATTCAGACACTTTGTCCGCTGTAGTTGTGGTCACTAATTTATTAATTGACTGTGGAAGTCCTTATAATTGGGTAGTAAATACTGGAAGAAGTTCCTTATGTCTTGTGTTTAAATACTGCGAGATCAAGAGAAGTCAATGCATGCATAGAGGAAGAGATGAGAGCTGTACTGAAGGAAATGTTCCATTTGAGAATGTTTGCTGGAGTGGGAACTGTATAGAAATATGTTAGCGATGAAATATGTGCATTTTTCTTTACAATGCTAAAGGAGTGTTAAGCAAACCAAAAGTGATTTAGTAAAAAAAAATAGGGAGATGAGCCCTTTTTAAAATGTGGCTCTGATAGAATTTAAACTTCACTATAATATTTTTACACAAATATGGACCAGGAAAATTACAAAACTGGATTTATTTTAACTATAGCTCACAGAAGAATTTGGCTTCATTAGCTATTGACAACCTCATTTTACTCTACAGACATTAAACTGGTAATATATACGAGAAAAAATATAATTTTTGAGTGGTATTATTGTGATGTCGAAAGAGGTTAGGATGTTGTGATGTCATTATCTTGACCGGAAGTTTTAATTGTGAGTGTATGTCAACGTCTCACTTGTAAGGACATGTGATTTAATTATGATAGGATCCTTTTTTTGAATCACGTTCAAGTGAAGAAGACTAAATAAAGTATCCTCCTCACTCTTATACCATCTACATACAATCAACATAAGTAATTAAAATCCTGTAGATTCAATGTGCATCAGCTCTGCTTCATTGCGGTCTGAAAAGATTAGACTTAAATTTTATTGTCTTCAGTTATGAGATCGTAATTTTACCAATCTATCTATCGTAGTCCCCTCTTTGACTTCAGATCTAAATAATTGTATTAAATTGAGGTTCTATTTATATGATATGCACTCTCTGTTTAATGTAATGGTGAATATATAGTTATTTAATGAATAACGATTCTAGAAACGCATTTAAAAAGCACTTTTAGTGAAATTTGCAACCTTCTAATATCAAGAGAAAAACAAACTTAGAAGTTAAAAAGTATGCTTTATATACTTTTTTAAGAAATGTATACATATATGTCTGTTATTAAATGATTTAAACCATGTTGAATGGCTTAAATCATTTAATGAAGTCATATTTGGGATGATACGCTTAACATTTTTGATAAAATAAGGAAAATATAACTTAGGACTTGCATTAAAAAATCATGAATATAGAATTCTTTATAAGGATTTTTATGTTATAATTATTAAAGAGCTCATTAAAGACAAATTGGGGTTTCAAACAAGTACAATTAAATTACATACCTTACCTATAATATACATCATATTTAAAAATTGTACATTTTACATTATTCTATTTAATTTATGATTAAATTAAAATAATTGAGTATTTCTTGAATTCATAGAACGTGCGGGACATTTCACTATGGTACTTATTTTATTAAATATTATCCAATTTTTAAAATCATATTTTATTTACTGAAATTCTGAGTAATCTTTTTCTTCGAGAATAAGGCAAAACGTAATGTTATGATTAGTATACTTTGCATCATAAAACAGTAAAATAGTATTATCTAATTCAATTCATTTATCATTCATTTCACACTCAATAAATTTCATGATATCTAAAATGATATGTACCAATATTTTCCTAAGCAATGTATGATAATTAGAAAGAAATAATTTATTACTTCAGTTTTGATGTAATACTATTTTTATAAGACAATACCTAAAGTAGATAATAAAAACATTCTTACCAAATGATGATCAGGATCTAGTCACTTCTGATTACAATCAAAAATCAAACTAATTTGGTGCCTTATTCATTTCATCTAAAAGTAGTTTGATAAATGTGATTACATAAACGAGCCGAAATTTAAACGAAAGCGATTGCGATATTCTTAATATGCAATACCCTTAAGGCCAAATTTCATTCGACTTGATTCCTTACCAGAAGCTTAATAGCAATCCTTCCCATAGCGACAGCTTAATCTTGTCACTCTTCATTTTCTTCAAGAAAAGCTTCTTTACGAGAGGAATAAAGGTTTTGGCCAAATCTTGTACACTTACTTAGTCCTAATATTAATCCTTGTACATCATTAGAGAGATGGAACTGTGACCGCGCTTCACTCAATCATTGCTCAGTAGCAAAAGTAATCGGATAACCTTTAGGTCTTTTGGATACTTAATGTACCATCCAAGTGGACATTTGCTTAACGTATGAGCTCTTTCATACAAGAATATGTTAAGCGGGACTGCATATTCATTGGGATATTCGTGGAGGAGGAAAAGGTTCACTAATTGGACCTGCTTATGAAATTGTTTTAGGATGCAATTTCACTCAGAATCGGATGCTGAGTGGATGTATTTGGAACACGATTCTTGCGGAAAACTGGAAGGGGTTTTATTTGTAATGATCATTCAATCAGTTTTGTTTAATATACCGTTACAAATCGTGTTAAAGTTTGAATTTGTAATTGGATGAATAAACGGAAGTAAATGAAATAAAATCAATCTAAATTGGAAGAATAATTTTGTTTTCTTTGAAGGAAATAAAATTTAGATATTGTCTTGATTATTGATATTATTTCTTCATAACAAGGATTTGTTTCAATTTAGAATTATTTCACGTCGGGGAATTCCATATTCTTTATAGCCTTTTTTTCATTAATTTTACTTCTGTTATTCTAATTTTTAAATTTGCATGCTAATGATATATATTTGTTCTTAATATGAATTTTTTTCAGAATGTATCGAACAAAAAAAGGAGATTTGATTTAGATACCAATGATTTTGGTTGTTTTTATAGTAGAAATATGCTACATACATCACATTAGACAAAGAAAAATATTTTTTCTAAATCTAGATTTTATTTGACAATCAGGAATTTAAATATGTTTAGTAAAATCTTTTTCAATTGCAAATTGTGAAAGGCCTTTGATCGTTATGTCTCTTTTTGAAATCTAATTTTTATCACCTCATCAACATTCAATAGTATTTTATGTTTTATTGTGATGTAATACTACAGAAATTTAAAAATGGATGAGTAATAAATGTTCTATTATCCGAAATTATAGTAACGCCAGTAATGACATACATAAAGTATAGAAGAATCAATAATTATAAACAGTTTAGTTGTTATTAAAAACGTAATTCATCGAAAGCAATATGTAGTACATTAAAAGGGAGAAACATTATATCTACAATAATGAAATTGTAATGTTTACGTAATAATGGAATTTGAATATATTCTATTACAACGAAATTGAAAAATAACCTATAATATTGAAATTTAATAATAATCTGTAGTATAGAATTTTCCTATTTCAGCATTAAAACATTAGATAGTCTTACATATAATTTAAATGCATTTACTTCTGGCGATGATTTAAAATAATAACAAAAGTGATATTTCATATCATAAAAGTACAGAGTTATAAAACGAAAATATCAGGAAGAAATGAAATCTTAAGGAAAAGAAGAGAGAAAATGTATTGAGATACTTGAGATAAATCACTAATATTCAGCAAAGTACAGTTAACATTTTTAGTCTTTTTAAATAGAAATTATTTAATTTCTATACTTTGTAATTTAACATTCAAGCTTAATTCTCTTCCCCCTTCTCACTTTTTCGTAAATTAACATTTTCCACCATCTTTCCAGTGAAACGGGAGTTAGATAATGAAAATAAAAAGATTTCTAAGACTGTATTTAACTTAAAAAGAAACTTTTCGCTAGAAATCAAATTTGTGTATGTTTAACGAAATTCAATATTGCTTTCAAAGATCTAAAAATAAGGAGATGATATTTTATACAATACAAAGTTATTTATTTGATTATTTCATCATTTTCATTATTTCATTAACTGAAAAGTGTTTCGATACTTAAACAATTAAAACTCTATTTAAACTACATATTCCATGTATAATATTTAAAAGTTGATTACTCTAGATAATATTAAATATATAAATAGAAAAATATTCACAGTAAATAAATAAATATTATTATTCACACAAATTATTGCTCATATAATGAAAAATAGAGTTTCTTAAGTGTAATTGCTTCATATTATTGAAAAGTGAAGCATTTGTATATATGTTTGGAGTATCACAATTTAGGATTTAATTGTATTAATCTATAATTACTTATTGTAACTTAAAAGGCGTTTTCTTAACTATAGGATGAGCTTTGTTCCAATTAAGGGATATAAACTTCATAACTTGAAAAGAAAGTCTTAATCAAAATGAGATGAAAGATTCAACAAAATATGTAAATAAACAAAGGTAATAAATACAAAACCCACAACACTCATTACGAATTCTAGTGAGGCTTCATATGAAAGTTAGAAGAAGGAGGTATTACGTCTGGTATCATCCTCGAATCTTGATCCTGGATCAAAATTATAAATTTTATTGCTATAAGATGTTAATATAATTCTCTCTCTCTCTTTATACATATATATATATATATAACGTAGGAATTCTAAAATTGTCTTCGCTGAGTGTTAAAGAATAGGACCCTTTACTTGGATATATTCTGATGTAGAAAAGGCCACAAAATTTATATCCTATTTTTACGTAATTACGACGTACTTTTAATATATTAATAATTTATATCATAAAGAAGTAGTTTTTTATAGTAAAATCTATTTTATACTTCATCTCCTATATCTTGATACGAAATAGATTTTAAATTCTGTTTTATTTAAGTAAAAAATTCATTATGTTTCATCTGAAATTTAAGAATATTTAAGTAAACGAATTCATTTTTCACAATTTTATACGAGTATTGAAACAATTTTTTATTTGGAAAATATTTTGTGAATTTTATGATAATCTCTAACATGAGGACAAGAATGCGTATGGAAATATTTAGTTAATGTACATTTAATAGTAAATTTACGAAATGTCTTACCATAACTAAATAAATATCACACAAACAAATAAAGAAAATGAAAACAAAGTTAGATGCTTGATAAATTACACGCAACAGGAAGGGGAAAAAACAGTTCCATTTTAAGCAAGGTAGTTCTAGTATTATGAAACTAATACTAAGAAAATCTAAATACAGTACCTTGGAATAAATACCATTAATACATAGGAGTCTAACAGTTCCCGAAAAATGTAATGGTCAGTGACATATATAAATATTTTATTTCCCCTAGACTTGTTAAGGATATCAGCTTTGTTGTTTTAGAGATTCCACTGTCGAAAGGATTTGAATTATTTACATTTCTTCGGATGCTTAAAATTATCACTTGCACATGCTTTTGGATTTCAGCTTTTAGTCTACAGTTTTGCTCAGATAGCAGTGTTTCAACCTTTCTGCACTAAAAGGAAACAGTGAAATTCTTGCTCTGCTTAAAATTAATGATTACTTTAAATGTCAATTCTAATTTGTTTGATCAATCTCGTGTGAAATTTATCTTTCAAGATATCTAAATATTTCAGTTTTGTTATTTTAGGTTATTGTTTTGAGACAAATTCGTCATTTTGAAAAAAGTAAAAGAAGAAATAGCCCTTGTAAATATTTTTCTATATGTTTTTTAAATTAATAAAAAAAAACCTTTTTAGTAAATATATAGAAACACACTAAATTCTATTCCAAATTTTATAATTTACTATGAAATTTCAGCAGTTGTTTTAAATGTTAATGCTTTGATTTATGGAATAAAAAGACTAAAATGTAATAGTATTTACGAGGAATATATCGTTAATTTATGATTTTGATTAGATTTATAAGTTTTTTTTCCCAGAAATGTCTCGAAACAGTCTTAGAGCCATCACAATAGTTCGAATATGTTTCATTACAATGCAAAAATGATACTAATAAGAAGAACAACATGGGACTTGTTATTTATTCGATAAAGACCTTAGATCTCTTTATTTTTTCAACATTAAATTGAACTTCAATATTTCTTAATGCATTTGTTAAAAGTATGTAATAAAAAATGACTGATATTTACACGGAATATTAAACTACAGGTTATAATCGAAATAAGTAAGATTTTAATTTAGTTTTATATTTTCATTACAAAGGTACACTTTTTGTGCTTGAAAAAATGATAAAAAATCACTGGATAAGCTAATATAATTATATGCATTAAAATAATAGAGTTTTTGTATATGAAGATATCAAATTTTAATTTAAATATTTGTTGTAAAAATTTAAAGAAACAGCACTAATTATCTTAATGTTGGCAATAAAAACATATTCTGAGAAGTCATAAGCAAAAATAATGTCATTTATTAAAGAAACCAATAAAAATAGGTTAGTTGCTTTCGCACACTCTCATAGTTTTTAGTTTTATGATTGGTTACTATATTTGAGTCAATAAAAGCGATACTATTATACATATCTTTCTCAAATCATAGCCATGGTCTTGAAATATAATAATATGAATTCATAGTTCATGTCTATAAATTTTCCGTTGAAGTCGTTAAGTCTTGACATTCACAGACATTAAGAAAGGCTGTTTATTCAGATAATGCTGGATATTTTACTCATAGATGTATCCGTATATAGAGTTATCGCTTCTAGGAAAGTATTATAATACTTATATTTCTAGAACTAGTTTCTAATGTAACTTAATAAAGAATGTCTTTAAATAAATTGTATGGGTTATTTTCAATAAAATTTAGAAAAAATTGATATTCTTCCTTTGAAACGAATTAGCAGGAAAATAAAAATAGTTGTGAGTGAAATTCCTTTTGTAATGAAATTAACAACATGGTAGAAAGAAAATTAAAAGTTGCTTGGATAACTCATTGAAAGTTACAAATCATCAAATAAAAGGAAATGTTGCGATATTTAATATTGAATTCCTTTGATGTATTTAAAAGTTGGTTTTACCAGTGGATTTCCTATGCTTTATTTAAAATTGTAAAATTATCAAATTATTTTATTTGTGTATAATTTGAAATATTAATTTAATCATACCCTTTGTAACCATTTATAAAATAGATAATTTATTCTTTTCCTGAAAATAAATGTTTAATACAAAATTTTCTCGTTATGTTTTTGAAAATTTAATGAATTATCATAAGTATAAAAAATAAATTCAAACTTTAAAGTTTTTATTAAAATAATTGTTTAATATGCTGATTCTGGTTAAACTATGTGCTCATTTGTATAATTCCAAAATCATTTAAATAGTTCAAATAATTTTTATGAAAAAATTAGAACCATATTCTTTTTTCCAATAATAAGAAGCAAAGCGGTATATGCATTTTATATAAGGCATTAGAAAACAGTACAAATATAAGTAACAACAAAATATTTTGATAGGAAGCTGTTACGTAAATAAAAATCAAATTTATAATTAAAACTGTTGCAATTACTTTTTTTGACATTAATAATTTTTTCAATTATATTTACATTTTCTATTTACTTGTTTCTTATGATCTCTGATAAAATATCTAGTAAAATCATTACGGCTATGGAGTTTGATGCATTCTGTAAAACTATATTCATTCAGAAAAATGAAGAACACTATCCAACTTATTAAACGAAATATCTAAACTTAAAAAAAAAAAAGAAGTAAAATGTATCTTAATCTTTATTTAAAGAAACTAAGATGTGTCTAACTTTAATAAAAAGTTTCACAACAGAATAAAAGAAAATTGAATAGAGATTTTCAAAATATATATGTAATAATAATAATTTTATATTTTAATCCGTATTTTCTATTTATATGGAAAGTTATCAGGATAATAAATATAAATAAAAAAAGAATAAAATGGTTAAAATTATCGCATTTACGTTTTACGAAAATAAAAAGCTTATTAAGTTTAATAACTTTTAATTATAAAATTATAATTTTTAATTATTAAACTTGTAAATAGTTATTAAATTAGGTCAGAATTTAGGTTCATCTTTTTTTTTAATTTAAGAAATAGGTCTTTATATCATAAAATTCTATGAAATTAAATCACAGATTATAAAATAGTGATAAAAATACAAAAAATTTCATTCAAATGATTTAGAATAAAATTTTAGTAGGTAATAAGTTGTAATGAAATAAATATACATAGAAATATGACATGAAAATTATTGTAAAAAAATTATTTTCAAAAAATGTAATCAGTAATCTCATCTTATACATGATAAAATATTATATTTAATCTACTATATATTTTTACCATAAGGCATAGGCAAATAATTTGGAATCCGAATATCGAATGGAACTAATTGTTTCCTATGTTGAGGAATTTTGTTTTGATTTAAATTCATCTGTTATTTTTCATTCCATGATATCAATGGAAATAATTTGAAATATCTTCTCTGACACATAGATAATATTTTTGTTAAAACATTTTGAAGTTGCATTTTGATTAAGAAATTTATCTTATGTCGTCTAAAGAGTTTGGAATAGCATATAAACTTGAAAAATTACAGAGCATTAAGATGATTTACTCGATTGCCGAAACGTCTATTTAATTCGTTTTGAGAGCTTTGCCGAAATAAATTGGAAAAGCATTCAAGCCTCTTCCAGACTTTTATATTTTTCTATCTATTTATAGTTCATTTCTTTGCTTTAGCAAATAGATAGCTGGAGATTTTTTGGAGATAATTGCTAGAAAGGAACTGGGTAGCTGATAAATCTATTGGCAACTTTATTCTTCTTTCTTTAATGTCTTTAATAAATTTCAATGATTCGTTTTATCTTCTCAAGAATTAAAGTGTTGAAAAACGTATAATGTCTTAATTTATGAAAGCAATCTAGAGAAAAGAGTAAATATGAATTAACTAATGAATAAAATGCAAGGATTATATAGAAATATACATTTTAGTTAAAATAATACTTTGAAACAATTTTAATCTGAGATTTAAATTGTTAAATATAACATTTTTCAAATATATGTTAAAAAATCTTACTTTCAGTGTTAAGAAGCATATTACAAGGAAATTCAGCATATTAGTACTAAATATGGTGGAAGGATTTTATTTAAAGGCTTGAGAGAGAGAGAGAGAGGAAAAAAATCTCACTTTCAAAATGATGCATATGTATTTAAATGCAATTGACTTATTAACTAAAGGCATTTATTTGTTTCAATTTTATCTGTTATTTTTAAAAATTTCCCCTTTTTTATAACAAATTCATTTTGGTCAAAGAATTCAGTCAAGAATGAAATCAATTAATCAATTTAGTCTAGAAATATATATATATATATATGGGTGAGCGAGTGTGCGTGCGCATATGGGTGTATGTTTGTGTATATACACACTCTAATACAAAAAAGACGACGCACTAACAAGGAGTTGTCCGATGCTCACAAAAATTAGCAGATAGGACAATTTTGTATAGAATAGAAACTAAGATTTCAGAAAATTTCAAACATTTATTTCAGAGTTACGTAGTTACAAAATAATGAGGTCAATAAGGTGTTGACACTCTTCTAACCTGGATGCAAGCTGCCACACAACGTGGCATAGAGTGATAAAGCTCCCTGATAGTATCCTGTGGTATTTCTTGCCAAATTTGCTCCAATTGTCAGGCTAGGTCCCAACCTGGTCTTCCAAAAGAATGATATGACCTCTTTCAATGTAATAAGCTCGAATCCTGCTTCGAGGACTTTTTTTCAGTCTTTGAATGGTATCCTAAATTCCAATGCAACAGAAAATTGGACCATCAGATTGAGAATCGCTTCTTATGTGTACCTACTGAGTGCGAAGTTCTGATGCGCTGTAGCTCCTGCTATTCATTCTTTGAAACCACATTTTACGTATTTACATGTTCGGTCCAACTACATGAGCATACGAAATTTCATTACAATCGGGCAACTCCTTCTTGGTGCCTTTTTTTGAGTTAAAGAATGTATATATATATTGTCAATTAAATATGCAAATGATTAAAGTGTCACCTTTGTCAGCAGTAATGATGTCAGCAAACACGAGACATACAACACTTTTAAAGGTTCTTTAAAACTTTTCCCAAAGCACGTAATTTTGATTCTAACAAGTATGTTTGGTAGAATTTATTGGTTTATTCAGAATGCCTTTGAGAAGGAAAGGACAGTCATTTGAACAGTTGGAAGCATTTGAAAATGGTCTCAATGTAGAACTGCATGACATTGGATGAGCATTTCGTTCGATTGCGCTTCGTATAGGTCACGCAGATATTACCACTTTACACTATTGGTTGAATTGTTTACAAGGAAGTCATTGCTCGGACTGTAGACATAGGCAGGGCTACACGGGCTACAAGTAGGGAGGCTCGAAGAATTATATGACAAGCTTGAAGTACTCCAACCGTCTAATTCTGGACATTATGCGAACGGTGAGTACCCATTCCATGAGGAAACAGCTGAATGATTCGAGATTATTTACTCGAAAATCATTACTGATATTGTACTTGATATTACAACAACCTGTCCAGAATATGCAATAGTGCCATGAACTAATTTCTTGGTAACTATGTTGAAAGATAGAGTATCATCTTTGGTGATGTGTCTAGTTTATCTCTTGGTGAAGAGAGAAACCACAACCCTGGGATAGGATAACGTAGTAAGTTCCACGATGAACGATTTATTGTTGTCAACAAACAGACAGTAGGGTATGGAGTGGGATTTCGTACTATGCCATATCCCCATTGGTTTTCACGAGAGTCAATATGACGGACCAAACGTATGTTACTGTAGTCTTTCGACTCATGGTTATTCCTTTTGTGAATTCTTGTAATCCCAGTCATCTATTTCAGTAAGACAACGTTCGTCATCTCAAGAGCTTGCTTCGCAGTCATTGACACTTACTTCGCAGTCATACCGTGGCCAGCAGCATTGCCAAACCTATCACTCAAAGAAAACCTTTGTGATGTTATACGATATTTTGTTAAGATTATATCGCTACCACAACATTTGTGAAAACTCCATGCAAAAATTCAATATGTATGGGATGAGTAGAATCAAGACACCGTTAAGGTTGTCTATAATTCCATGACCCGACGTTCGATTTTTTTAATATTTAAAAATGAACAAATAAAAAGTTAACGAAAGAATAATAATGATTAATAATTAAGTGTAGTATTAGTAGTATGTTATGATATTGTTAAAACAAAATATTGATTCAAATAAATCAGAATGCATAATTTAAGTACAAAGATTAAGTTAAGATCCATTCATAACATCTGTATCTTATGGGATGTTACAATTAAACAACTTTCTTATGTAACACGCATTATTGTGAACATTTTAAAATATGTTCCACATTTTTTTCCCTTTACAGTAAAAAAGTCATATGGTAGAGTGCCCAGTAGGATTTTTAAAATTTAAATGTCACCAATAAGTAATAATTCTCAAGAAAACAAAGTCCTTTGAGAAAATATATACAAATTTAACATTTTTATTATTACTATGACACACAATGTCTTTTTACAATAACATGCTTTCAATTTAAAATTAGAGAATTTTCTGTGTTAAAAAAATCTTCACAAATATGGACGGAATTTTGAGAAATCTGAAAACTGAAAAAAAAAAAAAAATGTATTTCTCAAACTTTTTTCCTTGTTATAAAAATATATTTCTCTTTAAATTACAGCAAAATGTCTTTTGAATGCGCTGTTAAAAATTGATTTTCGAGCTCCCTCAGATAAAAATGATATTTATCTATTTCGTCAAATAACATTGCGAAATACTGAAAATACAATTACATGAAAAAATCCAGGTTCTTTTTTGTGCAAAACAAAATATTTAATCCTATCACATTTTTATGGATTTTCTATGAATTTTCTATGCAATAAACATATTAAAACCTTATATTTATAAATTATTAAATGCGAAACGTATGTAATAAAAACTATCTATATGAATAGATTGGCTAATATTAAAGATTTTGAATTGCATTAAAGCGTTGTAAAAGCTTCTTATGAATGAAATATTAGTCCTTGCTTTCAGTGATATATTGGAATTAATTTTGTATTAATTAATCAACTATATGCATACTTACTTTTTGATTACTAGGAAATACTCGAAATATTAGATTTACTTTTCATTTCACTGATACAGATTTCTTTAGAATAGATGAAATATTATTTTTTTATTTTTGTTTATCATCAATGTTTTTAAAATTAGTGCACGACAATCTTATTTTCAATAGGAAATGAAGAAGTATTTTTATCGATTTTTCTTTCGAAAGTAATTATAAAAATAATTTATAATAAAATAATTAATAATAAACTGCATTCATATTAATCCTATTGTATATTATTATTATTATTAGAAAAATTAATGTTACATTTTTATGAACTCTCCAGCTCATCACCCTTAACCTCTGGGATTGCTTTGCTATGACATTTGATATGAGAAATTTGCCTTTTGAAAAAGCCAAGATAAATGCAAATAAAAGAGGAGACACATAGAGGGAATCACAGGAAAGCGACAGAGATTCAAACAACTATAAGAAGATATTTAGAGAGAATCAGATCTAATTATGAGGACCTACTGTTTAAGAGTCGCAAGTTAAGCAAATATTATTATGGTAATAATTAGTCAAAATCAAGGCACTTATGATAATAATCAGTCAAAGTTAATATCTTAATACATTTATTTTGGTTATTTATTATATTCAAGGATCTGAATAATTAGATTAAAGATTTAGGCAGATACTTATTGAGTAAATATATCTCTCAATACTAACGAAGCGAATTTAATACAACGCGATTGAATTCACACTGATTTTGTTCCGATCTTCTAAAATAAAACAGTAATGTAATATATGAACAAATTATAAGTTATTTATCATTATTTTTTTTCTAATAATAATAAAAATAATGTTATATCGAATTAAATATATTAACAAACTTAATATTTATTTTTTTTCATATGTATTGAAATATTAATATATAAAAGATAAAAAAATGTGTTAAGGGAATAATACATCAGAGGATCAAACATTTTTTGTTTATTTAATTAAAATGAAAAAAAAAAAAAAAAAAATGTACTCTAATTTGAATTGGTAATGCAAATTAAAAACGTTAAAAAGCATATACAATTCCAATTAAAAATTTATGCATGGTTTTGTATGTATTTAAAAAACTGAAATTTAATTTATATATTACTGCACTCATACTTATAGTTATCACTTTATGGATATGAATTTTTTTTTTCATAAACATTAATCATTAAAATTGCGTTTTCATTCCTTTTACCGTAACGACTTTACAATTTGTTCAGATAGTCTTATACTCTATTAAGTAATAGCATTTGAAGAATACTGAACTGAAATAGGAACATTTATATAGTTCTCGAATATTACCATTAAATAATCGCACATTTGTTCACAACATTTGTTCTGAAGATTAAAAAAAAAATCGAAAATTTATACTCGTCGTTTGCATCACTTGTTCAGTTTTTCAACGATTTGATGCAATTTCGTTGATATGTGAAACCAAGATCATTGATACACCAACGGCAAAATCTAGCATTATCGCACAATTTCCACCTTTCACGCATCTGTCTTCAGATAATGTCAACCATGAATCACCCAGATAAGCGAAAATGGACAAAAACGTTTGTGTTTTTCTTTCATATTTCTTTTTATACGGAAAGAGGTGTAATGAATCACTCACAGATAATGTGTTAGAAATTAACATTAATTAGCCTTTTTACAAGTGTTGAAAGGGATTAGAACAGGAAAAGAGTTAATGACTTTTGATATTAATGCGCTATTAATTTTATTTTATTTTATGTGTTTATGAAAAAAATTAGTTTTTACTCCTATATCATTAAATAACGTAAAAATATATGATGAAAATTTTTTTTATTCAATATAAGTTCAAAAGGAACTATCGTAAAAATTATAAGTATGTAATCTATTTGAATATTTTTTGCAATGATTTGAAAAAAAAAAAATGTTGTTGAAGAACAAAAATAACTATTTTTAATGTTTTATTTTTTTTTCAATTAACGAAGCCACTTGCAATTTAAGAGTTTTTTTGTCACTTTATTTATAAAACTTCTTCTTTTATTCACAATTATTTAATGGTATAAACATTAAATAAATTTTTTATCCGGATAATTGATTTAAATGTCCTCATATACATTTATAAAATCGTTTATACAAAATTATCAATAAACAATCAAGTTAAAAACTCGATTCCTCTACAATATGCTAAAAATACTTCATTACAATTACTCAAAGATTATGGGTATATTGTATTTTCTTAGGATAATTGATACTTAATCTTTTTCATTAAGAGTATTTAAAACAGATTAATATATTTAAATTAATGTATATTTTAAAGTTAAAAATATTATGCTGAAAATGATAAAATTAAATAATTGACCGACTAAAATGACCTAAAAATATAATTATACTAATGTGATAACACAATAAAAATCAGTCAACTCTTTTAGAACATGTTTTTCTCCAGTCTGCAGTATCTGTAATAATTTTTCGATAGAAGATTAGGGAATGGCATTTATAAATCAACCACTTTCCAACAGATGGCGCTGTATTATTACGAGCACTCCTACTACTCCGGCTTTCTCTACTTCCAGTTTGAAATAATACTTCCATTAAGATCGGAACCTGTGCTTGGCTGCGAGCGGGGAGCCAGTGCTCCCATTAATGGAAACTTTTTTCGCTTCTCGATTTCGGCTTCTTTAAAAATTTATACGAACTGATAAAATCAACGTGGGCGTAAAAGCATAACGATTCAAGTCAGTTGTGAGTAATATTGAAAATAATTTCTTATACAGATCCTACTCATTTGTTTCAAGTTTACAAGTGGTTTTCTAAGAAGAGTGATGTTCCGTGATTCACTGCTATTCTCAAGTGATTTTGTATGGGATTGGCTCTTCGTTTGATTAGTTTTTACGACGTGAGCGTTAAGGCTTTAGTAAGTAGGGTTCATAATATTTTTGCTACGGCTTGAATTAGATTTATAATTTTTCAGGCAAATAATCCGATGAGTTAGTTACGAATATTGTTCACACAAAACTTTGATCTCGGAAATAAATACGTTATGTGTGACATATTTTCTACTTTTGCAAAGTGAATTTAGGAATTTAGTCGTAAGTCTCAAAGTAAGTCTCTTTTTGGTTGGTTGTTGTCATTAAAAAGGAGGATGTTCTTTCATAAAGATTCATAACATTTTGGAATATATCAGTTAAATCGTTTCTTGATATAATTAACTTGTTATAATATTTAAACACAAAACGTCTTCTGTTTTAGTATTAAGGGAACACTCTGCTTTTAAATTTTAAAAACATACCTAACTAAATTATTGATATAAAGGAGTGAAAAAAAATCAAGAGATATGTTTTTAAAACTAGATGTAGAATGGAATGCATTTGAACTTTAATTCGGAAGTAAATATGCCTGAACTCAGTATGCTTTTGAAACACGTGCACGTTTTGTTACATAGTTTTAATCCAAATATTTAAATTTTAAAATTTGTATTTTAATTAATTTTAAAATCGAGAATTAACTCCGGTTTTCCTTCTTAATTAAATTTATAATCTACACACTTTTATGCATGTAATAAAATAAGAATATTTTGGACACATGCATAAGATCAGTGCACTTTATTGTGGACTTTTTATGTGACTTTACAACAGTTTGAGTTTTAAAAAAACGAACAGATACTCAATCTGTAAGAGCGAAAAACATTTCCTTCATTATTAAAGAAGATACAAACAATCTACAACAATGTCATTTGCTCATGTATCTTTCCAAATAACAGCCATGCACGTCCTACTTCTTTTCTTAACCTTAACCATTCCGAATATTGAATGCACCGGTATAAGTGAACAGTCTGACTCTGGAAAATACCAACCCAAACCTAGCGTTGTGACTACTAAATACGGATCTCTACGCGGAGTCATAGAAATCCTCAGTAACAAACATTTACAGCCGGTTGAGATGTTCTTAGGAGTTCCTTACGCCGGCGTTCCTGTGGGATCCCTGAGATTTCTTCCACCCGGAACACCACCTCAGTGGAAAGGAATTCGAACCGCTGATCATCTGGGACCCGTATGCCCGCAGAGAGTGCCGGACATTAGCAATGAGACGGAAGCGCTAAAAAGAATGCCAACCGGAAGATATGAGTACTTGAAGAGACTTCTGCCTTTCCTAGTAAATCAGAGTGAAGATTGCCTTTACCTGAACATTTACACCCCGGCTGGGAGTAAGTAATATATCTTGATATATTTTTCTTATCCATTTTCTTACTGGTTTTTTTATCTGAAAGTATAATGCAAAAAATTTGAGGAAAATCATTATTTTATTTCAAAATCCATGTTTGTTAAATAAATGGTACATAAATTTAAGTTGTTTTACAGCTAGCTAGTATTTTAAAGACCTAACTTTGGAAACCAGAAATGAATTTTTAAAATTCGTTTTGGGAAAAACATTAATTTTGACCTATGTATAATAGGAACTGAGTTAATTAAAATTTAAAGCGTTTGAATATTTGATTGATGCATATAACATAGTTAGAACTTTAAATTATAAAGTTAAGCATCACATGGGCCTTTATATTTAATTTCTTACATCTTGTAAAGATCTTACATTAATTTATTTTTAATTTATGTAGAACGAAAAGAAATCTTATGATAAATCAATAAATTAAAACACATTACTCATTGAAATCAACACATCTCAACTAGAAATAAAGAAATTATATTTTATGAAGAATGTATAGTAAAAAAGTAACACATTTGATAAAGAAACCAGTAAGAAAAGCTGTAAAATATTTTTGTTGTGAGATAAAAAATTCTACATAAAGCAAATGAAAATTTGATTATTGTGTAACTAATTACATAATATTCGATAACTTTCATTAAAACCTGTACTTTCAGAAGTTTAATTTAAATATAAATGCGACCTCTTTATTCGTTTCTGAATATGGGGCTTATACTAATCTTCTATTGCTGAAAGAACACCTTATCGCTCTATTCATTAATAGCCATCTTATGTTTGAATGAAAGTTTTTATATTTTGGATGTTAAGAAATGGTCACAAATTTAATGATTTCATTTCATAAAAATACTGCATTGAGAATTTAATTTGTGAATCAGTATTTTATTCAAGTAATGTTTAATGCTGCTGATAACTTTGACCATAGCTTTACCAATTAACAGAAAAAATTAATAAAATAAATTATTAATTTTCTTAAAAATGCAAAGTAAGCAAACATTCTTTTCTAAATTAGTCACACCGTCGGGATATAACATGAAAAAAATATTATAATACTTGTAAGTTATTTTTGTTACATTCATTCAGGTATAGGAGCAGTTTTTAGGAATGATTTCAAATTATTTAGATTTCCTGCAAAATTTAGCCGATTATTTTGCTAAAAAATAAGATTATGTAATGTCTAGGATATCTATAATAACCACTTCTCATTGTTGTAATAAAAATAATTTTGCAAAAAATGAAGGAAAGAACATGTGATACTGGTATTATATAATACATTACATATGTAAAAATGAAACCTCTACAATCTAGGTAAAGTGGTGTTTTGAATAAATGGTGCAAATAAAAAAAAATAAATAAATATTTGTCTTGTATAACATTACTAAATATAAGTAAGTTTATAAATTTATATTTTAATAGTTTTATACTTTAACTTTTATACATAATCATTATTACAGAATCTTCTACAAAAGAGTTTATTACAATAATTTTATACATTTGATTCCACTAACTGAAATCTTATTGATATGGCCCATTATTTTTATATAAGCGGAATATTCCTCACATATAATTATACTATAAGTCAATTTTAGTAAATTTTAATAACTGAACTAGTTTTGGGCTATGCATTTAAAGTGACAAAAATGTAAAGTTCTCAAACGGTTTTATTATTTACTTTAAAATCCCATTTGAAATTGAAATTTTAACAATTTTGCCTCAAGTCAGCACGTTAACTCATGCTTTGAAGTCCTTAAATGCTTGGTTCCAGATGTTAGTAACAGCTCTTTTGGACTGACCTGCTGAAAGCTCAGACGTTTCCAATCTAATTTAGAATGTCTGGGCTGCTCTTGCAAATCTCATTTATGTTGAATGGTAAGTCATATGACTTGAAGCGACAAATGAGAAAGGAATTCTCACTTGTATTTAGTATCCATAGGTATTAAAAATATTTTAAATACATCATTAATAAATGATAAATAAATCAACTTAGAATTGTATTTGTAAGTTTATTGAAATAAGTTCTGTCTTAATCAACTATTTATAATATTTATTGACTATTAGTCTGAATTTCTTAAAACTCATTTTATCAAAATAATTCAAAAGTTTTATCAATTTACTTGTTTGTTTCTCTTAAGTGTTAGAAAAGAAGTTAACAAATAAAAATAAATAATTTAAACTATTAATACTTTAATTGATTTTTTTGCATCAAATATGCTTAAAGCCTTAAATAATTACTTTTTATTTGGAAAAACTGATAGAGTACTTACTCGTGGCAATAACGAATCAATAACAATATAAATTATGAAGATGCAAAATCATGTTTAATGAGTATTGTGCAGAGGAATTTAGGCGGGATGAATGCTTATGCCAAGATTCCAAGATTCACATGGGAAGAATTGGGACACACTATTAACACAAAGATGATTGTTAACATTATTAATCCCAGAATACAATTCGTAATGATAAAAATTAAAATAATCATCTTTCTCATAGAAGTTATTTAAATTCGTTGCTTAGAATATCCAACATATGACCAAAGATAACCTAATTCTTTACTTAGATAAAAGATTTTAGATGTAGTCTGATTTCTAAGGGATCGAGATGAAACTAAATCTAAAGTTCCTTGTTTTCAATGAATTTTGACCCTATACATATGTAAAAATTATTCAGTAAAACTGTGAAAATAAAATGGATAGTCCAGAATTGTTTTATTTGATGCTGGTATTATTTAACTTGTACCCACACAATCACACAAAATTCATTTTCCTATACCAACCGCTAATATATATATATATATATATATATATAAATGGAAGCTTAGAATATTACTTAAATTTCATTATTTTAAGCACTGATTTGTGGATTGAATTCTGATATAGCTTTGAAAGCATGATGAAAAATAGAATTATGTGAATCTACATACATTTAGTTATTTAAAATACTGCTATTGAATTTTAATTATTTAATTAAACAAAGTATCTCCTTTTAATATTCGGAATTCAAGGATTGGGCAAGCTCTTTTATTATTAATTTTCGAAATGATAGAATTATGAAATATGTACGCTGAAAGTTTTGCAATTTTTAATTTGATTTTTAACTCATAGGCTTACCAAGTTATTTAACTTTATCAAATAAATAATGAAATCAGTCGCTTTATTTGAAAATATAAATCGCATATTTTAAAAAGGTATAATGAAGACCTATGACCTTTGCATTCTTATTTCAAATTAGTAAGTCATAAGTCTTAACTTACTCGAGGAATGAATTTGGCACGGTATTAAAAGTCGTATATACTGTGCATAAATTATTCTTTGTATTATATGCATGGGAATGCTTGCCTATTTTATGTGCTTTTTCCTCAATTATAATAAGAACTTTCATTTTGATGAGCGTTTCGGTTTGCTTTTAGACTTTTGTTGCTATTGAAATGACGCACTGATTGCTGGAAACTGAATTATTGGTTCACATATATGCACATGTTTTTGCCCAAAATGGTTTTCTGACATTTTATTTAGTAATTTAAATGTATAAACCATGCTAACTTTTATGAATAAAAAATTAATTTGCTTGGAACGATAGTTCGAAGATTCTTCAAATTTGGTAAAATGTCCTGTTGGACAGATTATTAATTTCACTACTTATATTAAAAATATATGATATTACAAGTTATTAATAAATATTGTATATTAAAGAGATAATTTAAAAACAGGGAATGTTCTTGATACTTGATTTCCAAATAAATTTATCATTGTAAAAATTTAGATTTACAATGATAATATCAGCTACAAAGAACCTAAATGTAAGAACTTGATTCTTATTTTATCTACATTTTAAATGTGTAATTCTAAAACCTTCCTACGATTTCAAATACTAGCATAAAGACTAACCTCATAACTGTAATGAAATACAAATAAGGTATCTGTTTTGCAAGATTTAAGAAAGTTAGGGTTAACTTCATAATTGTCTAGATTGGTGATTCAGTCTATAAGAATTATTTTTGAAAAAACAAGTTTCCTAAACTGCGGTCCAAAATGAGTAAAATTATCATTTAGATAAGCATAGAATTAAGTAATAGTAAAGATATATGCATATAACTATTTCTTATGCATAACATAAAATTACTACATGAAAATAAGATTTGAATAACAATTTCATAAATTATTTCTGATCCTGCCATTTATGTTCAATTGTTTAAATTTATTAATTGTGTGTGTTCAAAGTTCTTAGTTATTTAATAATGCGCTTTGTTGTAATTTAGTTTCTTAAATAAGATACACAAATTTGTTCTGATATAAAATACACAGAACTTCTTATAATTTCCAAAACAAGACGTAAGATAAAATTAGGTACAAAGTGAAGCTGTATTAATAGACTTTTTAATCACGGCTCTAAAACCTAAATTAAGTAGTTAATGCACTTACAAAAATTAAGACATTTATAAATGTTTTATTAAACTCCTAGCGATTATTAAAATATACATTTGAAATCATTATTTGTGACGTCGAATTTTATCTCTAGCATAAGGCTAGCATTTATGGTTTAATCTTAAGAAATGTTTCAGTTTGTAAAAGGTCTCTATATAGTTATCACGTGAGATTATTGTATTTTTACTTTTTTTAAATAATGTTTATAATGTTTTAGCGTTGTGGGAGTTGTATACTGATGTCCTCATAGTAATTTTCTTGCTATAATCCAACCGAATTCAAATGAAGTACGAAGAGTGTTCTACAGTAACAACAATATAATCAATCTAGTTTCTATCCAGAATGGAAGACATTATCCTCTATTTAGTGGTTTCCAAATATTTTTCACGAAATCAATCTAGATCTGTTTCATTTTCCTTGTATGTAATTCAAGGAAAAGGCACTGAAACAAAAGAAGTTTAACGCTGTACAATAATTGTATTTCTATACATGATTTAATTTATAGAAGTAAAATTTATATTATTCTTCAATGTACTCATTTATTATGTATATTTTTGATTTTACTAATGCTGTTAATTTTAATACTATCATTTCTGTTCATTTTTGTCAACAAAATTCATCATTAAAACTGAAAGCATCTTTATAAAAATCGACTAGGTGATAGCAGGAATTTCACAGTAATGATATATTACCATCCTTCTTTGTCATATTAATGCCATTTTCCCTTCAAATTTAATCCCAATTTTGTAAATAGATACACCCATTTTAAAATATCGTTTTGTGATATTCTTGTAAAGATTTAAGCGTGTTAATATAATTTACAATTTGATAGTGAATATATATATCTTCAAACTAAACATTGTAATTTTATAAGCAGAAATTGGAAACAAATACAGTATTGTGTAAAGAAAACAATGTTTTAAATTTCCATTATTTTGCTCACTTTAACTTTCATGTAAATAATTAAGCATAAAATTTGTAAATTGTAATAAGACCTCTATTGGCAATTTTGATTGATTTAATTATATGAGCACAAGTAAAACTTATAAGAAATGTATAATGAATAAAACAAACACTATATTAGATATTTTTTGCAGTTAATAAAGTATTTTAAGGTAGTTAAAAATCATGTTAAGTAATGGATTTTACAATTCTTATTAAAGACTATTTATATGTGCTTTTGTTCTTAACAAAACATTAGCATATAATTTATAATTGTATGAATAGAACGGAAATGCGTTATTAGAAAAATATAGCACATTGTTTTGAAAATTCGAAAATAGAACAATTTCTTTTTGTTAATTTAGTTTCTTTTCTTTTTTGCTTCATTTGATTGTTTTGAATTTTCACAACTTTAACAGCATGTGATATTAGATGTATAAAAATGAATTATGTACAAACATTATACGTAAGTGTATAAATATTCTTGTGTTAGCAGAATAAAGTTTGGAAATATCTTTTGTTAACATCAAAATACATAACATTAGCATGAACATTTTGAAACTTTAAAATGTCGTTATTTTCTATTGTTTCAACATATGCTTATAGATATTTACAATATTTAATATTTATTTATGCTTTTCTAAGTAATTTTTTGATATAAAACAAATTATTTTCAGATTGAATAGTTAAATATAATTGAAGCAAAAATTTAAAAAATCCATTTTAAATTATCTCTACATTTAAAACAGGAATGCTGTATTGATAAATATTCATACCTTATTAATATAAACTTAGATCTCCTTTTAAAACACGAAAGCTAAATCTCATAGAATATGTAATATTCTCATTATAGAAAAAGTACTTTACATCTCAATTTTATATTCTTTCGCATCTTGTCTTTTAGAATTGTTTCATATTTTTTTTTATTCTAACAATGTATGCAATCAAATATAAGAAAATTTTATTCTATACTTAACCAAAACTAGATAAAACTATTTGTTAAACTCATCTAATTTGATTATTTATTAACAACTGATTTATACCTTGTTAAAAATTTCATTATATACATCATACATGCTTGAAACAATAACTATGACACATACATGATAATCTGTAAATGTTATTTCACCTCTGTATTTCCATTTCAACACAGAAGCAATCTTCCGTTTTGGTTGTGGAATAATGATTCAAAAACTGATTATTTAAAACTAATGGAGTACAGTTTGTGGATTTTCAGCCAAGTAAAATAGTATGGGACGACCCATGATCTAGAAGTATCTTAAGTGTAATCATGAGAGAGCCACTTGTAATTTAACATGCAAAAGCTTCCTTTTATCAATGCTATTTCAATCGAAAACTATTCTATTTATCGGCAACCTGGTCTCTTCTAGTTCCAAATAGATTTCCAAGTCCTTTATAAAATCTAAGAATTTAAATCTCGGAATTTAAAGAAGTGTATTAATTTCCTCAAAAATAAACTGTGAAATGAAGAAATGTAGGCTTCCAATTAGGTACGAAGTTAGTCATTCCTAAATGTGTATGAACAATTCTAAAGTAACATATCCTTAAATGTTCTTTTTAAAGTAATCTAAAATATTGCTACCGCTGCTGTTCATGTGAAAAAAACTTCACTTTAGAGCTACAATAAAAAAAGCTAATAAAGATATACCTTGAAATTTCAGATGCTATTCTTATACCCCCGATTACATAATAAGATCATTTGAACTAGAATCTCCCTTTCTTAACTTCTATTTCAATTTATGGGTGACTTTGACGCCCAGATGAACTGAAAGATTCCCAGTCATCCCTCACATTAGTTAAAACTAGTTACAGATATAAAAATTGGTAATTATCCGCTATTGCACATCCTTTTCAAAGTATTGTTTATCCTGTAAATATTTATTTTGTTTTTAACTGTTAAAATATATTTGTGCAAGAAGATCTTTTTAAAATTATATTATTTGAAAAAGGTCTTAAAATTTTATTTAAACACACAATTTATTATACATATTAAATTTTGTTATACTAGATCATGTCTGATTAATCCATTTGTGTTCTTAAATAAATATATAATATACTTATAAAACTATTTTTTAATATTAAGATAAAATTGCGTAAATTGTAATTTACATCTTAACATATTAGTAATCTGAATTTAATTTTCAGTTGTATGCTCTACGATATATATTATTGTGGGATTGTGGACTTAGTTTTATTTCCTATAAATGAATTAAAAATTAAATAAAACATTAACAAGGGAATTACAGTTATATCACCAAATGTATAAGTAACAAGACATGCATGTTATGTAAAGTAATTTCACTGAAAAATGATATAATGTAGCTCTTATAATTATTCATAAATTAATAATATATTGAAGGTGTTGGTACGAAAATTATGTGCTGTTGTTAAAGGCTTGAAAATTAATAATTATTTAATCCAAAAAAACCTTTGTTTTTCATAATTTATTTTGATGAATGTAAATTTTATTACTTTAGATTCTCCTTAATGCATGTACATATATAAGATAATTAAATTAAAATACGTTTTGATAAATGTATGATTCTATAAATCCGTTCGCGTAGATTTCGTTATTCATTACTCACATTCTTGTGATAATACTTTTAAATTAAATAGCTTTCTAGGGAAAGATTTTAATTATTGATAAAATTTAGACAAAGTGGAATCTACTTGCAAGTAATCAAAATCTTCTGTGTTGATATAACCCAGTTCAATCTTGAAAGTTCCCTTATTAAAAATTAACGTTCTAAGTTTCTATTTAAGTTAGAGATTACTTTAACTTAAGAAAGAAAAATAACATCTTCTCTACATTTATAAAATTTATTTGCAAGAATAATATGGAAGCGATTGCTATATTTTGCGTTTCACTGATTAAAATACTTCAAATTTCTTTTTAAATGTTACCTAATAATATGGTGAAGTAATACGTGAAAATCAAGGTAAAAATTTCTTCTCATATCAATGAAATTGATTGAATTTATAAATATAATTTAGTTTCCTGAAAAAATAATTTAGTATTACGCACCCTTTAATACTAAAATATTTAAAACTATAAAATTAAAAAAAGAACATAAAATTTATTCTGAATAGTGAATCATTATTAATTGAAAATCAAGAATTTCATTTGTATTTTTAGTAACTGAGGCTTTTCGCTGTCTAGTATTTTGTAAATATTCATGATCATTTTATGTAGGGAATTTTTCTACAGAATACTCAATTGCTACCTACGTTTACTAGACGTTGCAGAAAATGTAGATTGGATACGTACTTTATGAAAGATAAGTACTGTAGGAGAAGACAACTCTGCTCAAACTTATTTAAGGCATTGTTTTATGATATTTTCTTAAGTATAGTAACTATATCATGATTTATTACATATGATAAATTGCTTCGAAACTTATTAATTTCATAATTTTTCGGGAAAACATATATTTATACTCATCTTATTTAGTCATTCGGTATTTGTAGTTGCATAAAGAGGGATGAACTAAAATACATTAGTTCCTCTAATTTGAAAATTTTCTTTAATGTCAATGCTGTATTGGTTAGTATAAACCAAACAAAATCCGTACAAAAACGTGCGTGCTACAAAATCCGTAATTATATGTGTGAATAATTGTGAATGTTGTAACATTTGTAATGAAATACTATAAGAGAAATTTTGATTTGTTGCATATGATATAGATATTTTAAATAATTTTAAAGACAAATTTGTATTGTTAGAGTGTTTTTTAACAATATTTTAAAAGATATACAATCAGATATATTTCACAGATATTTATCTAAACATGCAGAAATGATATTGTATTTTTAAAAAAAATTAATACTATAAACAAAATATCTTTTTAATTATTCTAGAATAAAATTTCTCATATATTTAGATATGCATGACTTATTTATGCACTGTGAAATTATTAGTATCACCATTAAATTATTTATTTATTATAGAATAACAAGCATTTTTATAATAAGAATAAAAATAGTCTATAATTGAAATGCGATTCTAGAAAGACAAAAATCAGGAATAAGAACAAGAATTTTTTCTTTTAGTTTGAGATATTCTACATATATGAAATATATGAAAGAAAATTTTTGAAAATTCTAAGTTTAAGAAACGATATCATCTAAAGAGGCTTTTATTCTTTTACCTTTCCTTTTACAAAAAACCCAAACAAAGAGATACATTTTAAAGGCCAATTGCAGCAAAAAATTTAGCTTTATTTGAGATATCTTTTCTGTGTTATTGAACTCGCCGCTTTTCTGTCTACTTTCTTCCAAGCATCTTATGGTTCTTTGGACAAGAAAAGCTTCTCTTTGTCGTTTTTCGACATTCGAAACCGGCTCACTCATTTTTAAGTCTGTTGTTGGAACTCATCTCACTTCACTTCGCCTCAAGGTGGTCACTCATTTGCCCGCTGTCAAGTGCACGTGGAAATAGCTCCTAGGCAAGAAGCCCTCCCATCGAGAATTCAAGTTTTATTATTTACCAAAGCTTCACACGGTTCGATCGACTACACCTTACTCCGAATAATAAAGGACTTTGTGGTAGTATACACGTAGAAAGAGATGGTAGGAATTGCCATAGTAAAGTCTGGGAACATGGCAGGTTTTAGCTTGCTTATTTATTGGAAAAGGAAGGAAATACCGGCGTCCATAATACATGGCTATTGTGACACGTGTTTATATGACTAGAAGTCTTGTAGTTTAGAATTATGTTTATAAGAATTGAGACTTTAGGTTTAGGAAGAGAAATTTGTTTGTCTTCCTGCTAAAGATAAGGTAGGAGGCTCTTTTATTTATTAGAAAACAGAGTAATAGCTGTGTTTCCATTTTATTATTTATATCATTTAAATAGACTAAAGTTATGAAATTTAGAATACAACATTCCTGAGAGTACACCTAATGACTAATAATAATTCATGACATGTGATAATTTTTTTTTTATCAACGTTGCTTTATGGTACAATATTAATTTTAATTTTAAATATTGCTTTACTACATTTGCTAACATTTGTTTTCACTGAGCTCATCAAAAATAATTAATTGTAAAAGAAAAGTTAGAAACAAAATATTTATTCCATATACTTATTAAATAGTAAAGGGAAATAATTATACAAATTTTTGCAAATAAGTATTACAAACATAAAAGAAAGTATGTTTATAAAAAATAAAAAAAAGATGAGAATTGCAGTTTTCAAAAATCTACGTATTTACGGTTGTTTAAATAAGAGTATCTGTGCTTAGACCATTTTCTTCTGGGAGAATTTCTTTTAAATGATTACTTTTAATTTAATTAGTTTGATAATTTCTTACTACAAAACTTGGGATTCTGCCGGATATATCACTAAAATATATGTCTTTAAATGATCAAGATATTTAAGATCAGTTATTGCTATTAAGTTATTACAGTGTAGTTCTCAAGAATTTAATTTTTATTGGAATTGAAAATGGTGATTTAAAGATTTGCCTTAGTTTTAATTAACACTTATAAATTAAATGAAATACTAATCATAATAGATTTCAGAAAGAAAATATTTTTCCGAACCAATTGTATTACATATATTTATTAAGTAAAGAAAAATACAAATGTTTGTAGATGCTTAATAAAATAGAAGGTTTGCATTTTATAACTTAATTTCGGAAAAAAAATATGCACTAATAGTGTAAGATATAAAAGTTATTTCTAATAAAATCAAAGTTATGAGCATCCCGTAGGTAATATGAAGTATATTTTTTCGACAAAAATAAATAAAAGCTAATTTCTTTGACACACCACAACACTCCTAATATTTAATTACAAGGTATATATTTAATAACCTAGAAATGGAAATACAATTAATGCTATAATTTTTGAGCTTCTTAATATCAGTAACCATAACTTTTACTTACACAGTCATTCTAAATATCATAAAATAACACTTATTATGTTTATTAAATATGTTTGGATTGGAAAAGAAGTTTGTGAAATTAAAGTGTAAAGCTTTTAAGAAAAAGTATACTTTCCGATATCGTTAAATATATCCAAAAATCACCATTTAGAAAAGTTTTACTGATATCAAATGAACAGCGAAAAATAAGCTAGGAGTTGTATGCATTAAAGTTTTCTTCAGTCGTGAATGTAATGTGACTTTTTTTCTCTTTTCATTACATATCGTTCATTCTTACAAATTATTTTAGTTTTTGTATTTAATATTCTTCAGTAACAATTCATGTAAAATTTTTGATTCTATTTTATAATACTATCTATATCAGTTAGCAATATGGTAATGAATACAACTTCTTGAATAAGAATAATAATCTTTTGAAAGTAACCTTTTTTTGGCGGGGGGGATACACAAGAATAATATATTGATATCTTTTCCTGGAGTGCTGGAAATAATATTGATTACGTCAACAATAGAAACTAAGAGGTGGATATTTCTTATAATAGTGACTAAAAATTATAGTTTAAATATCCTTTTTTAAAATCTTTCATCTTAAAAATGCATGAATGGTTAATTTAAACTAGTTTTTTGCCAGTTGTTTATTGGAAATTATGAAAAATGACTCCTAGTTAATACAACAGAAACTCTATGCTGATGGAATGTCAGATGAAGATAGAGATTATTTCAGAGGCTTTCAAAAACAAAAGTAAAACCTATTCCTAAATAATAGCGAATATTATGGAATTCCTAAATAATAGCGATACTCACAATCAAATCTATTTAATTGATCAGTAATATGAAAATTAACACTTATAGAATTGATGATTAGTATTATTGCTTGTTTACATTAAATTATGTCATTTAGAATAAGTTCTCGTTTTTCTTTAAAAAAAAATTTCATAAATATTTTAGATTTAGTAAGAAGTACAATTGCACAACATATTACTTACGTAATTGCTTTTATTCTAGTTTATTAAAATCTGGAGAATACTTTTCGCTTACATCGTGTGTAAATTTAATTTTTATCTCCATGTTCTGTTCAAGAAAACATTTTAGTCAATATGAAATTTTTGATATTCAAGAATTTCAAAAAAATATTTATTTCTTAAATTAAAAGAGATAAGTAAAATTACTAGAACTGTTTTAAAAAGGTTTTTAACAAATAACATTCAACTTTTAAGAGATGGAAATGTGGTAATGCGTATTTTCCTTACAATTAAAAAAACGACATACAAGTTTGTTCTAAAGTTTGTTTACAAGTAATATGTACTAATAAAAAATTGCGTCCCAATAAAAAGCATTAAATTAAAATGAATTGTGTTAGGAAACGCGGATGAATAAATGCTATGTCAATGGTAATTTTAAAAAAATATACACAAAAATAAATACAATGGAGCATTACTAAATATAAATTAAATTACCAAGGATAAAAATCGAAAAGAAAAACAAAATATCACAACTATATAGTGGAAAAGAAAAATACTATTGAAAAATCAAACAGTTTTATTAGATTTCACGATTTGTCATGAGATTTAAAAGAAAGAATCATAAATTTTAGAATTCTTGGCATTCAGGTAAGAAACATTTAAGATAAAAGTGTGCTTAGATTTTGAAGAATAAAAGCAACTTTAGCCTACCACTTTCTTTCTCCCAACGCCATGTGCCATTGCTGAATCATCGTTTTCTCCCCAGTTTAAGGAAAAAGAGAAACAATCTGAAATTCTAGAAAGACTTTAAGAAAAATGAAGCTATGTGGTGTTGGTATAACAAGATTTTCGCATCTGCGTGGAATTTACGACTCTCATTTTGGGTCCTTTTAAACTCCAGATAATATGAGCAACTTAGTTTCGTGAAAAAATTCAGTACTTTTCAGATTTAATAAATTTATTAGTTAATTTGGATTACATATTAAAAATGAAGAAATTCTCGGTTTAAATAAGTTATTGTTTCCAAACAAATGAAATAATCAAAAGTTAAAGAAAAGCGTACAATTTTTTTATTTAAACTATTGTTCTTGATGAATAATGGATAATAAGTAATTCACACATTTGTAATTTCAATACACTTATATACTTTAATAAATATACTTATTTTCTGATTTTCAACTTATTTCTATTATTAACTATTTGTTTATTGTACATTATGTGCTAAATTTTTGTATTCTTGAATTTTGTATTCTAAATTTTTCTTGAGAAGAACATACAGTAATGTTTTTAATTAGACATTAGTAAATGTTACTTAAGATAAATTCCAATAAAAGGTGTACGAGTGTATTTAAAATGTGCTTCTAAATTATCTTTTTAGATCAATCTGAATTTTATACTATAAATCGACTAGCATTTTTAATTAATAAATTATATAAAGATTGATCAAAATACGTGGGAGTACATACAAATCAAAGCACCAAGAAATATCTGTTCAATAACGACACAAATGGATAAAGACGATGAACATACATGCATAGAAAAAAAAGTGATTGCAGTATCAGAATAACTGGAAGATATTTCATTGTTCAACTGAAAAGGGAAAAGGGTTATAAAATGAGGAGTTAAATGAGGTATTAATCTATTTCTGACTTAGTTGCAAACTGTCAATAATCGAGGCACAGAGTAGGTAATTTTTTGTATTCTCCTTTTGACGTTCTATGGGAGTCTTAGCCAAATGTCTTCAACTGCCGGGATTAATGGTTAGCATTTCTGGAACGGCTATGGATGTCTTACGATTAGGTCCTAGTTGTGATTTACAGCGTGAGATAAGGTGGTGAAAAATAAACCACCTCGAAATAAGTTGTCTTCTAATTTGTCGAAATCTTGTTTAGAGAGCTAAATTTTTTATCTATCCAAAAAGACTTCATGAAGAGGCATCTGTAACCATTGCAACATATTTCCCATTAAGCTTGATTGTAAGAAGAAATTTGCAAAGAACTGAACCAAACACAACTGGGTATTTGTTAGTTAATATACCTTTGAATGATAGCTAGCATCTTAGCCAGAAGTTAGACTTACATCTCATCCAATTGTTTTGAAATTCCAACAGTTTCTTTTTCAATGCATTATCATCCAATCCAGTTATTTTTACCATACTTAGACTAATTCGTCAGGGAGAGTCGACTTTCATGTCTTAAAGTGTAATATTCTGTTAGTTAATTTATTAGTAATCCAATAAAGAATTTTCAATTAAATTTATTGATTATTTCAATGTTTAGATTTTAGTGATATTTTTCGTAGTAAAAGTGAATAGTTAAAATTGAATAAAAGTTGAAAAAAATAATTATCACGTATGACATTAAAATAGAATATTTACACTTTTCAAAGAAATTGAATAAAATATCTATAGTAAAAGAACACAGATACAATTTAATTGAATGGAAATACCAATTTCTTTGCCAGAAGAATATACAAATATAAGACTAGCAAAAAAAAAGAATCATATACACAAACATAGAGGAAATTTTAAATTAAAATTTCTGTTGTAACGACTGAATAAATATGTACGTAGTTAAAAAACCTATTTAAGTTTTAAATTTTTTTTAAAATTATAAATAATATTGAAAAAAATATACAAATATTTTCAGAATTTTTCTTATTTTTAAACTATTCCTTTGAACTGAGCTTAATGACTGAAAGGTAAATATTAAAAAAATAATTAAAATATTTGAAACTTATCTTTGTAAGAGACATAATTACAAAAATCTATCACTGACGTAAATAGAGTTAAAAATTCCGAAGTGTGAGATAAAGTTACTAATATATTTTGTTTTAAAACTGTATCGTATAAAGTTTCATTCAAAAGTTTGATTACGACTAAAACTAACAGAGAGGTAAAAACTACTTTATTTAAAATTGTTTCATATATTCCTCCACACAACCAAGAAGCAAACTTCCTTTTCGTTTACTTGGTCCCGTGTATTATTATTCCCCATTTAGAAGCAAAGTTCCCATTTATTTATCCAGAAGAACCAACTAATGCTTTAAAGTTTATAGAGGGGACAGAAATTCGTATAAATATTCCCTAGAGCTGGAATAAGGACGCGAAGTCTCAGCAAGAATGGTTTTAAACGAGTTACGGGAAAAGAATTTACGACTTTGCTCTGGTAAGTTGTTCGTCGTAATTGGGTTCACAGGAATATAACAACTGATTTAAAGAATCGTATAACAAATGCTATCAAAGTGTTCTCGGGGGTGATTGAAATTCTTATATTATTGAGTATGAAGTAACTTTGTATTAAGATTTATTACCGCTGAGAATAAAGTCAAATATTAAAATTGATTGCTTTTGAATATTTTTTGCTATTTTAATTTATGAGTAATTCTTTTTGTATTGATAATGACATTAAAATTTCTTTATTATTATTTCATGTGTAAAGTTAGGATTGTTTTTGAATTGGTTGATAATACATTTTAAAGTACAATTCTAAATATTAATTACCAAAATATTTCATTCTATGTTTAAAATATAAAAAAATAAACGCACGCTTCCTAATTGTATTCCTAACATTTGTTTTATAATTTTTTTTTGCAATTTAATTAATTTCTTGGATAAAAAAATAGATCTGCAGATGTATCAGGGAAATTAAATTTTCTCTTTTTTAAGAAATGAAATTAGATTTTATGATATAAATGGTATTATAATGAGCATTTAATTACACTGCTATTATTCTTCCTTTAATATATATATATATATATATATATATTTCATTTTCTTATAATTATCTGAAATGTTCATTAGAATTTTACAGGTAAGAGTCTTTTGTCTATATTTGGTTATAAATGAAATTGCTTAGCATAAGTTACGTTTATTGAAATGTCTTATGTTCATTTATGTAAATATCGCATAATGAATTCTTATTTGAAGCTACGTGAAAACTCCACAGGCAAAAATAAAATTATGAAAAGAAAAACAAAAATCACACACTGCAGTAAATGGGCTACAAATGATTCTCATTTATGAGTTTAAGGATAATTTTGATGTTACAATATAATTTCTAATATGTACTAAATACTCAGTAATATTCACTTAAAATATAAGTAAAATAAATTAAACACTTATATACCATTTAAAATGAATAATTTATGGATTGGAAAATTTCAGAAGTCAATTGAGAAGAATAATTGACTTTAATTTGAGGAATTAATTTGCATCTGGTACATTTTAGACATGTGATTAAAAGTGACTCATTGATTTGTGAACTTAATAAGATCCTACACACACCCTCTTTCCTGATCCTTTATGACCTTCGTCCTTAATTCTTCAATTAAGTTTTACATACAGATAAGAAGGGCAGTAGAGTGATCAATTCTGGAATACCTTGTTTTTTAAAATAAAAAAAAAATAAAAGAGGGAAAATGATCAGGGAATCCCAGAAACTTGAAAAATATGTGTTTTATTACAAACTTATATACTTTTAAAAGAATATTTTTGTTTACTTATATTTAATTTTGCCTCCAAATTTGACTTTGAATTTCATGCATAAATTGTACAATCAACCAATTTTTCTTAGTTTGCTTTCTTTTGTTTAGCTTACTAATATTTCTTGTAAATTTTTGAGATTATTCTTATATAATTTCATTGATTTACTAAATAATTTTTTATTTGTTTACTTATAAAACTAGAAGAGCAAAATTTAATGTGCATCATTTGTGGATTGAAATGAACTGGATGTAGCAACATTTTTGCTGACAAAGGTTTTTTAAATAATTTATCTGAATGAATTCAAGTAGAAGGTGATATTCGTTGTTCATAATCTTTATATTTATTGCATGAAAAAAAAACTTAATCCTAATTTTGTACAAGTTTAAACTTCTTTCCATAAGTTGTTTGGAGGTATTTGAAGAATATAATGATTTTAAAATGTGCTCGAATTTTATAGAAATTTCGAATAAATTTCTGGGTTTGTTTAAAATAAGAAAAAATATTTATTATCCGATGTTCTTAATTTTTTTTTTGCCCTTAAAGTTTCATGTCAATTAACAGTTTTATAAATTTTATAGTTTAAAAACTTATTATCTTTTCATTGCTTATCGATTTTTCTTATTTAAAATTGTTAACAGAAAAGTTTAAATGAACTATAATATACAATTTTAATTAATATGATTAAAAAAATATATTTCAATAAATCATATCTTCAATAAAATAAAGAAAGCCTAATTTTACACACAGAGCAGTCAATTTAATTTGTTGAAAAAGTTTAAATTACATTTGTACTTTTTGTTTAATAGGTTTTATAAGTGACTGTAAAGATGGTGATATTGAAAACGAAATCTATTGCCTCTCTATATATTAATATTATCACTGCTATTTTTGAATACTTAAATAGCCCAAACTTGTGTAAATCCTCTAAAAGGGAAAATACTGAAAGGTATATATTTTTTAAAAAACAGGTGATTAAAGTTTTAACTGATTAAGATTATGAAAAATAAAATAATTAAAGGAATGCCATCAATTAGAAACGAAAGACATATACTACGCTTCCTTTTGTATAATTCAAGAACATAGTTTCAATGACTTTTATTATTAAATAACCATTCATTATAAAATTTTAATGGAACCTGAAAGAGCAATTTAATATTCCTTACATAGAAGAATATATAAAAGTTATTTTAATATATCTATAACACACGGAATTAGGTAACTGTAAGCATATTTATCAGTCATGTTTAGCAATCAGTAAGTATTAAACGTAGTTATACAGACTTTATCCTTTTTGTTGTAAGGCTCATGGAAAACCAAATAATAGCTAATGAATCTTAACACTCAGCAGAGCATGAAGGTACTTTCATCTAACGCAACCTTCATCAGATCTTCAGAAACCATTAGTTGGTCGTAATGGTCTTTACGTGCTCTTTTCTGTCATAAGTGGTACTTTGATATTACCCAATAATAGAATTGTGTGCACTGGTAAATTGAAAAATATATTCATTTACTTGTATTTTATCAAAACGTGAGGTTTGACTGTTACGGTGATATAGATAATTTAAAGATAAAACAATTATAAAATTAGAATATTTCCTTTTGCTGTATTATTTTATTATCTGACTTTCCATGTTCAGCATTTCTAAATGAAATATAAGGTATAAGCCTTACAGATATAGAAATCTACTTCTTTATATAAATAGGATAAATTAAGTTTAATTCATAAAAAGAAAAATGAAGTTATTTAAATTACTTATTTAATATTTATTTAAATATTACAAATAAAAATACTTAAATCCTGGAGATATATCCTCCTATTGTTTTAGGTGGATCAATTTTGGTGTACCAGATCACTTTCAGCATACCATATGTCTTTCCAAATTTTTATCCGCTTGCTTCAATTTTAATTAAATTTAGCTAAATTAATAATTTATCGTTTTCTTTAATTTTAATTGCATGTAGCTGATATAATATTTAATTTAATAATTTATCATTTGCTTTAATTTTAATTACATTTAGCTGAAATATATTAAATTTAATGTTTAATCGTTTCCTTCAATTTTAATATCGGAAAAATTTATTATTTTAAATTTCTCGATATTTCATCCTTTATTTTAATTCTTATAATTTTAATTGAGCAATTTAATAATTATTATAAGATATAGCGCACTTTGGGTGGCTAAATCTGTTCTTTGCTAAACCTTTCGATTTTAGAATTTTTATTTTCTAATATTTTAGAAATAAAAACATATTAAGAATATTGATTTGTTAGGAGACTATTATTAGTCTTTTTTGAATTTCTATTTCCCTTTGATTTTAGAAAAGGAATTAATGTTTGCTCAAAAGATAATTTTTTTAGTCTTCTTCAGTTAGTGCATTAAAAGAATTTGATGGATTGTAGTAGTAAGACTCATTATTCATTTAGATGAATTTTCTAAGTAAATGATTATATACTGTGCTAAAATTCAAGGCATCGTGTAATTTCTTAAAAATATATTTTTTGCTGGACTGAATAAGCTAATGTGTTTAATTTTTTTGTTTTTATTTGATCATGCATGTACGCGTTTCAATATCAAAGAATGTAATGACTTAAAATCTCAAAATTGATCTATAGTTTGAAATTGAATAAATCGAACTTTTAGAGAAATATTTAATTCAGCAGAATTTAGCTTGGATTAAAATAATAAAATATACAATGATTGTTACTTGCCTTTTTGGTAGGTATTCAGAAAAGTTTTGAAAAGCTTTGTAAAGTACGGATCTTAAAGAATTATTAAAGAAATATATAAAAGACAAATGCTTATCTCTCTCTTTCGGGAAAAACTATTTCTACAGTGCTTACTGGAAGATAGATCAAAAATTTGAAATTATTTGATCATTAGAAAATAGCTCTTGTTACGTTATTAATTTTAGCGAAGTATTGTTTTGTATCTTTATTATCTTATTCAATATTTCAGAATAATGCTCATGATTATTTTCTCTGAAGTATTTGAAGACTCTTCAAACTTTACTCTTTCATGATTCTTATGTGAAACAATGGCAGAATTGTGCCAGATATTGTTGTTGAACCGAATTGTCTTTGAGAGTCACGAGTAACTGATTAAACACAAGGATTTTAAATATTTCTTTTAATTTTGCTCTTTGTGCTAATTAGAGTTCGTGAAATAGGTGAAGTACTTTGTAGTACCTCTGATACTAATTTAATCGTAGAGGGATCCAACGTATGCGATAAGTAATGTTTCAATGACTTTTGGAGTAGCTTAGTAAAATGATAATATTCATCTCCTCACCAATTAAAGAGCCATACAGGCTTCAGATATTTCTCAATATCTTTGCTGAAATTCTTGTATTTAACGCAAATTAAATATGAAATAGAAGAGTAAAATATTATACTAAAATTAGGTGGAAATATAATGTTCTCATAAACTAAATTTAATTAAAATGATAAGATATAAATATTAAAAATTATATGAGTGAATGAAAGAAGAAATATATTTAAAAAAATTGGATTTTTAGCTTTCCTACTACCTTCATACATTCTGTATAATTTCTTTATCATATGTAACTACTTTAAAAGAAAACTACGCAATTATAAGTCTGAAAAAATTTCTAAAATTGGAAGATAAAGTGATGAATTATAGAATTCTTAAACATTTTAGGAAAAATTAATCTTGAATAAAATTATTTTACCCCTCTAGGTGCAAGAGAATGTCATTTTTCTTTAGTAGTGCTTGAGACCTCTCAAGTAAACAATACAATATTTTTATTTGAAAAACAATATACCAATTATAAAAGTGTATCGATTACAAACACGCATAAAACAAAAGGATGGATCAACAGCCTTTTGTTGAAACATCAGTAAAAAAGAAAAATACCTTTTTAAAAAAACCTTACAAACATTAAAAATCACAATCACATTTTAAAGCAAAATTTAAAGTCAAAAATATATGAATGAAGATTTTCTTATTAACATTTAAAATCTGCTTTCGCCCATGCATTTTATCCTATTACACTCTTTATGTTTTAATATTCAACTGAATACTAAACCTGGATATAATAGTTCAGACTGACAGATTTTTCTCTAAAATACATTTAAAAACTTTTATATACATATTAAGAATATATTTATAAATTCTTCATATTTATATAACTCAGAATAGTAATCATTATTTTTCTAACTTCATTTTCATATCCGAATAAGTTAAATTCAAATCGTGTTTTTGTAATATCACTGATCTCTTTTTTCGTGATATACACAGGACGGTTTTTTAAAAAAAATCGAGTTCCCATTGGTAGATATTTCAGTAAAAAGAATGTTACAATGTATCTGATAGGGTATATTATCTTTCACTAAGAATTTTTCTTACTTATCGGGAACAGTATATCTAGCAGTAGAAAGAGACAAAATAGTAGCTCAAATAATTGTTTTTGTATATCCTTGAGTGATTATCTTAAGAGTGTAATTGAAAAAAGTAATGATCATTGCATATCCTTAAGGCCAGAAAACATTCATTGAAAAGTCTCAAACGGTCTCCTGTACCAGTCACGGTAGATACTGATTTATAGATATTTTATAGTTCAAGTATAAGTCTTTGTATTTTGTATTTGTTTCTATTTTTGTTTGAAATATGAAGACTAATTTCTTTTATTTTAAATACGATTGTAAATATTTTTTTCTCAAATGCCAATTAATATTGGATTCTTAATTCTGTTTCACGTTACTCCCCAATAAATAATAAATTTCATTTAACTCAATATATTAATTATTATTAATTATGACTTTAAATTCGTTCTCATAATTTATAAACGAATGTATTTTCAAAAAATAAACAATATATTTTTAAATGAGAAATAAACATTTAATTCAAAAGACTATTATTAACGACTTAAAAAAAATGTTGATCTTTTTAAAATTCTAGTGGTGTTAAAACACATATTTAAATAACATTTTAAAATAACTATATACCAATAGAAACATTAAATCAAAAATAAATTGAAAATTCGAATTTTATAGTACATGAATACAGACCATATATATTTTTTATATTTTACATTAAACCACATTTTAGCTTCATTGGTTATTACAACGATGTCATTATCTTTACAGATATTTTTCAATGAACAATATTTTTAGTAAAATACGATGTTATTAAATGAGGAGAAAAATATTGGAATAATGCAGATAAACAAACGATGTACGATTATTCGTGTGTACTTATAGTTTTCCAGACATTGCTAAATTTCCCTTGGGATCAACTTTCTGTCTTTCTTCCTCATTTTATTTCTGAATAATTTAATCAGCAAGATTTGGATTTCCTATCATAAAAGAGTATGATTGGAGCTAGCTCTATATAATATCGAATTTGGCTACAGGAACGTTAATGTTCGCTTCATCAGCGAGAAAAACAGATTTGGTATATAAATAAAATGCAAATACATGCGATTAGCTGGAATGAAGAATTTTGTCACACTATAAAAATCACTGCAATTCTATCAAGAGTAATTTTTTCTAAAATTGGATTTGCCAAATGCACCAAATTGTTTTTTAGTTTAATAAATTTCCTTAAAACCAATTTATTATTTTTCGAACCTAGCCTTTTTACAGACGAATGAAGATACTGATAATAATAAGAAAAGTTATAAGAACGAATAATTTCTGATGAATGAATTTTTAGTAAATTTGTAAATTATTGAGGATTTATCGTGAAATAAATTACTGTTTGAGAATTTTCATTGACATTACTTTTCTGACATTTAGGAAATTAAAATATTTTCCTTTCTCACCATTTAGAATTTTCATTGAAAAGAGAACCGTTTATTTCATTAATTTAAATTTAATTGAAATCGAAAAGTATTGGAATGCTTATAATTTCAAAAAAAAAAAAAAAAAAAAAAAATAGAGTTTTGTTACATAAAAAAGTTCAAATTTTACTTAGCAGAATTCCAATTATAAATGAGTATAAGATTTCTGATAGGGATATTAGAAAATATTAATCAACAAGAAATTGCTTAGGTATTTATACATTTTTACTCAAAACAGATATTGACATTTAAAAAAAATTCCACCGTGTGAAATTTTCGTATCTTAATTGAATTTTCTTTCACCCAAAATTAATTGCATTTTGAATATTTGTATCTTTTTTTGTATAAATTTGTGAATATGGAACAACAAGCATAAATAATGGTTTCCTAACATATTTAATTGTATTCAAAATTAAATCAGTTAATTTTACTGCAACACTTACAAAGCTTAAATAAATAATTGCTACAATATATATATATATATTTATACATTATAGGAACGAGATATCAATTAGGGGCTATTTAAATTTATTCAAGTCGAAATGAAACTTTTATCTATTTTGAATACAATAATATTGTGTAAAAAATATTGACATTTTAGAGTAATTAAACAACTCAAGCTTAAAGAATTACAGAGAAACACTGACTTTTAATTAGTGTCTTGGCTAGAATTTGTTTCTGAAGTTAATTATAAGTCTAATGCTGATTTATACTGTTTTTGTAACATATAGGCTTATTACAAAGTAGATTTTTAATGTAATTTACAGAGGTGTGAAGCTTCATAATCTTAATTTTATAATATATTTCTTGAGATGAATTTTCAACTTTCAATATTTATTGCTATATGAACTTTTCAAATTGTTTAGTTGAGCTGAAAAAGTTTAGTTAAAATATATATATATTTCATATGTTTAATTTTGATAATTATCCACTCTTATTTTTCTTAATTATCTCTTTTTTACCATTACAATATCCCCTCATATATGTTTTTTTATCTAAGAAAATTAATGGGATGCATACAAATTTAGGAAAGGGTATATTTACTTGCGTAACATGAACCTAAAAGTAATTACATTTTAAAGGATTAGGCTGATCCATAGCGATAAAAGCGTTTTCTTAAAATATTAAAGCAATAAATACTCAAGAAGAAGACGATGGTCACCTATTTTAGTTTGGAAATTATCTAAAAGAGACATTGACTTTGGAGTAAAAGGGGTGAAGAATTGATGAAATATTTACATTACCGATCAGAATTTCCATTAGTCGTGCCAGGGACAACAAAGATAAAATATTAATACTTTCAAACGACAGTACTCTGAATTTTACGTCATGTCTTCCTAGTGAAATACAATATATATCAGAAATGGTTTTCTCTTTTTACAAGTAGCAATTAGATGCTTGTGTTAAAATGTTGCTATATTTACAGTGAAAAGTGAAACTCTAGGTATTAATTTATTAACTATTTTATATGAATACTTTTAGAAGTAATTAGATGTCATTAAATTAAACGATGATCAAAAATCTCAATCTGAATTGAATTCTGGACAATAATATAATATTTCTGAAAATATCTTACTATTTCAGTTAAATACATAATACGTTATTGTTAATTATTAGATATGGATTCAGATGAGAATTTTAATCAATCAGTCTTTTGTTTTAACATTTTTGAGAAAAAACAACTTTTTGAAATTAATTTCAAATTCTTCACTTATAAAGAGGGCTGTCAATTAAAAATACAAAAATTATATTTACATTTTTTTTAAATATTACAGTAAGTTTTTATTTTACATTCGTATGTAAATATAGCAAAAGGAACGAAGCACTTTTGTAAATAAAAGGTGTCTAATATACGTACTATACCTAAAGGTACTATTTTATACGGAAAATTTATTTATTTAAAAATAAACGAATAACTATTTTTTGCAGTCCTCGGGTTTTGCAATATTCATGAGACGTTTTAAGGGATAAAAGTTAGAAGCTCCTTTTTTTCAAACATGAAGACTGCCATTCATTTTCTTAAACCGGATTCGTTGCTTCCTTTCTTAAATAAATATAATTATTCATAACTTAAAGTATAATGAACTGTTATCGAGAGAAACTTAAAAAATTATTCAATTGAAGTTTATTTTATCTGCCATAAGAAACATGCACATTTCATGTCTGCTTAAGAACATAATATATATACCTGAGCCTTCTTTAAAATTAAGTTATGATTTATTGCTTCTTTTGTTTCATTATCAAAATATTTATGAAAATATTACAAGAAAAATAAATAATTATGGATGCATTCTGAAAATGATTATTTTGGAATAACAATTCCATAGTCGTCATATAAAACAACATGTTTTATAGATCTATGAAAAGATTATAGAATGAATAAAGCTAGTAAAAATTATTTTACTCCATTCGATTGCTGAAGTGAGCCGTATATAACCTACTAGAAGGTTGTCCAAAATTATATTTAGTGTAGTTAATTCATATAGCTATTGGGTAAAGTGAACTACAGTCATATACACCACTACACAGACAAGGGTACCACCACACATACTTAGCCACCCACGGTTGATTTGGTCCAATTGTTGGTGGTACACACACACACACACACACACACACACACACAATACACACACACACTAATATGTCGATATGTTTAATATATATATTAATCATTGTGATACATTATATTTCAAGTATTTGTATATATATTCAACTGCATTTGATAATATATTCATGGTGTATATCTATTTGTATATAGTATTACTATATTTGTATTAATCAGATCGCAACATATATATGTTAATTAGTATTGTTCATTTATATATATATATACTAATCATATATAAATCATATTAAATGTCAACATTTTTCGTCTCGTTTCAGCTATCATATTCCTAGGCTAGATAAAATGTATTATTTCATGATAACAATGGAATAAGGGGTGGATGTTCTGAGAATTCAAATATATTCATGGCGATTAGAAATATTTTCATATATAAATATTAAAATTCGAGAAAAAAATGTAAATAATGAGTACATTGTCCTTCAATTTTAGAAATAATTGTTATATATTTCCTGCACACTTTCTAATCATGGCCAAAATAGGTAGCTATACTGACTAAAAAATGAAGAAGTAGATATCCAACTTAATTTTGAAAAAAAAACTGCTAATGGGCAGCACTGTAAACCTACTTTTACTACTTTATTATTTATACTGGTGATTTAGATTGGTGGACATTTAATAAGAAATAAATAAGATCACCAAAGAAATAATTCAATTTGATATGATTGTTTCAACTTGATCTTTACATATAGATTTATTTCGTTAATTAGTTTTGATATGGATTGGTAAGTGTCTAGACATTTTGAGATTTATTAACTACGAACTCAAACTGTTTCATATTACTCACAATTTTTTAAAGTACAAACTCTATGGATGTATTGGTATATCACTCTGTACATGTCATAATACTCGAATGATATCAGTTAGATAAATTCATTGATGCCTAGGACAATCAATCTTTTCGCTTGCACAACCTTTTCAAGATCTAACATAAAAAAAGACTTTTAGAGTTTCTTTTTTTCTTTCACGGAATCAACTTTATGGTCCTTCACGTGAAATGAAATAAACAATTATCCAATCAGTTTTTTTAACCTTATTTTATACTTCAGTTAAGAGATTTCTACTTTAACTTTCCACTGCCATATGCAGCTCACTTTAACATCAATCACCAAAAAATCTCTGTCCAGCTTAGGAAGATGGATTGATTCCGGAATAGTTCATCTTCCAAAGGCCACGTCGCCGCGACATTTTTTGAGGGAAGGTAGAATGATGGAATGAAAACTCTTTTAGTATGTATGTTAATGATTAGGTAGACGGTAGATCGATATATGATAAAAAATAAGCAAGAAATGGACAGCGGAATGGAATGGAACTCAAGTCTACTGTGATTTGGAGAAGAAAATTCAGAAGTGATAAAGAAGCACGATGAGAAAATCTTTTAACGTAATATTGTCTATAACTACTTTCATTCAACAATTGGTAGACTGATAAAATATTTTTTTGAATGAGAAACTGGAATGTATTCCCTGGAATAAGTTCTTACATTTTAGATAGTTGTTTTGGAGAGATATTTTTCAAAGACTTTGATTTCTCTGAAATATTGCGTAGTTTTCGTAAGAATAACAGGAGTGTGTATGTGTGAGAATGGATTGGTTTTAGAATACTTTACTATTTTGGTAAATGTTGGAATGTCAGGAAAGTTCATATTAAAAACTTGCTAGAATTTGAAAACAATGAGAGTGATATAATACTCTTACTGTTTTTCATTTCCACACATATATTAAGAACTTTTTTTATTTTTTTAAAATTAACTTGTATTTAATAAAAATTATTAAAAAGTGCATAAGTATGATTAAATTATAAATAATTTTACCAATAGATAAATGTTATATGAAAATAAAAATAAAATTTAAATTTTTGCTTACATGTAGTGAAACTTATTTTAAATTAAGTATTTTAGGTGTCATGTTTCATATCTCATATTTTGTACAACAAAAACAATTATCTTTTATTTTTTAGGTACTACAGTTAATTTGAAAATACTATTTATGTAATAAATTTACTTCATGATTTATGTCAAATGTAATTTATTTAAAAAAATAATAATTTACTTAACAAATAGCTTTTCCAAATTATGGTATAATTTTTTTTATCAAAGAGCATCAAGGTATTTAAAAAAAATTTTTTCTCATATGGAACAATAACTTCGCATTATATACAGTATCACATTCTATCCCTACATGTTGTACAAATAATCATTGCATTGATTTATTACTTCTTAAGGTAAATAGTTATTTAGTAAGTTGATTCTTAATTAACAATTGAGTAGTGAACAATGTGGAATATAACCGTACGATTCAGTGACTTCCTTTGAATTATAATGTGGTGATCAGAGCCTCTAAACCAGAATCACGAAATATCTCGGTATGAGGCTTATTCTTAAATTTTATTCTAGGGGGGGAAAAGCACGGTACAAAAAGAAGGAAAAGACTGGAGTTTTAAAATATAATATAATCAAATTTAATAAATGTCACTTTATTTTTACTCTGACAGAAATATAAAACTATGATAACCAACATTTAAAAAAGTACTAATAGCTATTACTTGTAAAGAAAAGATATATAGTGCGGAAATTCGGGTAAAAAGTACCAGGCTAGATAATCTTAATTGATGCAATATTAGAATGGAGTGAAAATTAATATCGCTACAATTTTCAAAATTAACAGTACTAATCTAGTAATATTTCATAATTAGAGATAACTTATTTGGTCAGCATTCTAGCCACATAGTTTAAGATTAATTATTTCTTAGATTCATTCAGATTTGTAACGATTTCCATATATATGATATCATGCGCTTTAATGCACGTGTATAATCAATTGTATGCAAATCTAAAAAAGCCGATTATGGACTTTTATACCTTTGATATTTGCTGAAAAGTATTTTTAAATCCGTACAAAATAATTTCATTGTTGAGTCAATCCATTATATACTATTATTAAAATTTAACACTTTGAATTAATTTAATTTATGAATGCTTGAATGAATTTGAATTCAAGTAGCTTAAAATCACTGTAAGTAAATGACGGTTTACAAAAAATTGTATGTTAAAGAACAATCCCAATTACTTGTTTAGACTTATAAAAAATTAATAAGCATTTGAATGATGATGAACTTTTGAAAGGTTTGGAGGTCTTTAAATCTAATCACAGTAAGTGCTAAAACTTGTTAGGATATTTATTTTGTATATGTAAGTGTTTGTATGACGAAAATAAAGAATATGACAGATCGTAAGAGGTGCTGCAATCTTTTAGTATGACATTAAACAGAAATAGTCACCCAAGATCCTTTACTGTCTTTAATCTATCTTGTTAAATTTCTCCATTATCAAAACAATTCCAAATAAGTTCTATCAGCTATCCATGAACTTTGATCATAGCAACGAGGAGGAAATACATGACAAATATACAAACTGTTACTATTCCTGATTTGTAAGATCTGTTGTTAAGAGCCAATATCTGTTTGTTCTGAGTGCTCGAGAAGCTTCCTCTGAAGGAAATCCAATTACACGAGATCTTTGATTATAATAACTGTTCTCATCAGAAAAGCAAAATAAAAATGGTTACGCAAGAACTATCAATTGGATTCTCTCGAATGGCCACCAACGATTCCTATTACACTGAGTTGTTCTATCGAAGGATGAGCGTGATAAAATGATCAATTTTTTCAATTTTTTGTTCTATTTATATACGTTTCTGATATAGTAAAAGCCAAGCTTATATCAAGATCAAAGAACATCATTAGAAACTGTGTTTTACCTCACCTAGAAAGAGATAAATAATTATTTATTTTTCTAGCAGAAGAGCGTTACGTTCTGATGAACTTTCAGCTTTCGGCCACCAGTCAAAGCAAAACCGATGAACGTCACATGTGCTTAATACAAAAAGAAAGATCATATAAGACGGTATAAGATTATGAGAGGGCGCTTTTTTTGCTGTGTAAGTAAGTTATATACAAATTTTGTCACAATAGACATCGCGTTGGAACACGTTGCACAGAATTAGGGATTCAGTGAATTTTCAATACTACAAATAAAGTTCAGAGAGGGATATTTCTTGGTAATTCAGACCGTGGGAAATGAATTTAAATACGCGAGGGCAGTATTAATAAATGAAAGGATAATTTGACAATTAAATCCTGTAGCGAAAGAATGAACTCTTTACTGTGAATTAGTAGTAGAAAATTAAAATTATTATGAGAAATTAATATTAAAATTAAATTTAGTACACCCACACATACACTCTGTCAATGTCTAATGCTTCATTTCCGTAGACTTCTCTAACTCAGCCATCTTAATGAATTATCTCTTTATATTCTACAGTCATAACGCATATACATCTCTTTGATCTTCCCTATCTTTTCCCATCTTTTTGACCATGTAAATACAATTCTTGTATTATCGACTTTGATGACATTCTAATATCGCTATATCCAGCATCGTTTTTAATTTTTGAGAAAAGTTCTGGGAGTGTTTTATTCAATCTAACAAATCTGAACTCTATCTGTCTAGTACATCTTAAGAGTTTTCGTGAGGGAGTTTGAAAGGCAATATATTCTATTCTATTGTGAGTTTAGTGATTCAAGTACTACTTCCAAACATATACTGTAATTTAGTTAATGAATAATTTAAATCTTTCAAAATTTATGCATTTTTTCTGAATGAATATTGAAAACTTTACAATTCTAGTTTTTTTTTCACCTGTGACTCATTTATACTCCAGTAATGTTCAAAAACAATCATCTTTATTTGCTTTTGACGAATTGTATTATAATTGAATCATGACTTTGACTTATTTTATTTATTTTACATTACTTTTGTTTTTTGCTTTCAATTATTTTCTCATTTAGTTCAATTCCTAGTTATATATATATATATATATATATATATATATATATATATATATATATATATATATATTGAGAATCACGAATAGATATGTATATAGAATCCTTTTGATATTTACGAGTTTTAAGCAAGAGGTGTCAGAAAAGTTATTACAGGGATAACTGACTTATGGGGCCCAACAATGTATATTATATAATATATATTATATATACTACATTAATTTTAGTTATGCTTAATTTAGATATTAAAATAAATTTAAAAGAAAATAAAAAATTATTTTTAGCAGAATTAATTTTTTAATTTATGAAATACAAATATTGTAATTGAAATTTAAAAAAACCCCGCTTATTAACATATATGATGAAAATAATAAATATATATTCATATCAAATTAAAGTTGTTTTCCTTTGAGGTTTTCATAAAATTTGGTATTAATATTTTTTAATTAATGAGCAATTTAAAAAAAAAACTTTTGAAAATTTGGATGTAAATTGTATGTTAAAACCATTTTCATTTGCAATGACAATAATTTTTTTTTCATGCATGCTTTCTTTCATTGTCGTTTATTGAATACATTTGAGTATTTCATATGATTTAAAAGTTGATTAATTGAAAATGTTATGTAAATGACCTATATATAAAGCTTCTTTGATTATACGTACTTTTTGTTTTTCACGAACAATGAGGAATCTCTTTGGGTTTTTTTTCTTTTCCAATACAAGTTTAAGAAAATTATGATATTTTAATTTGATAATAATAACCAATTTAATATATTTGATATACATTTACATTATTGTTTAATATGCGTTTACTTCAAGATATTTTGAAAATTTCTGCACTATTAAGGAATATAATACAGTTTTTTAAAATCCTAAGGTTAAATTAAATTTAATATAGTATGTTAAAGTTTTTAAGATATTGGTTTAAGCCTATGAGGTCTAGTTAATATTTGTAATTTATTTGCTCTAATTATTTATATAAAAATATCTTTGGTTGTTCCTTTTTTTAAATATTGTTTTCGGAATTTCAGAACTATGAAATAAACAAGAAAATTGAATTAGAATGCTTTCCATGTTTATCGAATGTATCGAAGTTTCTTCTTAAGACCTGTGTTTAGTAAAGTATCATTTAGCAAGCGGATATATAGCATTTTCTTAGGGTAATTTTTAACAAGATGTTTTTTTATTAATTATTTATAAAGCAGCTTCAGTTTTTTACCAAAATTAAAAAGTATGTGCTTTCTCTAAAGTAAATTCCCGAAAGCTTAAATTCATTTACTATAATATGATTTACTTATGATTTAATATAAGTACTTAAAAGAGAAGCATAATTCGATTTTGCAAATGATAAAATTTGATTTTACGTTTGAACATATTGAAGCATGCTAATTACAGGTAATTATTTTAAATGAAATAGTGAATTAAATTTATGAATAATTCATAATTAAATTTAATGAACATATACATAAGTACAATAATAATGAAATATCAATAACCCTAAGGATTGAAAGCTAATCAAAGAAGAAATATTTTCAATCTATATGTAAATGGATTTCTGCAAAAATCAATTCTTCATACAAATATTCGAAGTCAGAATGTAAAAAGAAAACAGCTGCTTCTTTGTTCTTTCAGTGGTTACATACAATACTTAAGAAGTTTCCTTCGACGAATTTTGATGAAGGTAAGATTATTAAAATCCATCACAAACTAAAGTGCTATTAATTAAATTATTCTTTTTAGATGAAAATATCTCAATTGTTTTTTTTTTTTTGTTCTCTCATAAATTCTTATTTAATTACTTCCGTATTACACTGATTATAAGTCAAGTAGAACAGATTATAACGGAAGAGGCAACATGTTATTTCCATAAATAAATCTACTCTTTTTTTTAAAAAAAAAATCAGCGTTATTTATGAAATGAGATCAATAATGTCAAAGTATAAGGTTCAGTGATAAATAACTTCCAGTTTTTTATCAGACATTTATTTTGCTTTCATTAAATTACAAAATTATATTAGTTTATTATGTATGTACCAATATTACGTATGCCTTTCACCCACATTCCTGTGTGCGTGTTAGTTTATGAATTTCTTCCTTGAAATGTGTGGTTAGTTAGAACTGGAAAAAAATGTGTTAACTGGATTTACTTGCTCTTCAAAATTGAAGAGTTTTTCTATTCAAGAAGTTTTATAAGGATCAGAATATGTGAAATCCTATTGGGTAAACATCTGTTGATTAAGATAGTTGTAGTAAAACAGATTCACCATAATGTTTTCATGGAGTCACTAAAATAATGACATTTTTACGATTGATGAGTTCAAGACACTTTTCATAGAGTTTCTCTTTCACTCTTTGGAAATTATGAACGTATGTACTCGCAGTATTATATACCTCGTCGATCCTAACATACATAGATTAAAGTCTTTTCTCTATGGATGTTGTTTTCGGATCTGGTGCCTAATTTCTCCAGATGGCGACAAACAGTTGATTGCGATATAATCAAACTTTCTACTATGCATTTGTTCCAATATTGACTGGAAATAGTTGTCAAGATTGGAAGGAATTTTCACCCTCGGATCTTCTTTCAATGTCGTATCTTCAGAACAGAATTTATAAAACCAATTCCCCGATTAGTTGTTACTCCTTCACCGTACACACTGCATATCTTTTCAGCTATCGCCTTAGAACCGTTGTCTTGTTCAAATTCTCCAAGTATCACATAATGAATATACACTTTTTCACTCTCTATTTTAGGAGTCAGAAATATTAGTTTAATATGACGTGGAACACTGAAACAGAATTCAGAAAACTTAACTGAATCCTTAACTTAACTATTTAGTGAAAGTAAAAACTCTCTTGTTCCAGTGATTCATATCGGGTGATATGAATACTAGGTTTTACCTAGCCGCATTGGAAGTTTTCTGTCTTGATGTAATAAATGGAGTTTAAGAATCAAGAAGAAATGTAGCTCTTTAATTAAAAAATCAGTTTGTACAGTAAATTTCAATACAGAATCTGCAATAGAGCATATTTCACAAAATCTTAAGATTAGGTTTAATGATATGTAGTATAAAAGTCCGCAAGTATAATATCATGATAAATTATATTATTCTTAACCAGAAGATATGTTTTGAATGAAACTGAAATATATAGAGTTCAAACATCGAATGAATATTTGTTTTCATAAATACACCATTTGATTACATTTTATAGTGCGTCAAACTATTCCCAAAGAAATTCATTGTTGAAGGATATTTCGAGTATTATATATTTCATATTAAAACAGAAATTTTTTTAAGAAGAGTATGTAACATTGTATTTTAGTCCATACTATAATTATAAAAATATATTAAATGAAAAATTATTTATTAACATAAAAATTTTAGTTTTGCGTGAATAAAATCGTCTTACACATAGTGCAATTATTTTTGTATAATTTAAAATTTCATAATTAATCATCATATGTTGAAATATTGATTTCATTTGTTTTCTTAATGGTTTCAAATGGCACTGAAATGACCATAAATAGCAACTGCTAGTTGAAATAAGCCCAAGAGATTATATTTATGGCAAAACAGTTACGCAGCAGTTATTAAATAAGCTTTGGCGGATGCCCAAAACTGTGTATTCTGGATTGAATAGAAAACTCGCGTAAGATATAGAAAATATAACAAAAAAGATTATAAATAATATCAATTGTACCGATTAGACATCAAAAAGGTTTGTTACCACGCTACTTGGCCTTTAGCCATTTAGATTCGATTGTTGCTGAGAGACAACAATAAGTTGAAGTTCCGAGTAAAATTATTTGCTGGAAGCAATACGTTCTTAGAAAAATTGCAAAATCAAAGATCACGTAATAAGTTCTAAAACTTTTGATGCTCATATTTATATAAAATAGCATATTTAATACTATTTTAGTTTGTTTGTTAATGTCCTTCAGAAACTCAATTTTGCGAGATATACTAATTACGATAAATCAATATCAATTTAATTATACTTTATTTCTTGGAGAATTACCGAAATTCACGAAATTTAAAATACTAACTCAATAAGAAAAATCACTTTTTATTTTGCTTTGTCAATACTTTCGTATTTCTCTGAAATTTAAATGGGAGTATATATTCTCGAATAGAGGAAGTCTCTCTGGTTCAAAATAAGTGAAGCTTAATTTTACTTCAAAAACATTTTATTTTTTATTTTTAACGTAACAGAAAGTGGAAAAGAAAAAAAAATCCATCTTTTTTTAGAAGAAGGAAAAAAAAAAAAAAAAGGAGGCAGTTATTTTCGTCCATGAATAATGGAACTGAAAGCAAGTAACTAAAAGAATAAAATATTAAAAAGTTGAGAAGAATGAAAAAAAAATGTAGCAACATTTTGTAAAAAATGTTGTATTTAAAGGGAAATACCATGTAATATAAAGAGGTAAAATGCTACAAACACATATAGTATTTTCCCGATTTCATACACGTATTGTACATTTTAAGAAACTTTTTCCATAATTTATGTAAAATAAGCCATTTAATGTATAAATGTGCCATTTTTTACTATAAGATTTAAAGTTAAATATCAATTTAGCAGTGTAATATAGTATACATGGGAAATATGTTTTCTACTCGAAATAAAAAAAAAATAGATTGATTCAAACAGAAATGAGTTAAGTAATTCAGAACAGAGAGCTCCTATTATAAACGGAACTGAGAAGTCATTAGATATCAACTGATTTTTAATCTGAAAATATGTACTGAATTTAAATCCTATTCTTTAATATTGAGTCAAAGCAGCTTCAAAGCTTCAAAAATTAATCACGAATATTAAGAACTATGTATTACTATTTTCGATTTTACATCTAACGGTGTTATTTAAAAATAAACTAAATTAACAAAATGAGTAAATACTGAAGCCTCAAATAAGTTTTAATGAAAAAGATATTCTACAGAACACAATTAAATTTGAATCTAGTTGAAATGAAACGGGAAATAATTTTTTATTCGTGATATATATCCTATTATTAATGATTTTTTTCTTTAAAGCAAATGATTACTTCTTAAAATTAGTTTTTTATATGTATGTAGCAAGTGTTTTAAAAATTCGCATTAAATATAATGTACTCACATGCATATTTTTATCGCAAAAATATTTTAAAATGCTGTAAATTATGTTTTCGTTTAATTTATAATAGTTTTCTTCAGACAAAAATATTTAATATTATAAGAAATATTATGTGTAACATGAAAATCACAATTATTTTATTTCAAGAAATGTTAGACTGCTCTCATTTTACAAGAATAATATATAACAAGTTCAAAATAGTATACAAAATAAATCAAAGTAGCAGTAGTTAATGTAAACATGAATTTTTAATTTATATTCCATGGAACGAATAGCATAATTTACTCTCCTGTCACTATTATCGAAATGTGTTTTGAGATGCATTTGCACTCAAAGCAATAAGAAAAATAAGGGCTACACTTTGTTTTACATAAATTGTTTTACTTTTTTATAAAGTAATGAGCAAACGTTAAAAATTATAGATATATGAAAGATATAGCATATATTTTGTATGACATTATTTAAAATAATTGGTACATACAAAAAAAAGTGGAATGTCTGGTGGAATTTATGTTCTTCTTTTTCTTTCTAGAAAAGGCACTCAGAAACTTTACTTTAACAGTAATTTTGCTGCAGACTAAAAGCACAGCGAGAACTTCATACCTGAAAGAGAAATTTTCTTATCTTTATCATCATTAATCAGAAACCTTATCTTTCTTTATTTCGCTTGCATTTTTTTCCAAAGGCTTGGCCCCATTTTGCATCATCTCGACTTCTCATCATATTTCTCTAACGAAATAGCAGGGGAAAATAACCCCAACATCCACTCTCAGTCTATTTTGAGCTTACGTCATTAACAGGATTTTCTTTTCAAAGCTAGCTTTTGGCTGAACTGTAATTATCGTCCATTGCTTTTCTCTTGACGTTGGGTACACTGCAAAATTTATTATCCTCTGGAACCATTTTTTATTTTCTCGAATACCTATACATTCCATTGTTCTAAACATTTGCTTATTATTTCAAAGAGGTTTCTTCCTATACATAATCACATACATATTAAAAATAATTAAATGTTTGAGTTGATTAACTTAGATAATTATGACAATTGAACAAATTTTTTTTTCTCTGGGCAACAGCATCCGCTTCAATAAGCATTGCATTATTTTAATTACGAAGAATAAAGTAATTCAAATTAAAAGCAATGACAGTGGTTAAACCTGGAACGCAAATTATACACGATAATTATACTCCAATAATTAAATGGCAATAAGCTTTATGTTGTGCTTTCAGATAGATTATAAATGATGTGCAGTTTTGATCCTTGAATTACTCGTAATTTTTGAACGAGATTCAATCAGGTGATTTTCAAAATAATCTCACATCTGATAATGCATAATCTTTTGTTAGATTCTGGTTTTGTTCATTATTTGGTTATTTACATTTATATTTATTAATTAAAATGTTCTTGAAACAGATTTTAAAAGGATATTTCTAATCTCTGAACTAGTTTTCAAAGGAGTTAATCTTGGAATTTCATAATAAAACAACATTATCATTTTTATTATTGATTTTGTAATAAAGAGGAAATAAAATAGAAAGAATAATTTTTAGGTATTATTAAAACATATTAACATGTCTTTTTAATGCAATTGTTGAACATATTGTGAAGGAAAGAATTTTATAATAACGCATTTTTTAAGACAATGATAATCACATTTTAGAAAAATTTTTTATAAGAAGTTATTAATAAAATATCTTTAAATATTATTGTACAAACGAAGAAAGTAGGTAAACAAAATACCAAAATTAAAATTGAAGATTACAGGAAAACACAAATTCTGTAATAATTAATTTTAAAAAAATGGTATTATCGTTTTAAGGTAAAGTTTAAATATTTTATATACAATTCATCTTTTGCTAATTTGTAACAATACTCTAAAATATAATACTTATTTATTACGACTTGATAGTACTTCATCTCAGTGAAAGAAAAACGTATCTCTGTAACGCATCTCATATAAAAGAAACATAACTACGATGCATCTGTGAAAATGTGGTAACCAAATATACACCTTTAATTATCATAGAAATAGATGTACTGTTTTAATGAAATCTGTTAGAGAAACATTTAAACTAAAAGTACAATTATTCTCTGGAAGAATTATACATATTCTTAAATTCCTCAGTAATTCAATATTATGGGAAACATTGTTAGAAATTGCTGAAATAAGAATGTTAAATTTACATACAATGTTTGTTAGCTTAGAATTTTTAAGACTGAACTTTTTATGCGTGGTACATACCTTTGAAAGTTATTTTTGACTTGGGGTTTTTGAGATTTAGAAGTTTTGGGTATTATAAAAGTACATTCAAACAGATTGACTGAATGCGTTATGTCACAAAGTAATATTCTTCAGCATTAAGCAATTCGTAATGCAACTTTATGGAAATATTAATTATATCAAAAAGTGGAGTTTGTAATTGTTTATTTAAGAATTATTCTTAAAAACAGTTCGAAATATTAGTCAATTACATTTTTTGTTTAAAGTAATAATATTCAATAACTGTTTTCTTACTACACTAAAAGACTTAACAGTTTTTAAAAAAAGTTTAGAAGTGATCAAGTTAAAAAATATCTTCACAAAGTATTGTAGTTAATTAAAATATACCAATATTGTGGCATTTTTCCGTTATTATTAGCTTTTGTGACATATTTCACTTTGTATTAAACCTCAGTGAAGAAAAGCAAATTAAGAAACACGAGACTAAACAAGCAATTTTTTTTCAATGTAAATTAGTATAGCTTTTATTAACTTAGTATAGCAACACGAGGGCTATTAGCGATGGACCTCGTAATTTTGCACCTCGTTCAAGTGACGAGGACGATACTTATGCTAGCACCCCCTCTCCTAGCTTCCTCACCTCGCAAACGGGAGGACTTTGAATTTCGACAGATTTAATGTGCATCAGTCCCGGATACATGGCGAGTTTTTAGTGACCAAGGCTCGAGCCCTCGACTAAACGAAACGACTGGCCATGGATCCGAAACATGACCACTAGGCAACCACATCCACTTGATCAATATAGAATAAGCAAGTTAACTCTCTTTAGAATTTCCCCTTAAATCACAGTCTTAATTTGTGAATTAAATATTAAATATCTTACCAATCCACTTTTGGTAATTTTAGGGCTGTCTTTGATAATAATCACGTAGATTAATGCAGTTATTGAAATTTATTTCATTTTGTCAAACTAACAGGTTACTTTAAGCTCAGCAACAATACTTGGACTGTCATTCCTTATCCTCTGTCTCTCTTCTCGTTTCCCATTAATTGCATTTTATTTATATATCATTATATCTAAGTTACTTCACTTTGTTTCTACCTTCGTTTAATTTACTTTATCACGTGTCATTTTGGTTGGGAAGAAATAGGAATTTTATGCAATTAAACTCAATAGAAGTCTCCTTAGTTAACGAAGAGGAATTGTAAACAGGCTGACGTATTAACTCTTAATTTTGCCTGACTAGAAAAATTTGACAATAACTTTACAGTAACATGTTGAACACGAATTAAATTACTATTAACTATTATAAATAAACTTTAATTTAACTTGAATAATTGTCAAGGCCTTTCTCTATTAATAATACATATTAAAATTAATAATGATAATTGTAAGTAAAATAGTCTAAATTTCACGATAGTTAAAAGGAATCTGACTATTCTATTTTTTGTCATTTAATTAATGATTTATTTAAGTAACTAATTATTTTAAGGACGATGTACGCTAATTATCTATACATATATCTTCTTAAACTTGAAATAGATATTCGTATGTAATTACTTTCTAAGAATCCTTATATTATAGATATCCATAAAAAGTTTAATATTATTTTGTGCAATTTACATAAAAAGACTATTTTCAGATTTTTATTTTGGTGTTTTAGAAACAAGTATAGGGCTGGTAGATAATAGAATCCTCGCATAAAAAACATAAGAGTTTCGAAATCAAAACATGTCCCAACTATTCATTTTCTCTAGACTAAGGACATTAACACAATGCATCGAAGTACTTTCGACACAGGCTCTTCAAACTGAGTTAACTGTTCTTCTTGATGATGTAACAAGAGATATAAAAATAGTATAAAACAGCAATCGTTGCAACAAATGTATAAGCTATCTATAGAAGAAGAGAAAAAAATTATCATTAAATTTTTATAACGATGATTTGCTTGTAACCTAAAAATTGTTATATTCTGTAGTCTTAGTGAATAAGATGATCGTTACATTCCTTTAAATAGAGACATCTGCACTTGCAGATTTAATTTTAGTCATGCTTTAAAAGATAAACAGTAAATGGTTTCCTTATATTTTGTTTAATTTTTCATACATAGAAATAATTATTTATCTAAAAAAAATTTGGTCCTTAAAATATATAATATTACAAGTTGATTTTTTTTAAAAAATGATTTACAGGTGATAACTTTATGATTGAAATTTCTAATTTCATTCCCCATTTTTCTTAAATACTTATATGCTCTTCACATATATTGAAAAATAAACCCAACAACTTTGAAATGATGAAATCATAAGTCATCCAGAATAACATTACAAGAGCGTGACTTATATGTCTTCTGTTGAGATTACTTCTATTAAAAATTTCCTACTAATCTTCAATAATCAAACATTCTCACTACTAAAAAAATATATATATAATCCAAGTTACTCGCACTTTTAATGAAACATTTGGATTTTATCCTTCTAAATACTTTCTATTTGAAGTAGAATTTGGAGAAAAGAGATAAAAGATAAATCAAGGGAAATTAGGTAAATAAGAATGAAATTATTCAGTCTACATAAAAATCTAATGTATTGGTAGAATAATTGTTATGCTAAATGATTAATTCAGATGATTAAGAAAGAATTTTTAGAAACTGAAGTGTAAGTAGTTTCTTGTTTGGTTCTTCTCATAAAAAACAGAAATTCATGGAATTAATTTTATTTTTTGAATCTTGATAATTTAGTAAATGAAAAAATACAATTAAATTAGATTGAATTATTTGAATTACTGAAAGAGTTTAGATATAAGAAATATTTTTGAGAAAAATATTGAGTGTGCATTCTTAAGGACTATTTCTATTTTACTGAGTAGCTTAAAATCTATTTAAACTAAAATTTGTTTCGAAGAATTCCAATTAAACTTACATAAGTAGAGTATTGATGTATCATATTATTTAGATCTTACTCCATCAACGTCTTTTTTCATTATTTTATTATAGTTTTTAAAGTTTCATTATTTCGACAATTTCATTTGTTTTTAAAGATAGTTACCAAGAACCATCTTTGACATTAAACGTGAAATATAGACCCACACACACACACACACACACACACACACACACACACACACACACCTTGCATCATATATAGGTAACACACACACATCACCTATATATATATATATGGTCTATGTACTACCTGTATTATTCGTTTCACCTCAGAACATATGTTTTGTATAGGTGAGTGGTTCAAAGTGGATTACCTTGAAGGTCCATTCAGTGTATCTTCTGTAGCTCAGAATGTTCAGCCATTTGGTTTTACAGGACTAGTGGGATTTGGTGGTATTTTTGAGAATCAAATCTTCTTCGACAATCTCTAAAGAGATGGATCTGTTTCAGTCAGATATTTGAGTGAGCAGCTGGTTTACATAGAGCATTATCGCTTTTGAACGATTTTTTGGATTTGGACATTTGGGATTTTAATTACCGTTTTGGGTAGTATACTTCAGGGTTTAAAATGAAAAAAAAGTTATCAAATGTATCGATTCTTTCTGGCTCAGACCATTGGATTTCAGTAATATACCATCTGTATATGTATTTGCTATTACCTGTGAAAAAATCAAAAATCCGTTTTTTTAAATGATTTATTATAATTTCATTCCATGCTGATGTTTTGTACTTGTGGTCACTAAGCTGTAACAATTATTGACGGTTGTAAAAATGAATAATTGTAAAGTAGAAATATGTTGATCGTAACTAGATTAAATTTGTTTAAAGAATAAAATATCAAAATTATTAACATGGGACCTGAAAAAAAATATTGTGTTGATATACAATTAGATTATTTATTTGTTAACAAACTTGTAAATCAAGATAGAGTACCTGCTTATCTGCGTAATTTTCATCAAGAAAATTACATTTTGCCTTACTTTCAGGGTTGAAGTTGCTTCAATTTCACGAGCAGTCACTCGCATGATATTATTTAGCTATTTACATATGTGTAGTTTCGTGATGATTTGTACCTTATTATGATACTTGGAGTTAAAGATTTATTCTTTATTAGGAGAAAGTAAATCTTCATGAAATACATTTTTGAGTTCGAATTGTTATATGTGGTAAAAATTACCATTCTATTTGATGATGAAAATAGTTTAAAGGTGCAAACAATTCCTAATATTTCTGAGACCTTATTTTCGTATTGCACGGACCTTGGTTGAATTAATCAGGTGGTAGCAATTGATTAGCTTTTCTTCCCAATAGTTGAAATATTCTGAAACAGATACTGGTCAATGCATTTTGATTAATCTTTACTTCAATTCTGTAAGCATTCTGAGACCAATTACCTGAACTCGTTGTAAACATGCACTAATAAAATAAAGCATGGATTGAATTTGAGAAAATAATTATGTATCCCATGACATTGGCAAAAATGTTATTACAGCTAAAATGTAATATGAGGCTTGTAATTTTAGAATGAAATTCAATTCTTTTTATTTAGTTTACATAGTTTTTGGGACCATCATGCTTTATGGTAGAAATGTTTTTTCGTGAAGTCTTAAGGGATTGCGTAGAGCTAAAGAAACACTCTGAAATAATAACTTTCTTGGTGAACATCATGAATAAAATTAAAATATTGGGGTGATACAATAATTTAAATCGATTCCTCCTTGTTCCCCAATGAGATTTGATTATATATAACCCTTTAATAAAACTACAAAACTCTTAGCTATTTTAATGCACTTAATTATATATTAAATAAATTTAAAAGTGTTTGACTATGAAGCAATTCAGTTCTACATGTTGTTCTAATTTTTTAACAGTTTCTAGTGTTTTTTGCCTTTGTGAAATTTTCAAGTTTATATTTTTCATTTTTTATATATTTTATTAATCGTTAAATTTCTTTGGAAAATAATGCTTATATGTTTCATTTAATAAAAGTTCGAAATGATTATTAATTAATGGACTCATTTTAAGGTTGCAAGAATAAATTGTTATATATAACTTCAATGGGAAATAAATGGATTTAAAAATAATGTGAAATTCTTTTTTATTTATATTTATATATATATTAACTCAGAGATCCCAAGATATTTTTTGAACCTTATTTTATTGAGATTATATTATGTCACCAATAAAATATGATGATATACCTTCTGTTCATATTCAAATATTAAATTTATGATGGACAACTTCCAATCTCACTGGACTTTAATTAGTCAATTTATCCTAAAAATAATAAGCCAAAATAATTCGTAATCACGGAATCACCTCTTATTATTGCATAGTGCATTTGTGACACTGCATGTACTAAAATTAAAATCGTTATAGTAAACTAAATCTATCAATTCAGTGTAAAAAATGTTATTTAATTTGGTTTCTGCTATATTTTTCCTTGTTATTTTTTAAATGTAATAGCGCTATCCTGTTTGTCAGCAAGCTAATTTAAATCGTTAACCTAATATACAAAAGTATAAAGACCTCGAACGAATACTGGGATATAATGGAAGAGATTCCTGTGTCAATTTTACATTTTGTTCATTTCTTAATAGAATGTACATAATAAAATCTACCTACCGTAACATACTTGCAAATATATCGAGTAAGAATAAATTGCCATGTTTTTATTCAAATGCATTTTACAGACTTGCATCTGTTTCTCATTTGAATATTTTTACCAAGAATTCTAATATATATTTTCTTGTTATTTTACAAAATTAAATTGGCTAGTCATGCAAAACGTGAATGAAAGAATACTAAACTAAGTAATCTTGATGCATTGAAATAAAACTGTATATATGGAAAAAACATCAAGACAAAAGTGTATGTTTGTTTTCAAAATGGTATTTGTAAAACATGGTGAAATGAACACCAACTTTTCTATATATATCTCTATAAACTAGCTTGCGAATATGTGAATATTAGATGAGAGAATAAATAAAAAAATGAATAAGAGAGAAAAGCGATACAACGACTATACCAGAATGTAAAATTGTTAGAAAGCCGAAAGTTTGTCTTTCTTTTGCAGCCTTTTAAACTAATCAAAAAAGCTCAGGCTTTTACAAATGAGTAAGAAAAAAGAAAAGAAACTTGAATTCCAACAGAGGTTTTCCTGAAACTTTCTAATTTGAATCCGCAGCTCTCTTCAGGAAGGACAGAAGAAGGAGGAAGCATGATAAATAAAAATAATATAATCGACTCATCAGTGACATTCTCACTATTTTCTCTCATCGAAAATCCTTAATGTGAAACTGTATAAATATTTATGAGTTTCAATATTTTTACGATGAGCGGTTCACAAAGAAATACTCGGGTTCAATACTATCAATAGAAAACGTCACCCCAGTAGATAGTAAAACACTGTCATTATGTTTTCTACAATGTGCCGCAAGTCAGAATCAACTTTTGTCTTTTTTTTCTTAGTCGTTACTTTGGACTTGTGTGAAAAGAGTCATAAAAATTTTCATAGAAATTATAGTTTATTTGTTATTCGTTTTTTGTAAAATTTGATTCTGATAGGAATAATGAGCTATATAGGACTAAAATAAATTTGCGAGAAATTCTGAAAAATAAATTTTTAACAGCTTTTAATCTTCTTTCCCATTTTCTTTTCTTTTCTTTTTCTTAAATTTTTAATGAAATACCTCTGAAAGGATCTTATACTTCTGGATTGTGAAACACAGAATAAGAGTCTTAAGATCAATTGAAAAAAACTATGTTATTGATTTATAAGAAAAATAAGAAAGTGAAATAATATTTCGTATATTTCAAAGTAACTCACTGAGCATTGAACTTTGGTCCTTCTCTTATTAAAACTTAAAATGTAATAAAACCATCTTCTTTAGTAAAACATTCATATTTTCAATTTTTTAGTATGAACCTATATTAGACTCTCATTCAATCTACATTCTATATTTTATTAGAATCTAAATATTAATTGATGAACAAATTATTATATTACCTAAAATAAAACTAATTTTTTTAAAATTAATATCAGGCTGAAATTTGCGATGTTTTAAATATTATATGAGAATGTAAGAATCGCCACAATTTATGCATTTATTATCTGATATTGATTACAAGTTGTCATTTTGGATCAAAAACTTATTTTTTATGACAATTTTCACTCTTCTGTATTCACCATTGTTTCAAAAAGAAAAACATATAGTTTTAATAATTTATATAAATTTTTTATTGAAAAATCTATTCAAATTAATGAACGTCTCATAATACTAATAATATAATTATTATTTCATAATAATATTCAAAATCTAAATTATTTCTAGAAATCTTTTTGCTAGACTATGATTTCTTTTCAAATTCTTTTTAACAAAACTCGTTTTATTTCGATGGGAATTTTTCATGATTTGCATTTTAAATTACGCATAATTATTTTGAATGTAATGATACTTTATACATTTTTTAACTATACAGCAATATGAACAAATTCAGAGAATTAGTTTGTAAAGACCAATTTTCAATATCAAGACTATCAAATATTCAGGGTTTTTCAAAATCAGCGACACACACACACACACACACACACACACACACGACACGCACACGCACACACACACACACACACACACACACACACACACACACACACACACATATTATATGAAGGTGTTTGTATAATAGTTCCTCAGCGAGAATAAAGAACTTTTCCTAGAATGAATCAAGTTATTGCATACACCGAGCAATTATACAGTATGTCCTTCCTTAACACTTGGACGGATACTGATTGTGTAACAAGAATTTTTCGTCATGGATCTCTCAATGTTACCATCTATTAATGAGAGGAAAACTATATGATGGGTTTCTGATAGTATCAAACGTATTATTAACTTATGATTAATTTTACTGAAATTAATTGAATCAAAATCAAGATTTGAGCAGCGAGCATAACTAAAATATTATTATTTGTAAATGTCTATTTGAAAAAAAAATTAATTCTTTTATAAAACAAAGAAACTGCATAAAATTTAGATGTTGTATAAATGAGTGTAATTTAATTTTAAACATCCTAATTTGTTGAGTAATTTCTGTTTATAAAAAAAGTCATTCTATTTTGACAAAAACAAAGCGACTTTTCTTATCCATCCGCCAACAATGCTTTCTCCTCATTAAAAACAATCGTATCTGTGTCTATACATATGTTTGAGAATAACCCAAACGTCTAAATTTTCTCCACAAAAATAAATAATATAATTTAAAATACTACTATCATTGAAATTTTCAGTGTTGCAGATTTCATAGAGTAATATCAGTTTGGCTATCTTATGAAAAATTTCACAATAAGAGACAACTGATATTACTTTGTGTATGTTCATTAAAAAGAATTTAAATTAAACTCAAATTTTCTTTTTAACACAAAATTCGGTATTTAAAAAAATATTATTTATCCTTAAAATTGGTGACAAATCGTTGAAGAACAAATTCTGCTTAAATTATAATTAATATTCTAATAGCATAGGATTATTGAAAATATAAAACTTCCATGCTGTATATTTTTCCGGAGAAATATATATATATATATCTAAAGTTAAATTATGATAAAAGAGGTTTCCTGCTGATGAATAAATTTGAAACATTTGCATATTACTTCATGTTTAAGAAAACATCAACATGGACAATAATTTTCAGAATCAAAGCAAGTAAGAAAAATAAAATGCCTTTACTGAAATGTGGAAGAAAATATTTAGAGATATGGCAACTATAAATCTCTTAGATGTTTGTATTTGATATATGTTTAAGATGTTATTTACCACTGTCAATCCTCTATTATATCCCATTATTTAACAATAAGCCTTTACATTTCCTAAGATAGCTTTTTGTAGCTTTCGATCATGATAGTTTTTAACGAAACAGTTGAAAGAAAAATAATACCTTAACAGATGATGACTGATTCGTGAAGGTCAGAGAAAAGATTTTCTTTGGAAACCAAATTAAAGTTGATGGAAACTCAAGAACTAGGCGATGAAAACTGCATTCATTTCAGAACGACCAGAAATATCCTTCTTCTTCCCCTGGAAGAAGAAGAATAACTTGATAAAAGAAAAAAAACAAGAGAAAAGTAAAAAAATCTAAAGCTATTGTTTTCTGTTTCTGTAGAGATTTATCACAATGAGTTTTCAAACTCGATAAGGCCAGCGATTTTCAAAATTCGTCGAAGAGTCTTCACTCATCAAGGTGAGAATGTTTCTTCCCTGAAAAGATATATTGAACTGGAATAGCTTCTAGTACAAGAGAAAATCTTAAAACAATGACAAAACAATAAACTTAAGTACATATAATTATGTTTTATAATTTAATTATTTATTAGGTATTATTATATGCGGAAATAAAAAAAATACTAAGGTATTATTATATGGAATAAAAAAAAATACAAATAAATGTTATTAACATAGAAATAAAATATTTTGATCTTGTGCTGAAATATTTATTTTTAATCATGCAATAATGAATATTTATTTAAATGTTTTTATATAGAAAATTATTATACTTTCAATGCTTTATATTATTCCCTTGTATTTAAATTAACAAGTAGTTTATTTTTGTCCTTTATATTAATGCGTTTTTTTTAAATAATGAGAATATTCATTTAAAAAACAAATTTTGTGTGAAAAATAAAGGGATGAAGTACAAAACAATTTTTTTTGATCTGAGAAAGTTTTATTTCTTCATCGGTTTACAGTCGGATCAAAAGATCACTGAAGAAAACATATTCATTCTGCATTGAAGATTTATTTTACAAGCACTAACAAATACGAAAATAGTAATTTTGAGACATTTTTCATTGTGTCTTTAACACGTAATTCCTCATTAAATAAACTTCATGAAGATGATAAATATACAATTTTAACATTTTTTTGTACTAAATCAGAAATCACCTTAAAAATTAAAACACTTCACATGGGTACTATCTTTTTTTGCACTAATTCAATTTGTGGTCACTATTGTTTGCTATGGAAGCATCCTTTTTATACTATTACGGAAGTATAATAAACTATAGTAAAGAGACAAGTTACATTTAGAATAGGAGACTTGTAAACCTTTCACTTACTCTATAGCTGGTGAGAGAATGTAGATATGAGAAGAAATATCTTATCCAGTATCTGCATTGAAAAGAGATAAATTTCACAAAAAGGCACATTATGGAAGTCTTAGTTGTAATATTCTCAATAGTTCTTAAGTCAGATAGATTTTTGTATATAATTTTACATAAAATGATATAATTTAAAATTCTATGTGTTCTATTTTTGTTTAGTTTATTGGAATTATACTATTCTGCTTCCAATATGAAGAGTACAGATCAATTATTTAATTGATGTTTCTATATTTAAGAAAAAAATTCTATAATAAAAAGGTTCAGATAAATAGAATTTTTTGAAATAATTCACGATTATCAGAGGATCATTGCAGCATCAATTTTTATAAAGATATCAGTACTTTATTTTCTGTTATAAGATTGACTGAAAATACAGTTAAAAATTATATAATTAAAAAAGAAATCAAGATAATGAATGATAGATAATATACCTTCTACCATTATGCATATATATAACTTCATACTATAAGTAATAATACTACATTATTCATGGTACACTAATAATCTATTAGCAGTTAATTTACCTAGTTTGTTGACAAAATAAAAACTATACGGATATTCTCTTATTAATAAAACATAATAATTATATTTAAGGAAACGAGATAAAAGAAATGTATTTAAAACCAGGTATATTCTACACTAGATAAAGACAAAGGTACCAAGTTATACCATTCCTTTAGTCTTTAATGGAATGTTAATTTTAAACCGACAAACACAATAGTATAAAAAATAATTTTATATTAATTTGAGTATTATTATCCACTCAGATTTCTTTTATTGAGAAAAACTCAAAATTTCTTAGGGAACATTGTAGAACTATATTTAACCAAGAAAAACTAGTACCACCATATTTTGTCTTGAAAGTTAAGGAAAAAACATTTGCAGATTATATATTTTTTTTATTACGTTACTATACAACAACAGCTTCAAGTATTGGAATATTTTTATTCAGAAAAAAAGGTTAAGTTTTGTGTTTTTTTCATTTGATGAATGTCTTTGGCTGCTCAAATTGAAGATTTTGTACCGGTCAATAGAGGCTCGTAAAACTAAACAACTATAACACGATGTGAGTCAATGACTGAGCTGGCACTCAAATTGTTGCATCTTAACCATGAAAATCTGTTGATTGTATACACTCCTAGCACGATGGTCTTTGTATAGTAATTCGCTCTATCGCGTGACGAAGTCCTGCGAATCCATTCATGTTCAACTAGATATCAGCCTTTTTTTTGCTCATTTAATCATATCATTTCTATACTTTGAATGTAGAGAGTAGCATTTTGAGATATTTGGCTAGAGACATTATTTTGATCAAGTAACAAGTTAAATGTTTAAAATTAATTTTGAATTTTTGACAGTATTTTCTGACAAATATCAAATACGTTAAATTTCGCATAATAAATTGTAAATATAATGAAGCAAATTATAAATTTTTCATTACATTTTTTGTTTTTTAAGAAAGCTTTTTGTGTGTATTATAGCAATATATAGAAGACGTCAAGTATGGATTAAACATTAATAAAAGTAATATGTAATAAGTTATTCATCCATAATTGGATTATTTTACAATATAATTTATATGCAAATAAAAATCGATTTGATTTCTAATTTTGTTACAATTGAAAATCAACTAGATTGATGCTTTTTCTCAATTAAGTAACTATTTGGAATTCTGATTTATTGGTTTTGAGAATTTTGTTATATATGTATTTCTGGATACCTAATTCTTTAAACATTAGTTCAAAAGTTATAGAAGTTTAATATTCAATATTATTATAGTGAATATAGAATAAATAATTTTGATAGAAACAAAATAACAAAATGTTTAATATATACACAACTATTTTAAGATATTTATACAAGATTAAGAGATTTTCAAACAGTTATATACAAAAATAGTTTTCAACAATTTCAAATTGTATTATTTTTGTATTCTAGTTAGATACTTTTTACTAGAAATAGAACTACTTACAAGGAGTTTTAAATAGCCTCTTAAATTACTGTCGCAGTGTACTGGCGTCATTAAAAATTGAATTTTAGGAAAAAAATTTAAAGATCGTCTCCTTTTACAAGATTGCTCTGACCTTCATATGCACCAATGACTCAAAGACTAATAGAGAATTCCAACTCTTGAAATGGATGGTTCTCCAAAAATATATGCGCCTGCGTTCGGGCACATTTAGGGAGATCCAATATGCACGATGAGCTCTTGAAGATGTAGGCTTCTTGGATTTATTCAACGGGAATTTCCAAGTAAGATATTGTATCATGTATTACGCATGCACAATTTATCCGAGATATAAGTATTTGGTTTATAAGAAAAAAAATATTTCTAAAGCATGTCATATCATTTGGTAGTAAATCTTTAAGGAATATTATACATTAAATAGTAAACTATGTTTGTAATATTCTATGTTCTGCGAGGAAAAAATAATAATATTAGTTCAATGGTTCAAATGTAATTAAAATAAAATAATGTGTTAATTAAATTAATATTTAAATAGCACAAAGTTAATCAAATTATAAAGAATAATATTTTAATACAAAAAATTGGTTTTTCACTTCCTAACAGAAATTTTGTATTACTAAATTAGCATCAGATTTAAAAAAAAAAAAAAAGAGAAGTTTCAATTTAGGCCATATTCTGCTCAAGTTTCATTGTTTGAAGGTTTACAAAATTTCACACCTAATTAAAGGAAATTGTCTTTGGCATTTGAAGATGATGTACATTTTCTAATGGACTTTTTTAAATATTTACACGAATGGTTAGATGTCGTTTTTAACTTTTAAATAGTATAAAAATAAATAAGTGATGCCATTATAAGAGATATAAATTAAGTATAAATACAAAAATAAAAGGAAATAAACATTCACATTTTTTTTATATGTGTTTGGAATCATCATGTCCTGAAATTTCTGAGATCCAACAGTTTCGTTCAGTTACACTCATTAGTTTAGAAACATTTAAAGAAACAAGATTACTAATTTTTTTAGTAACAAGAGGTCATACATTATCAAATTTTTAATTTTCGATACCTACTTATATAACACGCGTTAAAGACAGTAAATACCTGTGGAAAAATGTGTCTATGACATAACAACACTAATTATGGCACTTTTATATTGTATTTTAAATTAAATAAAGTGTTAAACAAAAGTAGTAAGAAAAGAAATACCGTTAAAATATTTTATTAACAACATAACTAAGAGAATTTACTTTTCATCTAGTGATTGAAAATGTTTGAGAAATTATGAGAATCATTATAAAGTTTCCTATTTTTTTAACAATTTTACCTAAAATCAGAGATCACTTTAAATTGAGCGAGCGATATAAGCGGAAATGAATTTTAGTAGCAATCTCAAAGAAAATTTAGAATTTAATTAAATTCTTCCGTTTTAAAAAAGACGTCAATCTGATAGGACAGTTATACTCTTACTCTACATATTTAAAAAAATAATTTATATATATATATATATATATATATATACAATATAAATGAGCGATACAATTATTATTAGGTACACAACAGTTCAATTGTACTATGAATAATAAAAAATCAGATCTTAGTGAAAAAATGACAAAACCTTCTTAACTAGGGATCCTTTTGAAAAAATTAAAACCAAAATAAATCAGACTGTTGTGAATTTCTCTATACAAATTGCAGTTAGTCAATACAAGAATGCTAGAGAAATCATTTAAAAGAAAAGAAAATATGACTATAATCAATAAATAGGAAATATAGCAAGCAAAAATGGAATATTTAGAAATTTAACAGGCTTCGATACATTTCTACTGTGCTTTTCTAAAAGTTTCAGGACCTAAGCATTGCTCATCAGTATCTAACAGCAAAATCTTATTAATATACTAGTAGAAATCTATATTAAACCCAGCCTGGAAAAAGTAAAGAAATCTAAAAGGAAAATACATTAGTAATCCTTTTAGAATCAATTATGAAATAAATCATTATAATAAGAACTCAGTGTTATTATACTAAAAAACTGAAAATATTGATGAAGATAAAGAATAACTAAAATTAACATAGAGCTAAAATTGCCATCAGTAATGAAAAGAAAGAGTTTTCCCTTGTCTGTAAAATAAAAAAGATTAGATAAGAAAAATATGTTATTTTATGGTAATTTTATTATATAGTATATTATTATAAAACAATTAAATCTTACAAAAATATGTTATGGTAATTATCATTCTATTTTTGTAGCTTATAGACATTAGAAAAGCACTTTAGATAGTTTTGATATTGGTATCAACAAGAGTCCAATAATAATTCAATTTTTTCTTTTTATAAAACTAGCAAACATGAAATATATACAGGGTTGAGAAAAATATAGGTTAGAAAAGAAAAATATATATGAAGAAGAATTAAAAGACGATAAACACTTAAATTTATAGAGTGTTTAAAAAAATTTAATATATGGAAAAGAACATATCTAATCGGCTTTTTAGATTGTATATTTTTAGAATTGGGTTTAGTAAAATAAAAAAAAAAAATACGTGACAAACTATCATACTTTTAGGTATAAATTATCTAAATATATAATATATAACTTATTAATGAAATCTTTTTTCTACGTAAGAATATAATTATAAGCATATTATTTCTGAAATAGATCAGACTGGCTCCAGTAGATCTTCAAATCATAAAGGTGAAAAACTCCAAATTATAAATGTAAATCGAAAATACCTTCTAATTTATAAACTATTTTAACTATTTCTAGGTCTTTTAAGAATTGCGGTACATTGGTTTTTATAGAGCACCACCGGATATTAATAGCTACTATAAACATGTATTAACTAACCTAGCATATAATGTAATATATATATATATATATATATAAGTTATATATTATATATATATATAATATATATATATAATATATGAATATATGTATATTATAATGTATGTAAGTAACATATATATAATGTATAATATGTATATTATATAATAATATATATATATATACAACTATATATATATGATATATAAGCTTATACTATATATATTAAATATGATAACTTCATTATAGATATAATATATTATATAATATTATATATATATATATATGTATATATCATACTAATAATATATAATAATATATCATGTGTGTGTGATGTGTTTTAAATGTCAAAAAAGATCAGAGGAATTCTACAAACTGCTTATTCACATTAAGCTTTTCTTGTATTTTTGTGTTCAGAATTTACTGATTAAAGGAGGGTGGAGGTTAATAATCAAGACTTTGACCGAATTCTGGACAAATGAATAAAATTGTTTTCATCTCTAATTATATGCAATTGATTTTTTCTGATGGTTATGCGAATGTATTCCTGTGAATAGCTCATTTTTATATATAAAACGTGTAATTGTTTTGTTAATTTTAAATAAAAAACCTTTTTTCCGATTTTGAATGATGGTTTAAAAATATTTACTAACTAAAAAGTTTTTCTTTGCTGGTTTATTTTGCATTTAAACGCATTAGATTCATATAAACTGCTTACAGTATATAATTTAAAAAAAAGTGAAAAATAAACAATTTTTCTATGAGTGATTACTTTTTGTTGTTGCTTTTTTAAAATTTTAAAAATGTTAGTGTTATTCAATTATCTTTCACCATAGGAGTATTTTGAAGAAATAAGGTAATCAAATAATATCCTTGGATATTTGATTTTAAAACTATTTTCCTGTATAAATTTTATATGTACTCTTTGTAATATGTTTAAAACCTCGGACATATATATATTTTACATTGAGTTTAGTTCTTCTATTTATTATTAATTTATTTATATCATAACAAATTAATAATAAAATAAGAAAAAAAAAACTTTTCATTATCTTTCTTCTATTTTTCAGCAGGTTATTTTTTAATGTATTTCACAGTAATTGAGATATCCACTAATCAAGATCTGAAATATTCTTTCTATATTGATTCTGGTTAAGTTTGCTTAATTTTTTTAAAATTGATGTAAAATCATATGTTATGGTAATTATCATTCCTATTTTTGTATTATGTGCAGACAAGCACTTTTAAATGTTTTGATATGTGTATCAACAAGATCAATAATAATTCAATTTTTCTTTTAGTTACAAAACCTGTGCACTAAATTATTTTTAAAACCATTATAACATGGTCCACATAAATATAAATTATAATATTATTTATACATAATGTTTAATCTGTATTTTATTTTATCTTTAATGGTATAATTAATACATTAATTTTTGGTTTAATATAACAAATAGTTTAAAATTAAATTACACTGTATATGATATCTTTAGCAGTATGGAAATGATACTTTTTACTTATGATATCATAATTATTTTTTAATGTGGAACGTTTCAGAAAAAGTTAAAAAAATTATGGAGTATTCAATTACTGAATTAATGATTTGCGGAAAGATTTTGAAAAGCAATTTAGTGTTTCATATTAATCAAAAAAATCAGTGTTGATACATATATATTATGGCTATGAAAAGGTGAAATCATTGAACAAAAATGGTGTAAAATTATTTTAAAAACGGCAGTTAGATTTTTCATTAGAATAAAGAGATGAATTTACATTTGTCAGTACTTAGTGGATGATATCAAAAAGAAGCTTTTTTATTTATATAGTATGCATTCAAAATTATTTGTAGTGAAACAGAAAAATATAATGCTTAAATGGAATTAACAATTCATCATATTACTTATTTATAAATATCAAAGAAAGAATTAGTAAACAATGGCTGAAGGCCTTTTGAACATTTACTTAAAAATTCTCATCAGAATTTTTCAATTCTGGAATACTTCTGCACAAAAAAATGACGTTTCTAAGCTAACATGCATAATTTTAAAACAGAAATCAAAGAATTCTTACATATGATTATTTTGTTGCTAAACAGGATAATCTAACATTTATATTTTAATTTACTAGATTTCTACTTAATGGAAGAATTTTTCTTCCTTACATATGTTTAATTGTAGAAAACTTTTTATAATTTAAGAAATGCTAATAATTTTAAACTACATAAATCAAACTTATCCTTGTAAATGATGCAAAAGATTGACATTTTGAGAAAAAATTTCATTTTTTTACTAACCTAAACTTTATTCATCGTTTTCAGTAGTATTATACATTTCATAAATCTTAACACTGTGTGTTTGCATAATGTCACTCTTTCGGACCTCAACTTTATAATTTAAGGTTTTTAAACCTCATAGAAAATTTTATTTAAAAATCACTTATGAACCTGTAGACTGAAATGAAATTGAATTTTATGTAGAGTGAATTGATTTTTCAGTTGTTTTCTTTCAGATTTAAGGGGAAATACGTTTTAACCACTCTCTGTAAGATTAAATAATATCTTTAAATTCAATGATTCTGTTTCTTTCTAGTTTTCATGAAAAAATACATATTTTTAACCATTTATTTAAATAAAAACTAAAAAGACATCATAAAAATTAATTAATAGAATTTATTTTATTCTAAAATTTTCTTCACGTTCCAATATTTATCTTTTGTCCAGAATGTTTTAAGTCTTAAAAAAAGTTACAAATTACATGCAGAATTGATACAATTATGACAGATTTTACAAAGCCATTTAGCATTAATATTTCATTTTTCCTATAACAAGTTATATAAATAAAATGTAAACATTTTGTCCTATGGTGGCGTAGCACTGTAATTAATTATTTTTATACTCTAAAGCTCTTCTTCTCCTCAGAGACATATACAATTATAAAAAAAGTGCATCCCGTATCCTCGTCATTTGATCTTTATCAGTTTAATGGCATAGATGATACTTTGCAGCACTCCTTCACTATGATCCGAAGAATCTTGTGGAAGTAATTTATTACAGAGTTTGTCTTTCTTATCTTTTCTTCAATCTTGGAAGAAGAAAAATGCTTTTCGATGATTACCAAAAGTGCTTTCCTGTGCGAAATATGTGTGCCATTCGCTGAAGCGGAAAGTAGTGATATTTGATAGAGTCCTGGCTCCTGGTCAGCCATTAGTTTTAACCAACGGTCATTTGTCGTGTGACCTCTGGTCACTTATCTGGTTCGGGTTCAATCACAACCTGGTTCCTGGAATCGGTGAATAATGGTTCCTTTGGAACTCCATGCATGTGGCCTATCTGCTGCGAATTTCAACCAGCGAAGCGTGATTGATTAGGATACGGCCAGGAAATGCCGGTTTGCGACTCAATGCCCGTACGCAATTCGATAATTTGTATTGCATTGTTTAAGTAATTAGTTACTAGTAATGCACTTCATTGCTTGACTTCATCAATTGGTTTATCATTGATAATATATAGCATTGGAGAAAATGTGTTCGACTTTGAACTCATAATTTTCATTACTATTCAGCTTACTACTAAGTAGATAATAACATTATAATGTGAGTATTAGTGTTTTCAGTTCAGCAACCATTATTAGAGGATTAATTCAATTGATATAAACAGAAATTAGGAATAGTTTCTCATTAACTTACTCACCTTTATATTTTACATATATAATGGAAAAAACATTAAATAAATATTTTCAAATTAAAATTCCTGTATTTTGTTTTCATTACATTTTTTTTAAAAAATTAAAATAAGAAATTTTGATTTTTTAAGTTTAAAAAAGATTATAAAATAATTCAAACAATTGCCAGGTTTTAGCCAAGTTTTTAATTTATGTTTCTTTAAAATTTATGGCTTATTGATTTGATTTTTAATTACGTTAAATTGAAATTCTATACTGCTAGCATAAGGAAGGGAATCGGAAACTCTTTTCTTTAATTTCATTGGCCCTTTTAAAGTATGAATTTCGTGATTAACTACATCTATTAATATTAACAAGACCAAATGATAATGTAATGTGGAGATAGTAAGATTTAATCTAAGATAAAATCTAAATAAAATGAAGAACAAAATTACTTAAGAGAAAACAATTATTTGGTGCGCTAATTAAGTTTATTAAAAATGATAAGTGGAAAGTTAACGATTACATAACACTGAAATTGACATACTTGAAGGATACGATACGTGGGGCTCCAATGCAAATAATGTGTTTTTATTAGCGCTAAATATTACTATGATTAGGAATTAATTTGTTAAACGTCTAAGAAATTATTGTATCTAAGTATGGATATATGTATGTGCATGTTGTAAGCGAAAAACGTCTCCACTTAGTAAGTTTGTAGGGCGTTTGATGGAATTGAGTAAGTCTATGAGCCAATCTTGGTGAGAAGCCTCTTTTAAATTCATCTTGGTGTAGAGTAATCTCAAAAAGAAAAAAAGTGCCCTTTATCCTTAAATAAATCGATGACATTTTTTATTATTTATATGTGATCCTTATGGGACTTTCTATTGAGAATGCAAAGAGATTTACAGGGATCATCTCAAATTAAGAACATCTACTCTATGATCATGGTAACCACGTATCATGAGACAGTTCTTTATTTCCCCACGTACACAAAAATGGACGTTTTAATCCCTTTGTTGGCCTTAGGAAGATTATTTTCACCCACATGGCTTTCAAAAAACACAGTTCTTGCTATTATAACAGTGGGAACTCTGATGTTCAATTCAGTTTTGAGTTGTCATCACCGTAAAATTGATTGAAACATATAGCGCATTTGTTTTGAAAGATAGAAAGCTCTGTGTGAGATCTATTCTGCTCTGACACGTGTTTTGACGTGACATTTGTACTGCTCATGATAACTATTTAATATCTTTTAGTCTTGCAGTACATCTATTTGTAAGTAGTCAATTTTCTTTGGGACTATGAGGCCCACAACCGAAAGATATTCCATCAATGTTGAAAGTTAGTGATTAACTACAAATAAGTGATTCAATGTTCTTAACAGAGGAAGATGTTGCTGTAATAAAGTGGATGAATAATAAAAGTATCACTTAGTTGACTGCAACATTATCCAACGATTGTGACACTTATAAATCGGACAAAAGGATGACACTGAAACTGAAGATGACTTTGCCAAAAACTAGCTCTATATGTAACGATATTAAGGGAGATGTCGATTGCTTCGATCAAAGAAAAGAAAGAAACGAAATAGAAGAAAGATCAATAAAATTGTGGCATGGTATTTTTTATTTTCTTAATGATCTTTGAATCGTAAAAAGTTTTATACTGTGACAAATGAACAAAAGAAACAGTAATTTTAGATCAAATAATATTTCGTGTAGCATTAAAACTCATCAGCTAACAGACGAATATTTCTCAAGAAAAAGGAAATGCCGTCCTGTTAGCTCTCATGCAAAGAATTGCGCTTAGGTCGTGTGAAAAATAATATGTCAAATATGGTTTTCTTAATATAGACGATGTAGAAAACTGTTGTACAAAGGCCCAAGAAAGAAGGATCCACCAAGTGTGAGCAGAATTGGAAAACCACGTATGATATACGTATTGCAACATGCTTCTCATTTTTCCATGGAAAATAATCCCCATTGAATTGTATTTTCTCTATGATCATAAACGGTTTAGCAGGAAGTATATTTCTCATCACTAGAATTTAAAAGTAAACATAAAATTTGGCAAAATAATATATATTTCCTAAACAGCTATTGTTTATTTAACAATAAAACGAAAAAAAAAAAAAAAAAAACGGGAGTGTTTCAAAAGAGAAGTAAATGGCCAAGAAAGGATTAATTAATATTTTATCTCTGTTTATTTTCCAAAAACAAAAAACAAAGATTAAAATAATTTAACTTAATTTAATTAACTGCTAAATAGTATGGAAATAAAGAACTACTATAAACAATTATTCATTATTAAATTATTTTCAGCAACATAATGCTTGCCATGATCAGGGTTTATTTTTTTCAGTCAATAGTGAAAAACCAAATTTATAATTTAACTACAATAGCATTGAAATGCACAGTAAAAATATTTTTAGAAATAATTCAATTACAAAAATAATTATATTTCCTTTATTGTACATTTTAGTGGAATAATTTAAGGACACTAAGCATAACGATACTAAAATAGACCTGCTTTTAGAAGCAACATATAGCCTATCGTGTTCTTTTTCGCTACTTTCCCTAAGCGACTGTAGAGATATTCAACACTCAAGAAAGGGCACAACACTACCCTAAAGATCGCGAGGGTATCGTAGAAGAAGATTAATGAGAAATTAATCACATAGAGCGTGGCGAAATCCTGAACGACTCGCAACGAGCCATCGCGATTAATAGCTCGTTAGTTGGAATTTATGCTTTGGTTTTGGGATTTGTATTCAGATCTAGCATATGCTCTTTGACTTCCACATGAGGTTTAGTTACAAAGCCCATTAAAAGAATTAGTTTTGATACATCTAGTGACCTTATGACTATATTTTTAAAAGAATAAATGGGATTTATGTTTGATACCAGATAATGAGATTTTAGGGGATATAATAATGATGAGTAGGATTAGGAAATCAATTGCTTATTAATCTTCTAAATGAATTAAAATGTTAGATTTTTGTTTCAATCTGAGCTTAAATATTATTTTTATTTTATTACAGTTTCAATTTTATATCTTTAAAAGCAAAGAAACAACTTAACTTTATTTGCGAAATTAAGAAGATATGATTAAAGAAACTATATAGTGGCAATAAAGAGTATTAACCAACATCTTAAGGAAAATTTGTTCCTAAAATTCACATAGCTATTTTTTTTATTTAGACATGTATAGTTTTACATTGTTTTAAATGTACTATTCATTACATAAGATAGTTAATCTAAGAGTAAATTCTGTTCTTAGTCTGAGAATAGTTATTTTATATATAAATATCCGACTTAATGCTAAAATTACTTTGAATGTAGACATCATTCTTAATCAAATATTTATTCTAAAAATAATGTGGAAACGTATATTCTTTCATCTTTAGCAGAAATTTATTATTGTAAAATTTAGAAATTAATATTTTTCTTGAGATTCAAAATATTTAATCAAGTAAAAAGGGATAAAAGTGACTTTTTAAAAGAATTAGCATATTATTTATGCATAGATATTAGATTGAATTAAATCAAATAATTCTGAATGAATGTCTTTTCGAATAACACAAAATTTACTCCACAAACTTTATGGTATGCTTGTTAAATTGTATATTTCAAACATAAATTTTTTTCATGATTTTTTCATTTTTTTTCAGAAACATTTCAGAATTATATCGACAAAGTCAATAAAAATATCTTGGAATGCAATTTATCAAGTTTAACAAATTCTCTTCTAGATTGAATGTTGAAATAGAAGGTAATGGAAAGGGAAAGTGGAAATAAACGTTGGAATATCAAAGGACAATGTACGTTAGACTTTTATAAAAATGTCCACACCCTTAGAAATTTTCTATTCTCTAAATAATAAAATGGAATTCTGTCTTTCACAATCGTCTAGAAGCCAACAAAGACTCTAAATCAAATTAGTTCTCCAGAGAATATTTTGCCATGGCAACTTTCTAAAATAAACCGGAATAACTGGTTTGTGCCTTTTCTTTCTTGATATCTCAGCTCCCATAGGCAATTTGTTAGTTGCATTGGAAAGCACTTAAAGCATGGTCGCTAAATATAGGATTAACCTTGTAAGATGCTTTTATAAGTCTTTGGAAATGTTTATAAACTTAAAGGCTTGAACTTCATGTGAGGCAGAACACATCAATTGGATTTTGTAAGTTCCTTAAAAATGTGATTTTACTTTGAGGTTTCGTCTTTCTTCTCTTTTATATACTATATTTATAATAATAAATATTTGAAGCGTATATTTCCTTGAGAATCGAAAATTTTAAAGACTACTTTTTTACCGCATTTATTCAAAAATACTCATGTGTGTACATATTTTTACACTTTATACGAAACATTTGGCATTATTTGAAATACTTGTAATACTTATTTTTAGTTCGACCTCTTGTGTGAAAAAATATCCTTTTTTAACATAAATTTAAATTATAACAATGTATTTAGCCATTAATAACAAGATTACGTTAAACTAAATATTTTGCAAAATTTGTACCTGCCATTTCCAATACACCATTCATCACTTTTTAATTGTTAATCTGATATTACATCATCATAATCGTACGTTTTTTTAAATCATCTATTTTACTAAGGGAGTTTTTTCCCTCCATTTTTGACACAGAAAGGGGAAACTCCTTTTGTAAATTATCTGGGTTTTTTTAGCGAAATTAGCTTTATATGTCACATTTGTAAGATTTTAGTCTTTTCAAATGTGTTTTTTCATCAATCATTGTAATTAAATTCTCCTTTGTTTCTTAAAATAATATATTTGGGATACTTTCAAATAATGTTTGGCGCATTATATTCATTATATATGAATATATTGAGTATATATATGTATTTATTATATCATAAGTATACATATAAACGGGGTATATATGTATACTGATGTAGAGACATGACTGTATAAAATAGCTATATTTCCATTTGATTTCTTCTTTCAATTATGTAATGCTGCTTTTCATTATCTATTATTTGTATTCTTCATTTTTTTTGTAATTCTTTTCTTAATTTTTTTTACTAAGTCTTAGTTTTAGAGTTTAATAATTTATATATATATATATTAGTACTTTCAAAAACTTTTTAGAACTTCTTAATTTTATATATTTAGGCTATGAATCTCTCTGTATTACGCCACATGTGGTGACCGGTGGTGACAGAATAGACCAAATGTAGCTCATGCATGTCGTAAGAGGTGACTAAAATGGGTAACCAGCGTCTGGAAGTTTGGCCGAGTACTCTGCCTCTGGAGATTATATCAGGAGGCCTCAGGGGCTTGAATTTTTTGGTAGGTACGGGAATCATCACCCCGAGCCATCCTAGTGATATTTTACTTTTCCATGAGGTTTAAAGTCTATGGTGAACACGGGTAACGCACCCCCGAATACCCTAGCGATCTTTCTGTAATTTCGACCCTCCTTCTTGTCAACCAATTTTTATCTTCTTTCATTTTTTTTTCCGATTAGACCACAGTTACATTTTGTTTGGCGCAGCATGGCCTCATCTGGGTCATGCGCCCATGAACTTCACTTTCACTCACACTTTCTGTATTTCTTAATGTAATAAGGTTTATTTGCATTTTTCTTTTCAATATATATATTGAAAAGGAAAATGCTAATATATATATAGTTTGATTACATTTAAATCCGAATTATATCTAAATGAAATAAATACTTTCAAATTTTATGTAATATTTCATTTTTGGTTGCAGCCATTTCTTGTATGTTTTACTCTTTTAATTAACTAGTGTTGAAATTAAATATTACTTTTTACAAAATCAATAATAAAGTTTTTAAAACCAGTAGAATATATTAGAATATTTATTCTACACGCAAGAACATGTAGCTAATAATGTCTAGACATTATTAACATGCAGTTAATAATGTCTTACTATTAAAAAATTGAACACTATTATTCAATAAATAATTTCAATGCAATTTTAGGTAATGCTTAAGAAATGTATCACCTAAGATACCTCATAGAATTCATCTGTGAAATATACGTTATAACCTGTTTAAAAAGAGACAGAATTTACTTACTAAAAATTCGTTGTTAGCTTCGAAATATTGGAAGTATTTTTAATTTAAAAAGAGTAAGAAAAACAATAATTAAATTTTACGAAGTAAAATATTTTCTGAAGTAAATTAGTATGATACTCCTGTTAAAGCATATTACTTTACGTTCTGAATATTGAGAGAAATCAATAAAAGTATTATAATTTTAAGAAGTAAAGTTTTTTGTGTAATCTATCTTTCAATGTTTATTTTGACTTCTAATATTAGGTTCCAGTTTTCCTTCAGAAAATTCAAATTTTGTCCATTGAAGTTAATTAATTAGCTCATTATAACAAATGAATCTTTTAACAAAAAAGATGAAATGTATGAATGCTTGAACTTATAAGAAGTTGATAAGTTGTTTTTATTTTACATTTAATGCAGCGGCACAAAAGTTGATTCAAATGAACTAGATATTATCCTTGATATGTTTTAATGAAAATATAACAACATATTTCGTTGCAACTTATGTTTTGAAATAAGAAACTAATATTTCATATTCTTCAAAAGCTTAATTTTATTTTTCGCAAACAATACTTATTCTTCACAAACATTTTAAGTTAAATAACTAATTTCAGTATTTTAATATTTATTGCAATATTGATTTTAAAATTTTAATTGTTTAGGATCCTAATCTATTTTATTTTGATAATATAAAGTAATACAAATATGAAAATGTAAGGAATACTGACCCTTGTAGTAGATTCTGCTGAATAGTAGATTAATTTTATTTTAAAAAAATTAATAATATTGAAAAAAAAATAAATGCACAAAAAGTACAAATCTCTTGTTTTAAGCCAAATGTTAATCGAATCTTAAAAATATAATCTAACATCATTGTCGAACTGCAAAAAATTCTTAATCGCTCATTTCTTGTCAAGTATAGTGTAACAACAATCTACTTATTAAAATTGCGCTCTTATAAATTCATACTATAATTCAAAGATTCATAATGATGTTTTCATAAAATTCGTACTGATACCAATATTTACTTTGCAAAATATTAGGAAAAAAGGTATGTAATAACTGGTTCAACTAAACATTTTTTAAGCAATTAGTGGTTAAGAAGGAATTTATTGACAGCAGTTTTCATACACTTTTGTTGAATAAGCAGAATAAACTCTAAGAACATTTATGTATTATGTTCATTCTATAAAGAGTATATAATTTACTGTTCAAACAGAAATTTTTCATTTCTTTGGCTTAAGTTTTGATCTTCACTATTAAATTAAAGAATGGTGTAACAAAGTTGAAGGCATGGAACTAATCTTGTAATCAATAGTTGAAGTCACATGTATGTAGAACATTGAAATCACGTACTCCCTCTAGTGATGGCGTCGTTAAGCGATGGAAGCATCGTTAATGTTGAAGGAACTAGATAAATGAGCAAAGAGTGAAGATAAATTCGTATAGAAGACACTTTTTTTCCTTCCAAATGCGCTAATAATCCATGCTTAGAATAAGTTAGCGCTTTCCTTATCAATATTTATTAATTGAATGGAAACATAAAAATTTAAAAAAACAGATAAATATAAAAATAATGTCTACATATGCAATTATCAGCAGAAATAAATGTATTAAAACTTAATTGCTTAAATTGGAACACTTTTTTATGAAAAATATATTCTTAAGAATATGTACATTACAATGCAAACAATAACTTAAAAAAACAGTTAATCAACAAATGCTTTAAAAATTTTGCAAACTTAGTCATAAGTAATTGAATTACTTAAAGGGAAAGAAAATATTTTAAAATAGTTTATTGGTATCTTTTGAAACGTTAACACGTTTAAATAAAATTTGTAAACAAAAATGACTGCAGAAATATAGTGAAATTGAACTGAGTGGTGCTCGTTTTTATTTCAAACATTACTGTAGCATTAAAAATATAAATTTCGTACAAAATTCTGTATTATAATTTTTAATCACTTATAGGATCTCATTATTATGATCAAAACTGTTGACTACAACCGATATTATTAAGAGAAACAATTTAATGAATTAATCTTTAACTTCACAATTAATTATTTATTCTGATATTATACTTATCAGCGATATTTAGATTTAGGATTCAAAGCAATATGCTTGTTACCTCAAAGGACTACACAAATGAATATGTTGAAAAAATATTTAAAAAAATCAGCTTTATTTTAAGACTTCCTCTAACCCACCATTTTCTTAAAAAGTTATTTGTTCTCTTTTCGTAAATGTGAACAGCTTCGGAGAATCTGGAAGAAAATTGTAACTTTTCTTTCAAAAAATGGCTGTAGGGTGAAACACTAATATCACAGTTCTATATGGGAAAAATATGTCTGAATATAAATGCTTATGAAGTGAAACAATTAACTAATACCAAAAACTGAATCTAGAACAGGGTACTTATGTGTCCAAGGTGAAGATTAGAGCAAGTGGAAAGAGAGGAAAGAGGAGAAATGAATTGTTAGTTATTTTATATAGACGTAAGATTTCTTATTATGTATTCTGAATCATTTACTTCTTTGATTAGCACAAAATGTATTTTTACAGCACAAATAGTATTTCTTATGACATTAGTAGTTAACTTCTTTCTTAACTAGGAGGATAATTATCAATTATTATTAAAATGTTAAAAAATATTCACACATCTTTCAATACCCGAAAATTACCTAAAATAATTAATTCGTTCACTATTTTAGTCATAAAAAATATACTAGTCTGATGTGGCATCAATAAATTTTGAGATTTATAATTTTCATCTTCATAGGCTGATCAATTAAAAATTAATTTTTTTTAAAATTTAAATTAGTTGTTCCAAAGAGTGTGTGTTTGAGACAGCCATTCGGTAAAATACTGTTAGCGAAGTTATAAAATTTGAACTACAATCTCCCACTGAAAACTATATTAGATATATTTCTTTGTTTTCTCGTATTTCTGCCCAATCACTCAGCAGAGATATGCGATTCTGTCTGATTTAATCACTGATTGAAGCTGAACTTACAAGTGTAGGTGGACTATAATTAGAATTCAACTTTCAAAAAGCTAATAGAAAGGGAACTACTGATCAGAATTTCCTGAAATTTGACCTAAATATACATAACGAAAAGGGAAGAGAGTATGCAGAAAGAAAAACATTAGTAATAAGGACACTTTACACGTTATAAAACGTATCGGGTTCGGATAACAGATGACTTTGATTACCGAATGCGACGGTCGCTGCATGCGTTGGAGATTAAATCAGCAGTGCTGTTCAGTGTGCATATCTGTAACGACATTTTACTGAAACAATTCTTGAATAAAACTTGATTTTCGACAGTTAAGGAATTCTTTGTTGAAAGGCTTTTCACCACGAAAAAATGGTGCCATATCGGGGTAAAATGAAAGCGATTCTTAACTTTCGCAAGAAATGTTCTGAAAATATTCAATACGCTGTCCACCGCTTTCTGTTACAAGTTCAAATCAAGAAAGAGCATGTTCCGCAACAAATTGAAGTGCATCTGTGCTAATGTTGTAAATGTGTTGAGCAATGTGTGTTTTTAATTCAGCTAAATTCACAATTTATTAAGTTCTAGTGATTTTTGCGGCCAGTTTGTAGGGGAATGCCTGGGGATAATTCTCTCATTTCCGGAGCACATAATGAGAGCACTTTAACAGGATTTGGATTTATACAGAGGAGCACTACCTTGAAGGAAAATTATGCTACCCACACATGCAAGCTGTTGAAATGGAATGACATGGACGTGGTTGCGCAAAAGAGAATCATAACGTATAGCATTGACGATACACGTAACATGACTCACGAGTCTTATCTCTTTGAAAAAGAATGACCCTACGATAAATGATACTTTAAACCAAACTACGCAATTATTTTTGCAGAATGAGGAGGTACTGATGATATCCGTAAGAGTTTTCCATTGCTCATTAGTTTTTAGTTTAGTTTTTATTAACGTTGCAAAAAAAGCAACTTGAGGGCTATTAGAGATGGACCTCTTAATTTTGAACCTCGGTCAAGTGACGACGACGACATCTGAGCTAGCACCCCCTCTCCTAACTTCCACACCAGGCCAATGGGAGGACTTTGGGCATCGATAGATTTAACGTGCATCAGCCCGGCTACAAGGGGGCCTTTAGTGGTCAAGGATCGAATCCACGACTGAACGAAAACCGCCGGCCCCGAATCAAAAACCATGGCCACTAGGCTACCGTGGCCACTCCAGTGCTCATATTATGCAATTCTTAGTATTGACGCAATGGTACCGGTAGATAAGGAAATAGGCTTCATATTTTCAAAAAAATGTTTCATGACCATTCATTGTTCCTCCTTAATGCGACCTAGAAATTATAAGGAAACTGTGTGTAGTATCGGCTAGTCACAAATTTTAAACAGAGGTAATTTTATATGGATAACATTGGTGGATGTTTAGTAATGTTTTAAGCATTATGATTACATGGATATATTGATCTGACAATTCTCTAAGTACTGTGAATTTGCACGTCACTATTCGTCACTTACTGCACTACCATAGACATCTGATGTCGAAACAATTCTTGGTTTTCTCCCTCAGCCATATTTACCTTGAAATAAACATGCGTCTTCAAATTTCTTTATCATCATCTTCAAAACTTTCACAGACTTTGGATTATAGCTTTTCTTCAAATCCTAAATGTCGGGAACTTCTTCTGAACTATGACCGATAATCATCATTCTTATAAGTTTCACAAGAAAAGAGCGGATTTTCATTGAAAGTGCTACGATGAGCTTCTTAGATGCAATAAAAGGAAATCAATATATCCATCGAGTTCGTAATTTAAATGTAATGCGTTAGACGTTTCTTTATTTGCATATTCTGACATGTATCATGTCTTCATTTGCTAAAATTTTGAATTATTTTTTTATGCTATACCTTCTTCTACTTGGTGGTAAAGAACATTGGTGCATTTCTTTCAACCTTATGCACAGTTTCTTTAAATGTAACAGAAAGGCTCAATAAATATTTTTAAAAGAAACTTTCATGTAATTCTGAATAATTTATTTAAAATACATTTCTAATGAACTTTTGAAAGAAAATTCTTCCTTGAAAACAAAAGAACCATTCGGGGAAAAAAACTTGAGCAAGAGCATTTATGGTTGAATAATAACAGAAAATGCAGATTAATTATTAGTTATTAGTTCTAATAACAGGCATAAGAACTATTTACATCAACAAGCAAACAGTGCAGTAAAAAGTTTTTGATTAACCATATATATTAAGAGACACAAATCTTGCATAAAACCTTATTATATTAAAATATTTGATAGATATAATTACAGCGTTCTTATTGAAAAAATAAGAATCACTGGCAATCCAGAAGGTTTTACTTACTTTTTTTACTTTATTTTTTATCTTTAATAAATTAATATTTACTTTATTCTAATTCTCATGTTAATTTCAGTAAGAGAAAAATGGACCTGAAAAATGGGAAAACATTTTTTTTACGATAAGGAATAATTCGCTATACAAAAACATGTAAATAAGATTCTGAAGAAAAATATTAAATTAAATATACATATAGAGCTAGTAAAATGTGTTAAAATACTTTAAAATAATTTAATTTAAATGCTAATTGAAGTTGTTACTTTACATTGAAAGCAAATGAACATTTGAGCATTTTTTATTTTACTGCGGGCATGTTTATTATAGGAAAGTAGTTAAAGTAGAAAGTTTTTTATTACATTTACATATAATCCAATTAAAAACTAAAATAAGGCAGTGTAAACCAAACAAAAAAAAAAGCAACAACCTTAAAGTTTTTTTATTTTTTTATTTTATTTTGGCAGCTGTAAAGATGTTTTATCTGTAGAAAGTCATTTTCTTTTGCTTAAAATAAAATTCATTACTATTTTGTGCTTTTGTAAGTGATAAATAAGTAAGAATATTATTTTATGAGATTGAAATATAAGATGTAGCAACATACTAATCATTAAAAAAAGGGAAAGTAAATTATTGATTAAAATACATATTTTATTCAATAATTTACTATAACGAAATGTGTATAGTTTAAATAATATATTACTTTTTTTTTTATCAAAACCCATTGCCAAAACAAGATAATAAATATTAGAAAAATAATTTGTTGATTAATTAATGATATGTATATTACAAGGGGATATTATACGAAATTTAGAATTTTTTTCTAAAAAGCATATGTAATAAATTCAGATATTTTCCTAGCAATCCAAACGTGCTAACTAATTTTGAAATAAATTATTAAAGCTTTAGTATTCAGTAAAATGATTTTTTTAAAATTCTGTGCTCATAAAAAACTTTGTGAATAAAAGTTCCTATTCAGTAAGATTGTATTCTTTAATTGAATAAACAAAAATAAAGGAAAAAAAATTAAAATTACTTTTAGAACTCAAGAGAAAAAAAAATACATGCTTTCTTCAATTCACATTTAAGTACTCTTGCGCAAACAGAATTTTTAAGTAAGAATGCTACAAATCTCGATCATTTTATTGAGACTGATTTTACTTTAAATTCCTTTCACGATGATAATATAGAGGAGAAAAGACTTATTCCCCTGCTAGAATAAGTAAATTCGGACTTGTATTTCATTACACGGTAGCATGAATACGGTGAAGGAAATAGTTGAAATAAAAAGTGGAACGTGTCCAAAAATCGCATAGAAATACTCTTACAACTGTTACTTTAAATAAAAACTAGAATATAAAAGAGTAGGCCCTACAGACCTTTATCGCAAGCAGAGTTGGGATTTAAGAAAAAAGAAAGAAAAGAAGAGAGGACAGAAAGAATACCTTTGTAAGACTATACTTTACATTACAAGGACACGAAAGGGAAAAAAACAAGGAAACAAAACGCAGGTGCGATAGTAAGAATTTTAGAAAGCTATAAAAATTTATTTTTTTCTCTCCTTTTCAAAACCAGAATCTAACAAATATCTTTGGACTCAGGTGGTTTTGGCTTCAAAATCCTATCCACTTATTTTTCCTCCTAGCTCTCTCTTTTTTTCCCCGGAACTTGTAAGTCAGCGAGCCCTTCCAGGAAAACCTTTCCTGAATTTCATTCTGTACCCTAAGGCTTATGCTTTCGAAGCTGAACATTAGGAGTTTATTCTTTAGTAATGGAACAGCCTTAGTTTATCCTTACATGGATAGTCTTAATTGCATTAAGACGGAAGTTAATTGGGGGTAACTAGATCGCGTGAGATTTCTGAAATGTTCCTTGCTATCTCGTTTTTTTTCTTCTTTAGTTTAATCGATTAAGGGAGCCAGCGGGCTCATTGCTGAAATTCGGATCCTTCGATGAATACTGTTCGCCACTGGCAGGTATAATTGAACAAAAGGAACATAAATTTAACTTGTAACTGTCAACTAGAAAGAAAGGAATTTATTGCCAAATTGTCTAATGACATTTAATTGTCTAACGAGGCTTGTTTGCCTTGTATGCTTAAAGCACACAAATTAAATACATTTTTGTATTTAGAAGAATACAGTCTATTTAGTAATGATAAAAACTTTCGAAACAAATTAAGAATTTATGTAAGATTCACTGTTTATTTATTATGTAATTTTGTATATTTTGTTTCTGTTTTAGTGTTTATTTTTAGTTAATAATTAATAATTGTAATTTTGTAAAACTACTTATAAATATAAGTAAATACTTTTACATCCGCTGAACTAAGTTAAATTGTAGGAAAATCTACAACTTGTGATTTTACCGGAAAACAAGATTATATTTTATGATGCAATCATAAAATATTTTCTATACCAGTGTTATTCTCTTTTGAATAATATCGTAGAATATACTCGTAGTTGAGATGATTAACGTGCCTGCTTTACAGCAAAATATTTCAATAAATAAGTTAGTTGTTATATTTGAACTGTATTTTCTAAAATAATATTATAAAATCATTCCCTATAAATCACAAAATAAATAATATCCCAAAATGAGACAATTTACTGAAAAATTCAATTTATGATACTATTTCGTATAGTTTAAGCATTATTTTGGTATGATATTGTCGATAAAGTAACTTGAATCAAATATTTGAAGTGCAATAGCGAAAATTACGAAGTTTAATAATCCAAGAACAATGCTATTACTGTCAAGCTTACGATTCCTTATCAAAAGTTATTCTTCTGAAAGTTCTTTATCGAAAACCAATAATGAGAAAAACTATTAAGTGCATTGAATTAAATGAGGCATTCTAAAGAACTCACTTTATTCTACATTCTGAACTCTTAAATAATCTTTCAATAACGACAGACGAGAAAATTTCAATTTATTAAGAGTGCATTATCGTTAAGCTCATATAATTTTACGAAGAGTATTAAGAGAAAACTATGGATTATCGCAATGCAAGATTTAGAACGTTTGAGAACTGATTCAGAGGGAACAAAAGAGTGGAATTTTTTGCACTATATCTTTGAATTTTTTTCGTATGGAAGATATAAGTAAATGATATAGATGTAAGTATTTAATAGTAAAATTTATTTTTGTTCTTAGAATAATCATTCGAAATTAATAAAAGTAAATAATTATAATTTTAACTAAATCACACTGCTTTGAAAATTTTGTTTACATTTATTTAATTACCAATTATTACCATAATGCATCCAAATTCAAATTTAAACATGAATATAAAGGAAAACGTACAGAGAAAACAATGTTAATATTTATGTGTATATTGAAAAATTTATTGATCAGATATTATTTTAAAAAATTTATATGAAACTTCCTTAAATTTTATAATTGAATGAAGATTACTTTTTTTTTTATAATAAATAAAATTTTGAGAGATAAGAATTAAAATCCATCAAACCAGATCAGTTTGCATCTTAAATATCTGAAGTATGTAAATAAATTAAACACTTCAATTGGTTTGTTAGTAAAATTTTGTAACAACAGCAAGATTAATATTTATGATGAACTTCGAATAACCGTTATATAATTATTGATATAGTAATATAGTTTATTTGTGTTTATCTGATATCGTTATATATAATTATGTTCATATTATTTTGATTGTCAAAAAAAAAAAAAAAAAAAAAAAAAAAAAACCTTAAAATCGGTAGCATATGATTTATAACTCAATATAATTCCACTGTTATTTTGTCTAAAATTTTATTCTTTCAGAGAAACAAATTTCAATGTGGGTTAATTTTTAAATTGAAAATTATATTTACCATAATTTAATCCATTACCATTATATTTTGTAATAAAGCATTGGCCAGATTCAATATTCTGAAACCACTTAATTTAGCCTAATCCAATGAAGCTCACAGAAGAAAAGAGATTTAAAAAATATTATAGATTGAAAAAAAATTGCATCATAAATCTGGACTTGAAAAATATTTTTAGAAACTTATTGTGAAAGGTGAAATTGAAGAACGCTATATGGTTGCCTATTTTACTTAAAAATTAAATTCCTATAGCGTATTGAGTATAGAAACTGACACATAGTCATATCACAATTTTAAATAAATCTATTAATTATGATAGAATTAAGGATAAAAATCAGTTATAGTCAAATTACTTTAATCATTTTATTTAAGAAACAAATGAATTCGTACTTTGATGCTTTTAAAATCAGTCAGGAATATTTCATTGTTTATACTTTTGTATGTATACTATTTAATTAGTTTTGATTAAAAAATGTAGGAATTATTCACTAAATAAATCTAAGCGGCAAGCATAATATAAAATTTTCTAAATACCTATACTCACAGCAATACTGTGAATACTAAGATTTATTTGAAGCAATTTAATATTAAGAACAATTATTGCATAAATAAAAAATGAGAAGAAATGATATTACTTGTAATTTACTCAGAGAAAAAAATGCTATTGCTTCTTTTAATTTGCAAAATTAAAAAAAAAAAAAATTCTTCCAACTTTGCTTTAAAATTTCATTTTCAATTAGTTACGCTACTCAATTAGAAAGTTGTTTTATTCGGCATAATTTAAAATTTCATTTATTTATAATGTTTATATTATTTTTTGTACAGTTTTCTGTTAAGACATTGAATACACTCCCTCTAAATAAAAGAAGAAAAAAAATTAAAAATTTTTGTCATCCAGAATGTTTTTGTATTGTATTTTTTATAGAACATTTACTTATTCTGTTTGATATAAAAGAGAAAAAAAAAAACTAGGAAAATCTCCATAGCTAATTAAACAATTCTGAAACACCAAAAAGCACTTACTGAGGTAATTTATAATGGGTGCCGTAGAATGGGAAAACGATATTAAAAAGCAACCTAAGCAACCTTTAATTAACTTGGATGTACCCAGAATATTGGTTCCTATAATTAGAAACTCTGTTTTTGATAAGTGATATGATATTTCTTAGAATTAAGAAATTAAACAAAGAATTAGAGAATTCGAACAAAGATATTAAAAGATTAAGATTTAAAGATTATATGAAAAGATTAAGATTTAATGCAACTAAATCCGTTATTTAAAATAAATTTACATGATGCTTAGATTGTGATTATTTTCTCAAACGCATTTGAAAGTTCACATAATAGAAAAATAACGAGAAATGGCTTTAAATCTTGCTTTCGACATAGTAAAGTAACATCAAATTGATTATTACTAAAACAAGATTTTCTTGAACATGATGTTTTACTATGAGTTTTAAGAAGATAGTGGATGTGTATTAAGTTTATGTAGTTTTTCGGTGACTTAGTTAAATTTTATTTTTGATAAATGTACACTACCTAATACTCATAGAAAGATTCGAATAAAAAATATTGTTACTGATCTAGATATCCACTCAATTGCTTTGGAAAAACAACAATTACAAGTTTTAAAAGTACTTTATCTAAAAAGCCATCGTAATTTTCTTTTATACTTCAAAAATGCTTATATTAGTACAATCTTCCATTAGAATAATTTACTTTTCTTAGTACAAAGACAATATTATGAAATATTAAAGCAAATGTATGAAGGAACAACTTTAAAAAGAATGTTTTTTGCAAAATCATTTGTGCAACATTTTATGATAAAAAATTATAATTAAGTTACCATTTAAAATATTGACAAAAGATTTTTATTTTTCAACTCATAAAAGGTTAGAGATTTAACTACCTCAGAAGGGGAGTTCTCATCATTGTTTTTTAAAATAATTGATGTTTTTAACTTACTGTTTAGTCCATCTACATCCTTTAACAAACATTTTCTTTAGCAAAGAATTCTCAATTTGTTTGTGTAAACGGACACATAAAAGAGGAAAAAGAAACTATGTAAGTTTCTAGCATTCTTCACCGCGTTTAAGAGAATTTATCCAAGAATACACATTTGTTTCCAGTTTCGTCGAGAAATTCTCTACCGAATAAACAAAAGAGGGCCTCGAATTGCAATAAAACTGATCAAAAAGCTAGACAATGTTGGCGCCGACAAGCTGTCTTTACTGATGATTGACATGATGACGCTGTGAGGCTTTTTAAATCTCTTCAGTTTCAGCAAAAGTTGACATTTGATCTTCAGTTTTCCAAAAATGGTCTTGTTTGCAGACATATTGATCAGATGTCGGCTACAAGCTCATGATAGATGAGCAATGTTCTTAAATTGTTTGAGTGACCTTGAACAAGAATTTTGTATGTTTTCAACAAAAGATTTTGCTCACTTTCAACATTGAAGAAAGTAGGTGAAAACTATTTTTTAAGAATATATAATTTTGTATATCAAGAGCTAGGTGAAATCAGCTTTTAATTTTCATGTATGAAATAATCACGCTTGTTGAGAACTGTGGTTGTTTTGATAGTTCTTGCAATACTTGGACATTTTAAATGGCCTGAATTCGAAATATAAGCAAAATAGTTTTGGAGAATGTTACGGTTCATAAATGAGACTGGAATGAATATGTTTTGAAAATTGTAGTATATTGTTTTGTTAAGTAGTTTAAGATTTAAAAAAAGGCTTAAAAGTGGATATCTACAAAAAAGCTAAGCTGCAAAAGCTATATTAATGTATATGCGATGTATTAGATTATCAAGAAACGAAAGTATTTTGGAAAAAAAATGGTTATATATATATATATATATATATATATATATATAATTATTTGAAAAACAGAGTTCCAAAAGAAATTTCTCAAAATCTAGATTTTCATAACACACATGAAAATAACATTGCCGACATATTGTGTACAGCTTTAAAATGTTCGTTTTTTTAAAAAAATTAAAAAAAAATTGAGTTTGTAGTTAGCAGTAATTTCATTAAAAAGTACAAATGAAACGACTAATGTGTACATCTATATTAAATATAATATCAAATGTTTATTTTTATTAAAAACTGAGAGAGTTCACAAAATGAGAAACAAACTACACACACACATAAATTTATATATATATATATATATATATATATATAAACATTTTATGTTGAGACTCCTAGATATTTGAACATGAATCCAAAACAATTTTTTTGAATAATAATGTAATTAAAAAAATTTAAAATTGTGAGGTATCATATTAAACTATTCTTTAGGAGTATTTATTAGTAAATAAGAAAACTGGATTTTGGAAAGCCATTGTCTTAAGTCTTAGAAATGTGGATTATTTTGAAACGAATACATTTTCTTACAAATTACTCGTGTAAAAAAATTACGTTCAAGTGTATCTTTACCATGGATTTGTCTTCAAAAGTAAGGAATGTTTATTTCGGCTAAGACCTCAATCTTTTCTGTATATCTACTGTCTTAGGCTTAGTGAATTGAATTATTTCGTATCGCTAAGGGAACGCAATATTTTTTAATAGTAAAAACATGGTATAAAAGTGAGTTATATCAATTGTTGAATTCAATGAAATTGTTTAACACAAAAGTCGGGATTATGTGCCTTCTAATTATATGTATATTGTAAAAGAAAATTACTTTTGCCTGCTGAACATTTCTGATATAGTTTGAATATTTCGTTATCTTTGTTTTATTACTTTTTAACACGTTGTTTTTTTCTTTGTGCAAATATTGCATGTTTGGCCAGGTTTTGCTTTTATCTGAATATTTATTAATTGTTTTTTATAATTATTTTCTTGTTAGTTTATACATAGTTATTTTACTTAGTTTATTTTAAATATAGTCATTTCCCCCCCTTTTTTACATGGGTTATTGGTGCTGAAAGATATTTAATCTGCTCAATCTGCAACAAGGAATGACGTGCTCCTGTGAACGAATAATTGGCTAGTATTATGAAATTTCATATAATACATATCCATGGGTGAAAAAACGGAGCTAATAAAGGAAAGGTCGTATGAAGAATCTAAAAATTATCATTGCAGAACGTAACGTGTGTTTAATGTTAAAATATTAATTTTCAAGGGAAAATAATTTTATTTTCATATTTTATAAATACATTGGACGAATTGTTTCTTTAAGCAACGAAGATATGTATTTCTTGTGTTTTTATGATATTTTTTATTTATTCATATTATATAAAAACTGTTACTTACAGAATGTGTGAGATCCGAACGCCTTAAAAATATTTTAACGTCTAATTAAAAATAAGTTTAATTATAATTTTAATGAATGTTTGCTTTGAAAGAACTTCAAAGAATAGAAATCATGCACTGAGCTATATATAAATTACAATTAAAAATATTTCAGACATCCAGTTCTTTTGAGACTTTCATTTTTTTTGTTTATAACTTCTTTAACATTATTAAGAAACTGGTAAATTTGGAAGCGAAAAAAGGAAGTAGCTTTTGTACTTAATTTTAACTTATGCACAACAATTGATTACAAACTTAATTTAAATCTTTTTTAAAATACCATTTTGAAAGAAAATAAGAGAATGATATTTTGAAGGGTTTAATTTCCTCTTTAAAATTAATTATTCGTTGACATTTTATTTCATGATAATATTTTTTATAATTATTTGATAATTAGTTACTTACGTACCGCCAAATAGTAATAACTATGAAAAATCTATACAAATATATGGTTTATATTAAATATTTTATTTTTCCTCTTGTGGTGTTTAACACAAAATAATAGTTTTTGATTTTTAATTAAATTAGTGTAAAATTCTTATCCCCATAATGTATTTAAATATTGTAATTATTTTAATATTAATTATTAATATCATAACGCTAAGTTTTATGCAATTTTTCACAATATTTAACCAATTGTGTGTTTTAGTCGTCTTTTTGAAGCAAAGATGATCAATATGAAACTCCATGTTTTGCATTCATCTTGAAATAATTTAATATATATTTGAGTGTAAATTTACAAACTAATAATTTATGAATGAAGATTTCCTCTATTTTGAATAATAAATGCGAAACTTGTTTTTTTTTTTAAAAAGTGTTCTATTAGAAACTGAGATGACCGTTTTATTGAATTTTTTTAATAAAATTGCTTTTTTGCTAAATCCAGGCTGTAAGATTCTTATTTTAATGTAATTCTGTGATCTTAATGTATTCCAGAAATTAAATCAAAAAGTATTAATATTGGCTAAATATGTTTCTCCATTTGCTTGATTAGAAAGATATATAACATTTTTAATCATATATCAACAAAAAAAAAAGAAAAAAAAAAGAGTAACTTTTTCATTAAGGCTACTTTAAATGAAATAAATTTATAGTCAAAAATTTAATTGAATGTTATGAAACGATTTCTTGATAATTATTTTGTACTGAATCTATTGAAGTAAGCACAGAGACAAATTTAATCAGTGAACGTATTTGTAATTTGCTTCCGTTTTATAATGCTTCAACAATTATTACGTGAATTACGAATACTGCATTGGAATGAGCTCCAAATTCATGGCTTGTACTATATGATTTAATTCCATGTTTACTGTATGTAAACGTCAGCTTAATTGTATGAAGATTTAAAATTAATAGAATAAACATATGGGGATTTCAAACTCTTCTTAGCACGAATAGTTTGCGTAATTTATATAGGAAATGCATAACGAATATAGATTTTGATGGGGAAAAAAGGCATAATGTATATAAAGAATACCGAAATTTCATTCAAAAAGAAGAATCAATAATCATATTGATACAATTTTATTTGCATAACTTTATTAAATGAGATCTGTCAAATAAAAGATAAATATAACATAAGGACAGAAAGTTCCGTAATTGTAAGCCTATCGAATTATTTCCACAATAAATTTAGCGAAATGCAACAGCATTAATGTTAACTGAACCAAGCCTTCATTTAATTTATTAAAGAAACCAAGTGTATAAAATCAATGAAATTTATAATTCCCATAAACATAGATTAAATTTTGTTGCTAATCTTAAATTGTATAATAATAAATACAAAAGTGTTCAAATGACTGCCACACAATATACTTGGGAAAAGTTATACCAGAGATAATTTAAAATGTGTTATGAATTATATATATTAAATGTAGTATCAAATAACATTATTCGATCCTTTCATTATATTTAGAAATATCAATATAATTAATTATCGCCAGTTGCTCTAAAACGTATTGCCTAGGGTTTTTTCGACTCAGATTAATAATAGCACAGACCATAAATATTCAAAAGGAAACCTAATTATGTGTACATACTTATATATTTTATTTACATATCTTTTTGTACATCTTTTAGCACCGAGGGCCTAATCAAAAATGCCTTAAAAATGACTTTCACACATCTCATAACATTAACAGGTCTACTACCCACCGGCAAAATTTGAAACTACGATTTTGGCAAAATCCCCATTTTGAGTTATCAGGAGATTAACTCAGCATTCATTGTACAATAGTTCAAAATACTCGCAACTTTAAGTAATATGTAAATTATTAAATCATGCATTCAACTTATTAGTAAAACGTAATGAATCTAAAATATGCAAAATATATTGTGAAATGAAAATTTTGATGTGCATAAATAAAAACAACGAAATCAATTACACAAATGAAATATAAAGTAACATTAATAAATGGTGAATGATAATACTGCAAAAAACAAATAAAGCTTAACTCTAAGACATTATGTATTACACAAAAAATAATAATAAAGCAATTCAAGTCATTTGATCTCTTTCGTAACACTCAATTAGAAGGATCCGGATGATTCTCCTTTTTACTTATCTAATGTTAAAATTTTTAATTAAACGGACTTCTTCTACATGTTGCGTTTTCAGTCTGACAGCTGTGTGGAGGCCATGTTTACAAGTTACTAACTCTACGACTCGAGTTAACAGTTAGAATAGTTGTTTTTAGTCATTTATCTGCAACACAACATTTTAAAGTGAAATAGGTTGTCTTTCAGACTATCTCAAAGTTTTGTCGTAATTATACAAGATATTCAACACTAAGCCATCATCGTAGATGTTAAAGAATATTCTGAAGATGTTTTATTCTTTGGTTGAGTTCATGGGTATCAACAGAATTAATATCACTAACATGTTGAATTGACATACGAGCGGACGTTTTCAAGAGCAATAAACAATTCAAGTCATCAGTTACATACGTGAGAAGTCTTGTGTTTACTTCCTGTTCACAATCACATAATACTATAACAATGAGGCTTTTTCACGGATTTTTCTCAGAGTGCACTTAAACATTTGAATAAAACACTTCTACCAACCGCCGCACCCACTAACTGTAGTAAACTTCTAAAGGATTCCCTGAAAAACTACAACGGGAGACATCTATTGCCAATCAATTTCTGAAAAGGCTTGTTTAGCTTTAACGGTGTTGTTGTCTTTGACACTATATACTGTTGTTGGCTTCACACTTCAGGCAATGGAGCAACGAAACAACTGAAGGAAGATATCGGTTGACATCAAAACCATTAACTAAAAATGAACAGCTCAGTATATTGAACAAGTATGCAGCTCGATCAATGTTTTTGTCCAATTTTAAAATGCAGTGGTCTGGTAGGATCCTTATTTACTAAATGGAATGCATTTGCATCTTTTACTATTTCCTGGGGTAATTTCACAGCAATTATGTATCGCTTCCATGTACTAGTTAATCTGCATTTTACTCACTGTTGCATAACATTTCGTATGAATTTCCTGGCTGTAAATAAGCAATTATTTTCTTGCAAGTGTGACATTAATAGAGAAATATCCATATGTAATAAATCTTTGCTCTTCAGAAATTACGTTTTGTAACAACTGTATGATATAATGGCAAAGAAAAAGATTCTGGTGTTATTTGACTTCTTATAATACCTTCATCATGTGCAACTAATCTAGAAACACGGATTTCCTCTTCATCATTTTTTTACCTTCAAAACCTCACGCTCATTCCTATATTTTTGTTTTCTTTTTCTGGTGCTTCTATAAAAATAGAAAGCAATTTCTTTTATTTACTCTAATACCTATTTGTAAAAAAACGCTTTCCCAAAATCAAAAAATTAAGGTATTGGGATATTTCCAAAATTGGTTTAATAGTGACAGAAATATCTCTATCAAATTTAGCCTACTATTTAAGCAATCGTTTCAGGAGACAGACCTTTTAATGTGAACTATCAAAATGAAAAAAAGGATTCATCTTTATAGCTTGACTACGTTCTTTAAAAACTGCCACTGAAGCTAATAACGAACTTGTGCATCATTTTCTTCAGTCACTTCTTCTATTATTTCTTCAGCTATCCAGCTGTCAAATACTTCTTAATAAGTCCTGTATCATTTAAATCTGATAATTTTCTTTGCATAATAGAAAAGCGTTTCACTGCCAATATTTTTAAAACTCCATAAATGAGAGCAGTCTAAAATACAAGTTAAGTAATTTCATATCTTCCATCGAAATCTAACAATATGGTGTCTTCAGAACATTCCATTTTTTTCCTTGTGATATCGGATTTTGATTTCGATTCTCCGGGGAACAAAATTCCGATAGTTTCTGAATTCCATAAATTAGCTGCTGAACGTTCATTTAAAAATAAAGAAATTAATATGAGGGAGTTATTTGTAGCACAATTTTCGTTTCCAAAAATTTGGACCATAAGCGTACACCCCAAGCGAGTTTGAATTGCTACCGGGCCACTTCTGAGAGATTTAATATTTCCTGGTTAAAAACTTTCCAACTACATCAGATCTCATCAATAATTTAACTTCATTATCTATCGAGAGCTTTAAGTTTTCTACATAAGTTAAGTGAATCCAACATTTATGAAATACCCTTTATTTAAGGTCCATCCTGAACACTTCTTACATCAAAACAATTCAATCGTTCATTTAAATGTAAAATATTAAAATTGTATTTATTATCAACGGTAAAATTAATTTTATATTGATTGTAATATATTTTCTTAGTTGTAACTCCTCTTAAAAGTTTTTGAATAAATTTAATAGCTCTGTAAATCTCCCAGTTTAAAAACTGAATTATATTGTTTGTCAAATATGTTCATTAGCCTTTGTTAATTATTAGTGTTTTCTCTTTAGTTATGACTCACTCAAACTAATAATGTCTGCAGTAAAGCATTTTGATTTCAGTTCCTGATCCGACTAGCCAAAATACTATCGGCACTACTTTTGAAAGTTGCTTCTGCAATATTTATGTTACTCGATTTCGTTGAGTTATAAATTTCATCCGAGAGATTTTGACAGATTGTTGTTTCATATATTTTCCCACAAATATTATGCTTAATATTGACTTTACAGTTATTAAAGATATGATTTCTTTGCAAACAAATAAGGCATGCTCCAATTTTAGGCATTAAATTTTTCTTAGTATCATATTACACAGATTGACCTTTAATGTATTTCTGTTGGGCAAGAAACACTTTTCTATTTGAATTCTAAATATGCATGCATCATCGAAACCTTTTCTGGAATACATATCTCTAAATTTAAATGATTTACAACCAACAATTAAATCATTAGCATTAGCAACCTTACAATAACGAAAGCTTTAGTAATATTAAATTGGATTTTTTTTTTGTCTGAAGCAAACCTACAAGGGAAAAAAAATTCATTGTTCGGGAAGTACTTCATATCTTAAAAATTCTTAATTAGAATTAGGATCACTTCTACTGTCGTCGATTTATCTCGTTCCCACTCTCAAATTCTTAAGATATACTGGTGAAGACAGGGTGTAAAAAATTGATATAAAATACTCACATATTTATCATCTGTCACACCGAGAGATTCAAGTGATCTTAATTTCGTTTCTAATGCATCATAAAGCGATGACAGATTAAAATCTTTCTTTTAATTATTGCAGGTTAGCACTAATGACTGAAGTCCCTCACACAATTCTGACTATTTTCTCTTCTAAATCTATTTCTTAAATGCTGAATGAATTTCGAACGGTTATCTGTTGTTTCGAACAGATATCCGTTAGTTCATAGAAACTTTCCATTATTTCTCTTGTCTCGGATTTTGGCGTAATAGCTTGAATCAAGTTTACAAATTTGGAATGTATATCCAATTTCTCATCTTTATGAGTTTCTTTGAAATACTTCCAAAAATTTAGACAACTTCGAAGACATCCGACGAATTCCGATTATTTAATTTCCAGTAATCGCATAAGTGTGCGATTATTTCTAATATATATCAAATTCAAGCCTAGTTTAACGTTTTCAGGATGATGATGCGATGAGCAACATTCTCCTTCTTGATTTTACTATAATCACCTTCTTCGTACAATTTTTTACAAGTATTAAATTTGTTTTCATAATTTTCTTGCCCGTTTTTCATCAGGAATATTTTATCAAAAATTCCTCATCATTAAAATTGTCACGTTCTGCAATGCTATTCTACGCTTTTAAAATTCCAGGCTGTCCCTTCTCGGATGCTACTAGTGGTTTAAAATTTGATTAATAATCATTCGGAATACAATTTTTCAAGTAAAATTCTAATTATGTACATATTTATACATTTTATTTACATTGTATCTACAATGTAAATAAATGTAATCCCTTTGTACTTTCTTTTTGCATCGCCGACCTAATCAGAAGTGTTCTAACAAGAAATCTTACAAATCACGTAACATCAACAGGTCTGCCATCTATTAGCGTAATTTGAAACTGCCCTTTCTGACACTTAGATCATAGACATGCTTCAAAGTAAATTTAGAAATATAGTTTTGCAAAGTAATTTGAAGTAAAAGAAATGATATTTTTGAAAAAAAAGTAATGCAATATCTATTCATTTGTAAAATGATTTAAGATGAAAGTAATTAAACTCCCTGGTAAGATATTTTAATTTGAAATTGCAATTATATCCTTAAGAAATTGGGGATTAAAAACTTTAATAAAATAATTGTAACTCATTTTCCTCATAATTTCACTTTCAAATAAACAGGCTTCAGTTTCATGCATTTCTTTCACACTTTTAAAAACCGTGGCATTGCTCATGCACACTTGTAAAGTTTTTAGGGTGCATCAGGTATTTAAAACGGCCTCCAAATCATAATTTGTCTTTATATGAACTATTAAGTAGAATTTTTTGACTTCTACCTCATTTGTATTTCTTTCGTTTACTTTAAAACTATTCAATAATGAAATGGAAAGTCTGCTTTATTATGCGTAACCATCAAAACATATTTTTTGCTAAAAAATAAATAAATTAACGCTAAAATGCCGCTGTTTCTTTTAGAGCAAGAACTGTGATGCTTGAAAGAAATCATTTTTCAAATACGTCACTTTCTCAAGCATATCTGAAAGCTCTAATCCTTTTAGTGGTGGTAAACTTAAATATATATTAGATGCTGAAAGAATTTTTCAGCATCCTGTTCTGTTAGAAGGAGAAAAAAAAGCTAATAAACCAAGAAAGAGAGTCTAAAAACATCCTTCGTCGCTGATGGCAGGGAATTTATCTTCATCTTCAGAGGAAAAAGTGGCACTTGTTGGTTTAGTTGAAAGATATATTTTCACTCAAGTTTTTTTTAAAATTATTTTAAGCAATATTGAGCATATATATCGTTCAATTGCTTGAATATTACTCAAAAACATTTATTTTGCTATTAAAGTGTGAAATAATGTGTTAAAACAAAAACAATATTTATATATTTACTCTTTCAGGTTCATTTTACCAAATAAATAAGGATTTTCTATCTGAACTGTTATGAAGATTTTGGAAATTATATTTCTCATAAAGTAAAAAACACATTAAGGATTGTTTGAATTATATCCTTATAAAATCACTTGTTTGCATAATAAATTTGCAAGGCTCTTTATTGTTTTTTAAAAAAACATCTGTTGAAAGATATTTCATGACTGTTGTTTAGTCCTTATTAATGAGAAATATCATTTTAGAAAAAAATGGGACAAATGAAATCTAAATTCGGATTCTAAAATTCATTCGAAAATTTAAATTCTATTATTTAGTTGGAATTCTTTTAGTTTTTTTGTAATATATCAATATCTATTTATTTTAAATGACTTATATTCATATACAAATCTATCTAACACGTTGTGAAAATAATTTGGTACTTTTGCATTTCAGTTTCATTGCTTCACTAAAAGTTCTTTCTGAGCAGTATTCAAAAACTTTTTATGGTGTGGTATATATTTAAAAAATAATGTTGACCACAAAAATAATAATGCTTACTTTTATACCTTTCAAAATTGAAAACTTTATCAGTAATAAATCTTGCGTAGTACTTACATGGTTATAATGTTAAAAATTAATCAAGATAATTTCACTATTTATAAGTGAAGTATTAAAAATAAATAAATTGTATTACAAATAAACATATTAGGACCTTAAAATATAATATTTAGGTGCAATACTTTAAGCATGTCAATTGAAGTCAATGAACATAATAAAATAGTACAAAGATCAGCCGGAAGACTGGCTGGGACTTCAACTCATTCGTCTTCCTTGAAATTCATTTGTCTCCACTTCAACTAGACATGGTATCAAGGACAATCCCAAATTTCTCTCTAATCTTATTTCCTACATTTGTAGGGTGGTTTAAACACTAATGAAGAATAGGGGTTGCCTGCATTTGCAGTTAATTAGCACCTAGCAAAGTTCGAAAAAGATCAGGTGATGAAATTGCTGATCTAGTTTACAAACTGAAGTTTCGCTCAGCAGGCTTAATTAGGAATTTTAATGATGTGGAAAAGACCACGCAGAGAATTTTCTGGGAGTTCATATAGTAATTAATCTCTTTTAAACCCACATGCTTACGGCTGGATATTCTCATTTAAATATTAAGTAAGGGCATTTTTCTTAGAGTTCCCGAAAATATATAAGTTTTAGTTCAGACGTGATATTTAGTTGGGTCTGTTTCCAGGCTACAATTTTATACCAAATTTTAATTCATCAATTATGACCAAGTTTTGAAAATACATTAATTATGCTTGTACTCATTGTGAATTTTTCTTTATGAAACATAATTAATTATTCTTGACCTAGATGTAAATAATTGTATTTTACTTTACAGATTGAGTATGATACAGAAATTTAAAGCATTTTTGCTGAATATTTATAAAATGGTAAAACACATAGAATTGACGTTGAAGTTATTAGGTCATACACTCTTTTTAACGTTGCAGTCATCTAAATATTTAATTATTGAAATAGTAAATTTGCTCGATTTTCTGTTGTTTGAAAGAAAATTGTCTCTTAAAATAAAAAAGTATAATGAAAAACAAAGTTTTGTCACTAAGCAATCTTTGACTTATATGTCATTTCGCATTAAATTAATATTAACAACAAAATCGTTATAGCTGAAATGATTTGAGTACTAATAAGGATTCTACTCTAAAAAATTTTAAGCGATACAAATTGAAAAAAAAAAAAAAAAAAACTGTTTTATAGATAGATTATAAGGGAATATATTTTCTATTATTTGCTAATTATTAATTCCTACCTCCCATTTAAAGTCCATTAACTCTTCTATATTTTAAGTGCCATTCACAAACTATAACTTGAAATAGTTATCTGTATTGTGCATTATTTATAATCCTTTTAAATTTCCTTTCATTTTCTGCCTTTTGATCTTTCAAAGCATTATAAGATGCATGACTGTTAAGATTAGTGACTTGGAACTGGGGAGTTATGTTTACACAAATGCTTAACAAAGCGGGTTTGAATAAATGGTTCGAAGCGTAAAATAAGCAATGTTGGTTGTAAAGCAGAGATCAAACACAGTTCCGCTGTTCCTTTGTTAGGAATGCCCCATTGTCCTTCAAGGATCTTTCCTGGTCATCATGGGGAACATTCAGAACAAATTATCTAACAAGACCAACAGGTCGTGATTCTGCATCATAAATTTTCAGCAAAAGTCAAAGGCTTCTGTGGAGAAATTCAGGTTAATATGTATATTTAATAGGCAAAATGTTAATTGGAATCATACTATAGTTACTTAACGACTTTATATATGACCATGATAAAAGCATTCCTTAAAATATAAAATGGCTTGAGTTAAATGTCGAAATGGTTTAAAGCAATTACTTTCAAACATCATTCCATTTTTTTCATTATCAGATTTATATTTATATTATTACTTTAATTTGCTTGTTGTTAAAAATATTTAACGGGACTTGGTACCTGAACAATGACCAAAACATCGACTTTTAAATTTTTAATAAGAATTATTCTTTTAATTGTTAATTTCCGATTGCAATAGGACTTTTGTGTTTGTATGAGAGAGAAAAGTTAGAGGTGAAATTGAACTACGGAAACTGTATTTCAGCATTAAATAATACCATATACAAGTATTATTTTCGTAATTTTTTTCATAAAATTCAAAACCATATGTTGAAATGTTCGATTTACTCCATTCATCAATAATTTTACAATCATGTTAGTACATTAACAATTTAATTGACTTACATTTCATACCTACACTTTTGAATCTATCAAAACTCTTAAGCTGTTACCTTTACTTATTACATGCGATATTTACGACTTAAGGCACCTGAGGGATCTTTCCTTTCATCCACGGAATTAAATTAAAATAATTCATAAATGTTTAATATAATGAGACAATGAAAATAAAATAATTAAATTTTTATAGACATTAAAAAAATAAAAGAGTAATGAAGTATTTAATAAGTTATTGTTAATATTCCTAAATGAAAGGCATATTTTGGAGCACTGAGACCATTCGTAGACAGCTAAATAAAGAAGCTTTCCTTCTTAAAATAATATCCACCAATTTGAAGAATACACGAATATTCTTGAACATTAGTCAAGTAAAATGAATCGATAAATAATCACACAATATATAATTAATAATAGTAGAAAGGTGTAATGTAATTCATTAATGAAGCATGATACAATGCTCATTATTTCTGTAATATAATTTTTTATTATGTAGATGTATAAGCAAATTATTTACGTAAGGAACTAATCTTTATTTCATAGAAGAGTCTAACTGAATTGAGTTGATATTCTACTCAACACCCATTCGTTACTTGACGAAAAGGCCGTTTCCGTTAGAAGTCCATCGCAGGAATTTTATCAAGCGACATTACGTCACTTTCAAAGGACACTTTCCTTCCAAGCTAAATTGGATTTTACGAATCGGATGGATATATGACACATCTTGGAGAAACTAGACACTTTCCTAGGGGAAGGATAGAAGTTGGGAGGAGGATGCGAGTGAATGATGGATGATATTATTATTGTGGGATTGGGTTGAGACTGGACAGTGTAATTTAAATTTAAGTGGTATCCGGAAGCTTTAATGTTCGCAATGCGGGAATAAATATTAATTTTTTTTTCTTTCATTGCTTTTGGAGATAACATTAATGTGGTCACAGAATTAAACAGCTTGAAACTTTTATTTTTATACTAGTCTTTTTTATTTAAATGTTTGGTCACAGTTTTTAATGTTTTTTTTTCCAAACAATTTTAAACGAATGATTTAATCATGAGGAAAGTATAAGTAGCTTTTAACTGTGAAAAAATTGAATTAGTTTTTTGTTCTGTGTGGTGGGGATTTTAATGCCACTGTGTTTGCTCGTGTTTGAGAGTAAATTGAATGTCTATAGTTTAAGCTACTGGATTTGCATATATTCAATTAAATTGCACAATGATTTTTATTTGAATAAATTATTTATTCTACACAAATGAGTAAGCACTCAAAATCTTTTTTTTTTATTTAATCGCCTAAATATGAATACATAAATCCAAAAAGGTGATTAAATGAAATAATTTAATAATAAATGGAGCCCGTTTTAGAAACCAATTTCCCTTACTTTTTCAAATAAACTTAAGTACATATATAGTAACACAGACTAAAGAAAGTATTGTATTTAGAAACATGTTAAAATTGTGAAAAATATTTATAAATATATTTTAAATCATGTGAAAATTCATTCCTTTATTCTTGTTATGTTTCCTTTCTTTAACAAAGTTTTGAAACTTAACAGTAAAAAATGAATGAGCTGAAACAAAACAGTGTAAACCAATACATAGACATGAAAATTGTTAAGTTTTGCAGATATGACGTAAAACAGTACATAATGAATAAAATATTATTTTATAGTGGTTGTTTAACAAGTTTGAACATAAAGTATTAAACAATGATAGATTGATTATTTTAGGACATTATTTTAAAATAGAATATAATAAATAGAATGCATTATTTTTTACAACTCGTAAAATTTCAGATCATACATAGCTTCGAATAAAGATTCTTAATATTTTTCATAAATAAATTATTTCTTAATGATAAGTCCATTTTACCATTTTCAAATTTATTTTTGACTTAATACATATTTACATTCATTACTTACTATACTATGATGAAAGATTATCATCAATTGTTTGCTGTTACAATAATATTTGTAATCGTCTGAAATGAATGAAACTGATAATGACTATTTCGTATATATATATTTTATTTAAAATAAGAAGTGAAAACTTAGGAAGCTTTCTTAAATAACCTCAACGCGGTACCAAACTAATAAGATCAAAGATCTGTGACAGTTATAATTTCAGAGTTTCATTCAATTAAGGAGTCATTTAACTCTAAATGTGAATACTTATGAAAGCTTATAATCCTTAATGTAGCTTTATATAATTGTTGATAATATTTAAACATGGATAGAAATAAAGACGATTATCCATTGTTAAAATTCAGACTTGAGTACTCAAAAATATATCTTTGAGGGTGAATTAAATATTAATACATATAATCTAACAATATAACCTTTAATACATTTTACTGTTAATTTCGTAAGAAATTTAATATCATAATTTCCGAAGAACTATACATAACATTGATAAGCCTTTTTATAAGTTAAAAACTCCTATTACATACCAATATGTTCTCAATATAAATTAATACTATGATTAACATTATTAATCGAAGATAGTTTATTTCAGCAGATTTTGGGTACGAAATTATAGGGAATAATAATCATCGTATAAGGAAAAGGCCAAAATATATCTTATTTATTATACAACATATGATGTATAAAACAAATTTTTTTTATACCTGACGTAAAATTATAATCTGTACATGATTTCGAATAAGAATGAAAGAAAGTGAAAAAAGACGAAGATTCAAGATTCCGATCATAGACTCAGAGGAAACTTAAATAATGATCTATATCTTAAAGTTCTTCTAGAACAGAACTTATTAAAATTAACTAAAAAGGTTTTCAGTGATTTATAGATGTCTGAATCGATAGGTACAATGGAATTACAATAAGTAACTTGCAGCTATTATACTATTAAGAAGGAGGGCTGTTTAAGTTTTCTTTCTTTCATATTACATAAATACATTACATGTAGCATAAATCATTTCTCTTCAATGTTATTTTCTCAACGACGGTTTATCGAAGAATCGAAAACTAGAAATATCTTTCAGGTTTGTTCCTAAATAAAGGCTGGTTTTGAGAGTCTAGATCAATGCCAATATAGAAACGAGAGTCTCCCTTCCTCGTCAGCTGGAACTTACTAGTCATAGTTTGGTAGATTCCAATAGATTTTCTATCTCTCCCCCTTCTTGAAATATGAGAGCCATTCTTCTAGTTCCTCTTATGCTGACACATCAATCCATAAATCTTAGCACTGCATGAAATATGAAACCCGAAACTCCAGAACCCTTCAATCTCGTATATTTTTCTTATTGTCTTATGTTTTCCTTCACCAAAGTCTTGACTGTTGATGAGAGATATGTGAGAGCAGTACGTGTTTGAACATTAACTTTCTGATATAAAATATAAAGTTTATATTTTGTGCTGAACACATGACTTTAATGTAACTCAGATGTTTTCAAAAGGGAAGATGAGTGGTTTGTATTTGTCAAATTTATATAATTCTCATTTTTTTAAAATTAAAATCAACAGAAGTCTTATTTTAGCATTTTAAGGTATGTATATGTATTTAAATTTATGTTAATATAAGGAAATTCTTATTTATAAAAATGTAATTATGTTGAGAATTTAATAATTATAGCGGTATTTAAGTTTGTAAGTCATATATACTTACCATTAAGTACGTCTTGTATAAAATTTGCAGGTAGCTTATAAGCGTAACATTGAATATAATGAACACAATTATAATTTCGAAAATTAAATTGAATAAAAGTTTGAGAAATTTAAATTTTGTGATTCAAATTTCCCATAATTTTTTTACAAATTTTGAGCCATATCGAATTTTTTTACTTTTTTTAAGAAAACATTTATGTTCATTGTAAGAAAATAGCTTCACTTCATAACATGAAAATTATTAGCACTTTGGATAAAATATATTTGCAGAAAAGAGTATCAGAATCCAAAATTCCTATAAACCCATATTTTGAGAAAACCTCAAATACAAATATATTTGTCTGTGGAGTTATAATTTTATAATTTGGCCTTAGAACATTATAGTTATGAAACTCTTCTAAATTGTAAATTGTACAGCTGCGAATTCAATTTTTAACAGTAAAATCATATATATATATATATATAACACATCAATCAATATCTCCCGAGACTGTGACTCCTCACACTTCACAGAATTACAATATAGCAATCTAGTATTAATCCGAAACACATCTTAAAACATAAAATTTATAAATTTAATTTGATTATTAGAGCAATTAAAAAAGTATATAATTTTGAAACCTTTATACCTCAAAAATAATTTTTATAGTTTAAAAAATATCTTTACAAAGATAAATAAACATCCTTAAAAATACATAAATTTAAAAATTTCGATAAGAGAAAGATAAGTCGATCAAATGGTGATAAAGGTTTTAGTTACAAATTTTTATAAAATAATTAGCACACAAAATATAATTAGTTAATTAACAATGCATAAAATAAGAGCAATAATCTCCATGATCTCAAAAGTAAATTAATTAACGTGAAAAATATGAAATCTCAAAAATATAATGAAAAGACACGCGCATATATATATATATATATATATATATATATAATGCATTATGGAAACGTCTGTATGTATAGCAGCCTGTAATATGTATGTATAACTGTATTGTTGTTATTGTTGTTATTGATGACATTGTCAACTATGTATACATGTATATCTAATGAGATAATGTACATGCAGCCATATGTATATGGATGTATATACGTAATAACTATAACTATGTAATAGGATGTATGCATATGTATATGTATCAGCATATATATATATGTAATAATATATGTATATATATGTATATGTAATAATATATGTATACTATATATGTATTCTCATGACTTTCTTGGCACATGGAGCAGTTTATAGGTTATCACCAATGACAATATGAAGATTCAATCTGGTATTTCGTTAAGAGCTACATGCGAGGGCTATATACTGAGAGATTGTCTTGATGATATTGAGTTTAATTACGGTCTCCTCATTGTTATGCATTGCATTAATGATTATGTTATCTATAGTTTTCCAGTGCGTATCTAGAGTGTTCTGTTTCATACTTACTTTTATTGGTTTAAATTAAATTTACATATGTTGGATAATAAGACAAAAGTGTCATTATAATCAAGAAGCATTATAATTCAGTACAAGTAGATCATTTATATAACTATCAATAATAAAATTATCTCTATCAATGTAATTAAGTCCTTAATAATGTGGGAAAATATTCGACGAACTATTCCTCGAATGTCTTTCTTGGGAAATTTTTTTCTTTAAAAAATAGAAACACAATATATATATTTAATATAGTTTTCTCTAAATATAATATTAATAAATGATCTAATTTATCTTAAGATATATATTCATTTATTGTAGGATTCTTATAAATAAATAATACTACCTTTAGTATATATCATATATGTCTATCATATTAAAGAGGTTTTCAGAGTCATAATATTGTACAGCAAATAAACCTTAATATTGTATACCCTTAATAATGTCTATATTATTTTTAATGATAAACCTTTTTTAAGTGTATCAATATTAACTTGTAAGATTTTTCGCAATTATTTACTTGCTTTTGTGATATAAGTATCCATTAGTGACAGTTTTAAAGTTAATGGGTCATTATGAAATAGTAGATGTATATATATATGTGTGTGTGTGTGTGTGTGTGTGTGTGTGTGTGTGTGTGTGTGTGTGTGTCTGTGTGTGTGTGTGTGTGTGTGTGTGTGTGTGTGTGTGTGTGTGTGTGTGTGTGTGTGTGTGTGTGTGTGTGTGTGTGTGTGTGTGTGTGTGTGTGTGTGTCTGTGTGTGTGTGTGTGTGTGTGTGTGTGTGTGTGTGTGTGTGTGTGTGTGCCTTGTGTGTGTGTGTGGTATGGCATGGTGGTGCGTTGTGGGCTTTGCAATGGCTTAGCCAGCTGTGTAGCCTAACAGTTGCGATGCTGCGTTAATAAAAAGATAGACTATTTTCCATCAAATCTTTAATATTTAAAAAAAAAATAATATTTATTCATATCTCCAGAGAAATTTGAACAAAACCATTCATTTTAATCTTATATCGAATTTATCTTATTTTAATGACCTGCTCATTTTTTTAAAACGTACATACACTCTTCGCTTTTAAATTACATCAAAATGTTCGAATTTTGTATTATTAAATATATACGTAAAAGATTTCTAATGAATCTGATAAAAGCAAAATTTATTCAAGTCAGCATTCATTCGAATCTACATATTTTCATGTTTATTTTCTAAAATATATTCAAAATTTTAAAATTCACAAGTATTTCTTTATTATAATACCTTGCATCACCTATTCATAGATTTCGTTCTCTGCAGAAAAAAATAGTACTGAAACATTGTATGTCTTAAAATAACAGTATTGAATATTTTATGCAAAACAGTAAGGAAGTTTTGTAGAATCAGAAAATCTCTATATATATATATATATATTATATAAATATAAAGAAGCAGAGAAGAGAGAGAGAGGGGAATCTTTTAGCACTTGCTCATTTAAAAGAATAGATACTCATAATGTTTCTTTTTTCTTTGAAATAGAAAATTAATGAAGATGAAATTGCATAAAAATAATTTTTCATATGAAATTCTTTAATAAGTGTGTTATTATTTTTATAGTTATAATTCAACATTATCAACCTTTATTGCATGATCCTGGAACGAGATAAAATATTTATTCCCCTATATTTCTTAAAATATTTATTTAATAACATAAGTAAATATATAAGATAAATATTTTTTTTTTTCAATTAAGAAAACTTTTCTTTTTGAAATATTTTTTCTTCTTTTCATTCTTTCAGTTCATTATTGCCATTGCTTTACATGGTTATAGACTTATTTTTTAACGAAGTCGTCTTTAATATTCTATAGAATTTAAGAGTTTTAGCGTCAAATATTTATTACTTCATAATATATTATTAAAATAAAATTTTATACATATATCTACCTTCTTAATTTATAAATGGTTTAAACATAACTCATTCGACTTAAAATAAGTTTTAATAAGTATACTTAGCTA